>JBAMBA010000217.1:0-600000 GCA_037043685.1 Drosophila hawaiiensis
CCTTAATTGATCTGCTTCCGGCCAGCTCCGAGTGCTTCAGGCCTCATATGCCCCCGCACTCCCCTTTCCCACTCTCCTTTTCTCTCTCTTGCGCTTTCTTTTGAAACTTTCTATGCCAATTGCTTTTGAATATTTTATAGAGCTCCATTATGCCTACTTATGTCTTGTTATAGTAATAAAATAAAATTTACAAAAAACGTCGCTGGGGGGCGTCCTCGAAATCGTTAAGGATAATATAGAAGGCACCACTCCACCGCCCAACTCAGAGGTCTGAAAACATTTTTTCTTGTACAACATAACAACAACAACAACAACAACAGTAATAGAAAATTTGAAAAGGAGTGAGAGCAAAAAGTGAAGCAACCGGCCCCAAGCAAAGGTTCAAGGGGAAAGGGCGGCGTTCGCAGGTTCGGTTGAAGCGGCCAGGTTGACAAATGTGTGCGCTGTGCCTCGAAAATATGAAGATTAAATATTTCATTTAATATTAAATTTTTTAATAAACAATGGTATTTAGTTGTATTCCCATCGGGATAAGATCACAACAATAAATTAAAATTAAAAAAAATAAAGCCACATGCAAAACATACTAAGCATTTTATAAAAAATGAAATTAGTTTATTAATTGAACGCATAACCATTGCAAAGTTGCATCATTAAAATTGCATTTGGATTTCGACGATTGCAAACAAGCTTTTAAACAACCAACTTATTTGCCATGCATAAGCCAACAGCTTATTTCACCAGGCCGATAATTACAATTTTAAATGAGTGTAACTTTTATACAATTATTTGTTAAGTATACAGAAACAAACGAAACTATTTTATTTTTATTGATGGTATATATATTTCACTAGTAACCGAAGCAAAGTACAAATATTCATCAATTTAATCTCACAGCTTACTTCATTTTATTAAATTAATTTCCAAAAAAATTGAAGTATATTTCGTATTTTTTAAGAATTCGGCATGGCTCCCTCTTATGATCCAAAAACGGGTTTTTAACTTATTAGAAACAAATTACTTCTTATCGCACCAGATATATACGGTGCATAGGTATCTGAAAAGTGCCCTTGAATATCATTGCATAACACAGAAGCTTTGAAATTTTCTATGTGTTTGATCAAGACTGATAAAAGCTGAACATAATATTTATATGTAACAGTTGATACAAAGAGTATTAAAACTTCCCAGACTTATCAAAGGCATCATACTTATTAGCGTATTTCTTGTAGAACGATTTGCAGCCACATTTCAATATCACAATTGCTTTGTGGTTTTTACTTGATTCGATTTGATCCTCAAAAAGTATGCCACAGAACTAATTCTTCAAATAGGGCACCCGTAACTCAAACTAATCCAATTGCATACTTTTGGGACCTGTCAAATGCTTAGCTATGAAAATGATTAAAGTGTTGTCGATAATCAAAACTTGCCATACTTAACTAGTAATCCACTCAATTTACTGTAGAGCATCGCAATTTTTCTTTTGCGTTTTTCCATGTGTTGTGTTGTGAAGAGCATTTCCGCATTGCTGTGCGCCATGGGGGGCAATGGGAGCCGGTCCTGCCTCATGCCTCCTATATCAGAGTATGATTGTGTGTGTGTGTGTGTATATATTCCCTTAACACGCATCATGACGCCCAGACGAAAAGCGTAAAACTTCTATGGCTCAACAGCGGCAAGAGCGAAGAGAAAATGAAAAGTCTATAAAAGTTTACTTTTTTAATACTTTTCCCATTTATATATGTAATAAAAATCTTGTAAAATGCGCCTTTTTTGCACTTCACAATCCGACCCGTAAATGTATCTGTGTGTGTGTGTGCGCTTGTGTGTGTGTGCTTGTGTGTGTGTGTGTGTGTGAAAGTTGCACACTCCCGTTTAGGGTTCAGTGCAAAATTTCGCTATACTCGACTGCCGCCGGCAACAACTAGGACTCGAGCTTGGGCTTGGTTCTGGGTCTGGACTTGGATCTGGGTCTGAGTCTGGGCTTGGGTTTGGGTTTGGGTTTGGCGCTTCCTCCAATGGCTTCCAACTTTTGTGTTGTAGCATTTGCTGCAACGACAACAGTAAAAGCAGCGGTGGCAGCATCAGCAGTGGTAACAGCAATAGCGACAGTAACAACAACAACAACAACAACAACTTGTGGCAGGCAGCACTTGAAATCCAGGCAGCGTAATTGCCGCACTGTAACATACGTTAGCGATGGCGATGACGAGGATGCTTCTTAGCCCAAGCTAAGCATCTCCTGGGGCAGAAAATCGCAGCGACGACAAATGTTAAAATAAAAAAATATATATTTATATGTGTGTATATATATATATATACTTTGACTAAATCAGCAGTTGTACGGGGAGGAGGGCAAGACTCCGCCAAGTGGTGGGAATAGCCACGCTTTGCGGTCGCCAACTAAGTACAACCAAACCAAACCAAACCAAACCACCTACAGCACCAATAGCAACAACAACATTATTGGAGTAAAACGGTTTAATGTGGCCTTAGTTGGCCGGGCAACGGATTCACCAAACGGGCCATTGGCATTTCTGGCCATGGCAACCAACCCAAAACCAAAGCAGAATTTGTTGCTCTTTCAAAAGCTGCCACAAATCCAGAACGCCTGGCCTGCGCCTGATTGGCCAACTAATCCGTTGCTGCATATCTCTGTCACACTGGAGGCTGTATGCGGAATGTTGAATGCTGATGTTGCCCCCTCTTCCCGTACAGTAGCGAATTTTTAGATTCGTCACTCTTTCCCCCAAACTTTTCTGCAACGCATAATACACTAAAAGCTTAGTGGATGGGTCTGGGGTTGCTGGCAGGGTGCCGTGCTGGCAGGGTGAAGGGTGGTGAAGATGGAGAAGGTGGAGAAGGTGGCGATTTTCTTCAAATTTTTCAATTTTTCACTTTAATCAAATTAAAATTCATTCGTTACGCTTATGAAGCGTGCAAATGGAGATGCGATTTTGGGGCGTGTGCTGGCGACGTGTGTTTTCTGATTGTTGTTGTGATGCTGCTACTATTTCTGCTGCTGTTTACAGAGGCAACGCAGCTTTGTACTCGCTTATACTGCATTGCCAGGCAACCACCCAGCCAAAGTGGTTTACCCAGTAGAGCGCTGCTTTTTATGAAAGTTTTTGCTAAGGGTCCAAAAACTTTGCTTGCCGCTTTGCATTGCGGTCTGCCGGCTGCGTCTTTCTGCTCTGCCAACTTCCTTATGCCCCCACCACCGTCTCCCTTCTTTTGGTGCTGTAGAACGCTGCAAGGCATTTGTTGGGAAACTACAATGAATGTACATTTGGGCGTGTGCTGACGTTGGGTTGAGATTGGTAGAGGAGGATGGGGAGACGGTGGGTTGAGAAGATCAATTGAGTGCAACAGTAAAAGCAGCGCCTTTTGCAACCCTTGAGGCACTGAAATTTGATAAATCTGCGTATTAGTTTCAGTTGCCAGCTCATAGACAGCAGCAGCAGAAACCGCAACATGGCTGTAACAGGAACAGGAATAGGAACAGGACGAGGACCATTGCCTACACCAGGAATGGCCCTATTCCTAGAATCATCAAATAATAAGCTGCCCTGGGGGAAGCGAGAAGGTTACTTAACTTGCGCTTTAAATGATTTTTCTATTTATTTTCTCTGCATCGAATCTTACTGACCTCTGCTGGAAAGTATGCAGCAGAATTTTGGAATCAATGATGAAGATAATTATTATTTATTTGCACCACCTGATTGGGATGAGTATATCGGTATGTAAAAATTATATATAAGCATATATATATATTTATTTATTTATTTTTATTATGTATTTATGTGTCTATGCATTTTAAGTCTTATAAGAGCAAAGTCGATAATGTAGTCGAAAAGTTCATTGAAAACGTGTGCCAAACAAAAAAAAAAAAAGATTTACTTACCTCGAACTTGTTGTTGAATCCAAAACTACCCAATAGAAACAAAATGTTTAATAAAAGTCCTCAGCAATTGAATTTCGTTAATATATATATATTAGCAATTTGTCCACTTAATTCAATTAAACTTTGTTTTTTATTTGCTTTGCTTGTTTGCATTGTTTATCGGGTGTTCTTTTATTTAATTTTTTTATACTTTTTCAAGTACACATAAATGATATATGCATATATATATGTATATGTATTTATATATATACTATATGTATATAACTTGTTCTTTTTCGGCTTGTCTTTAATTTAATATACTTTATATTATTTACTTAGTTTTCGCTTCGTTTGACACAAAAATTGCATAATTTGCTGTAAGTGTTTGTGTGTGTGTGTGTGTGTGTTTCGAGAGTGATTTATGATTTATGTTTACTGTTAAACATATATTCATAAATAATTGTATGTGTGCATGTGCTTATATTTGCGTAAATGTATTTGTTTTTATTTTCTGGAAATACCAACTACAATACTTTTATATCAGTTTATTTGTGTTTATTTGCTGGTTTTTGATCGTTTCTTTTCTTTATATGTATTTCGATATAACATAATAATTAGCAATAAATACTGTAAATTACTGTTCGCTGCTTTTTTTATTATAATTTTTTTTAATATCGTCTGCGTTTTGAGTATTTACAAAAATTTAAGAAAAAAAATTGCTTCCATTTTGTTTTTTTGTTGTGTTGCTTTATATTATTGGTTATATGTGGTATGTATATTTATAATCGTATATATGCATTTAAATAGTGTTGACGTTTTTATATAAAACTGTTTTTTTCTTTTTCTGTTTATTATAATTATTATTTATTTATTAGCTTTCGTTTCGCGATACACACACATATATAATAATAATCGTAAGTATTAGTGATAAGACGTTTCCTTAAAAAAACATTCGAAAAAATATTCTATTTTATTAAACTTGGCAAGGGCATGTGTATACATGTGTGTGTGTGTGTGTAGGATATGTGATGTTTAGTGTTGTTGTTGTTCTTCTTTTGCACTTAACTAAATCAATAGTTTTAAGTACTATCAATATGCACAAGGCGACTGAACACACAGCAATGCCACGCAAAAATTAAAGCATGCAACAAATATGGCAAATTTGATTTTTCTACAATTTTGACAATTTGCGATGGTTTGTTTGTGTATGTTTGCTGCCTTGATTCATAACGTACAAATACATTTAGCATATACAGATATATATGTATTTATTTTGTTATTTAATTGTATGTATATTTATTTATTATATATAAATGATTTTAAATACCTCGTTTGACAACAAAAACAATTTGCTTGCTTTTGCTGCTGGCTTTTCAATTTCAGAATTTTAATTCATACTTTAATTATATAGTTAAGATTAAGAAAAAAATAGATATATATATATAATATATAAATACATATATATTCATATATATATATATATATATATATCTTTATAAAGTGTATGTAAGTATATATAAATGAAAATAAATAAACGGCTTGACATATCAACTAATGACTAATTTGGTTATGTTTGTGTCTCAGTTTTTAAGTACTTTTTAGAGTGTGTTTTTTATATTTTATTTTATATTTTTTTATATATTTTTTGTCTCTTTTTGTGGAGTTTTTTGATGCTTAACGCGGAAACGGAAGTCAATTTGTCAGCTTTGGGGCACAGAAATCTTAGATATGTGTAGTGTGTGTATGTGTATGTGTGTATGTATGTATGCCAAATGCTAGCCTTCAAGTTGCGGTCTGTGTGTGTATGTGTGTGTGTGTGTGTGTGTGTGTGTGTGTGTGTAGATGACTGGGCCTCACTTTTCGCGCTCAACTGGCGCACATCAATTTATATGCTAATAGCGCCTGCAAGTTATTTAAAATACATATGACACGCAGCCAGTCAACGTTGCGTTAAATGAAAAGGCCGCAAAAAAAAGTTTAATATAAAATAAAATAAAACAAAATAATAAAAATACCAATTTATTTAAATACACATAAATGTTCAACAGACACATATGTACGCTGTGCATGTATGCGTGTATAAATGAATATGGGTTTTCATGGTCGCAGCACGCCCACATCGACTGGCCACGCCCCTGTCACGGCTTTGCTGGCCCATTCCATGCTCGTCATGCTGACAAAATTCAGTTAACGCAAAAATCTCATTTAAATATGCATGAAGGCAGCCACAGTCGCGACCGACCCGCAATTGAATTTCTCTTTCATTTTTTTTACGTCTGTTGTTTTTATTGCATTTAACTTGCTGCAGGATACCTAGCATTCTCTCTCTCTCTCCCTCTCTCTCTGTGTGTGTGCGTGTGTGTGTGTATGACGCATTGTTTCCGAGCCATGTCATCGGCTAATTATGCGGCCCAGTCGTAACATACAAATCTCAGCTTAAAGCTCCACACGCAGCTTGTTAACCGTTCAGTCGATCAGCTGTCCAGTTGAACAGTTGAACAGTTGCTGCTGCTGCCGCCGCTGCTGCTGGAGGTATGTATAATAATATATCATGGTCACGGTCGCCGACTGAGTATGGGGCAATGACAAAAGCCCACAGAGACACGCAGCTGACTGATGGCAGCGAGTGGAACTGGTACTGAAACCCGTGGCAGGGGGAAAGGTGGGGTGTGGGGTGGGGGGGGGGGGTTAGCGAGCACAACACTGAATGAGACTGTTGTGCAGAACATGAAAATAAATTCATTAAAGCATTTATCAAGTTCGACACTAGCTGTCATATATCATGTTACATTTGGAGCTCCAGCATGTTTAATCCACGGCCCCCAGTCAAATAAATGTGCATAAGCCAACAAATATGTACAAACAAACATGCCACATATATGTATATACAGCAAATGTAGCTCTGTAAATGCATACAAAGGGCAGAGGTACAAATGGAAGAGTGGGTGAGGGGGGGAAACGGGGCAGGGGCAGGGGCGGGGTAACAGATCACTGTTCAGCCTACGAAGCGCTTTTTTGTTTGTTGTTGTTGTTTAATTTGTGTAACGTGTTTCTTGTTATTGCGCGATGTTGGTTAGACTGTCAAGTTAAAAAACAAAAAAAAAAAGAAACGAGCTCGTTGACCACAGTTTGCACTGGATGACGTGCACCGCACGAGTTTTCACTGTATCTGCTGAGCGATTTGAAGATTTTCGAATGGTAGAGCAATAGTAGAGCAATCTTTAAATTTTTGAGCTCGACGCCCTTCGTCACGCCCCGGCCGCCTGCACAACAAACCACTCAATTTTGGTTGGGCTGTTTTTTTTTTTTTTTTTGATTCAACTGATTTGCATGCATAATTCAAATTGAAAATTAAATTCAAATAAATGTGTTTTAAATTAATTTCTTCTGCTGCCGGCATATCGATGTTGCTGCTGCTGTTCGTTTGTTTGCCTTTATTTATATTTTTATGATTTCTTTTTATCCCTTAAACAAATTGTTATGCAAAAGCGCGTGAAAATCAACTAACAAATGAATATAAACATCTGCATAATTAACAGCCCAACTGTTTACATACATTTAAAAAATGCAGCTCGACCGAAAAGCAACAATAATCATAAAATGAATGTTAAACTGGTAAATCGAGTGGCAGACTTCGACTGAGAAACTGGAGGCGACCAAAATTGATACACATATGCGGAAAAACATACGGCAAATATATTAAAAATACGATTTGCGATAAAACGCTTCAAACGAAACAAAAAATGAATTGAATAAAGTAACGTGTGACCAGCAGATGGCATTAAGACAACTCGACACAGGGCTAAGATAGAAAATTTGGCAGAAATATGTGGAAAAAAATGAAAATGCAACTGTAAGTTGGAAAATGAATACACCCAAATGATGTGCCAACGAACTCAAAAGGTAATATTCAAAATTATTATTACGAATACCCGCTCAAAGTGAAGTTCTTTTGCTTGTTTATGACATGTTGACTATGCCTGCTGCCCCATTGAGTTTGAGTCGCGCTTTTCTGTTGTTTGGCACACGCAACATTGTCATTAAACCATTGAACATTCAACATGCAACTGTTTTCGCACCTTTTTCAAACTTATAACTTTTTTTCGTTTCTTTTGTTTGGCCTGCACAACAGTCATTTACACACACACTCACGAAAAAAAAACACATTTGAATTGTAATTAGCTTTTGGCCAGCTGTGGTTATTGTTCTTATCCCGTGTTGTGTAGTGTTTGTGTGTTGTAGACTAGAATGCCGCTGAGTAGCTTAACTAGAGAATTTCGGGTTTTTTTTTTTGATTTTGGGAGACTTCGCTTTTGTATGAGTATAATATGTATAGTTGAAATTATATATATATATATAAGTATATATATATGTGTGTGTATGTGTGTGTGTGTGTGTGTGTGTGTGTGTTAGTGTGATTAATTATAGCATGATGCCGAAAAAGGTCAGAAACTTGAGTAAACTGTACAATTTATACAAAAACCGATACCTAGCCAAGTGTATGAAATTGAAATCCGCTCTGACATATTCCGTTTCCGGTTCGATTCAACTGCATTTGCGAGCACGACGCTGGAAACGCTTCATGCGTAGCGACCACTCATCCTTCCACTCCAATACGACGGAGCTGGGTCCAATAGCCAGATAGCCCGGCGCTGCCTCCGAGTCACGTCCGAGTATTAGATACGATCTGCAAAGTAAACAGATATGCAAAAAAAAGTCGAAAGAGATAAATGAGAATCAAGGCATCAAACATTGAATGGAATCAGTGGCAGAGTGAGTGGATTGAGCGGTACTCACTTGTTCAGCTTGATTTTGGGGCACTGGCACTCGATGCTCTTGCGTGGCACAAGCAGCATCATGTTGCCACGCCCCAGCAGCGAGCTGGTCGTTCCCGACATTGGATTCCGCTTGAAAATTGTCTGTATGTTTATCTCGTATTTGTAGATCTCGTTCTGTCTCTCAATCGAGAACTTCTCAGTGCTAATGTCCTGAGAGGCGCGATCGTGACCGATTACCTTTGCCAGCAAAGCTGTTGGAGAATCGAAAATAAGTTCAACTCTATCGCATATACACTTTGAGTTGGCTTAGTAAGCATACGCACCGTAGTCCTCCATGCAAAACTTGTTCAGATTGAGTTTCTTGGGACTGGCCTTGCACTTGCCGCAATCTAAAATGGAATATAATTCATACATATATATTTTGGGACCGGGACCGCTTATCAGCATTGGTTCAATATTATCTGAATCACTATTTAATGCTTATTTATGAAATTGCATCAATTTACTTTTCGATTTTTACTAACCATAAACTAAAATTAGTTCAAAATGACTACAGCCTGAGTAAAAAAGCAGGTTGGACTGCTCCAGTCGAGACACTGTAAAAAAAAAATCCAAAGTCTCTAGTTCTTAGTCTGCTCTGTTATATGCAAACATTTGCAGCATTTTAATATTCCATTTTTCGCATTATTAAAGGGTTCAGGGTATCATAAACCTCGAATAGATGATTGTTGTGTGTCATTTATTTTATTTCGCTTCGAAATAAAACTTATATTTTCTCTAATGTCTTTACAGAGGGAGTTGCGTGGTTGGCAGGAAAAGAAACATGTATATTTTGAATTTTGAAAATGTTTAAATACGGTTCAAATTAGTTCGTCTCTTGTCACTTTCTAAACAACAGTGTTGCCATAATTTATCACACGCGAGTCGCAACTTTACACTCGCTAATCGCAACTTGTAGTTCGCTACTTGCTGCTACTTGTGGCACTTACACTTTTTCATTTCTTCGGCCTGCGAGCCAGCGCCATCCTTATAGTCACCAGTTCCTCCTCCACCGCCGCCGGCGCTTTCCGCTTGGATCATGTTCGCATTTGTGGGCACTTCTGTTAATTGCAAATGTAAGCAAATGAATGTGAAGCAGTTTTGAGAAGAGAAGACGAGCGAACACTTACTTATGCAGGGCGCCACATGGGAGCGCGTCTGTTGATAGCCGCGTGCACAACGATTGCAGGTCAGGCCGGTGACGCCCTCTTTGCAGGGGCACTGACCACTCAGATGATTACAGGTCTTGCCAGTGGAACCTACGGGATGACAGTCGCAGCCTGCATACATAACAAATAACAAATGGAGGCGAGAGAAAGCCAGAGAGAGAGAGAGAGAGAGATAAAGAGAGAGGGGGTGAGAGTCCATCATTAGAGACATGTGTCCAGTTGACAGTTAGCTGTTGTCCGCTGATTGATGACCGGAGCCAACAGCCTGCGGTAAGCTTTGCCAGGATAAACAGCTTCACATTCACTTACGTTTGCAGACTTTGCGATGATTGGGCGGCTTGGTGGCATCCCGATAGTAGCCCTCACGGCAATAGTGACAGTACCGTCCGGTCGTATCGTGCTGACAGTTGTAGCAAACGCCGCCGGAGACACGACCCGACAGCTTGTACAGCTCCAGATTGAAGCGGCAGCGTCGGGCATGTCCATTGCACTGGCACACTGAAACAAGGGTAAAGAATTAATTAATTATTAATATGTACACCAACTATAAATAATCAACTAAAAATAATTGAAGTAGATCACTAAGTTCAACATCTTATTGAAGGAAAATTTGACTTAAAACCAAAATAATATAGTTGTTTGCTTAAGTTTTTGATTTAGATTCACTGTATTGAATTTAAAATTAACTTTTAATTTACCCGTCATAGTCTGAGGAAGCACTACAATTTAAATTAAATACATCAATACATCATCACTATCACCTTTCTATTTCTTTGTTTTTGTATTCATCAATATGTTTTTCTTCTTTGATTTATCTTATTTGTTTTGTAAAAGTTTCTCAACTTATTGCACATGCCTCAAAATTATATTCACTTGAAATCTTATTAGCTGGCATTTATGCATTATATTTGATTATATTTTGCATAATTTACTAAATTAATTTTACCACTTCAGTTCGTTCTGCTAAACAGTAGCTAAGCTGCTGAATTTTCATTGATTCAACTTTAAGATCTTATCGCTTAAGGCTCTTCACGCTTCGGCTGCGTCAATGAAACCTTCGCAAGGAGCTTTGCTCCCTTCCGTTTGTCAGCTCGTTGTTGCTGTTTGGGACAGCATAGAATCCTAATCATTTAATGGTACCGGCTTCTCGCTTCTCGCACATTTCATAAATAATTAATAATCATAAATATTTTTACGTGCTTTACTTTTCTTTGGTACAGGTTTGAGGGGCTGCTGCTGAAGCCAGTGTTTCTGTCCCTGTCCGGTTATGATTGATTGTTGGCTGGTGGGGTTGATTGATGAAACTGCAGACTAACTACAATGCGGATGGTGCGTCCAAGAATTGGAATTGGCTAGGAGCGGTGAGTAGAGTGGGGAGGACATTGTTGCCACCTGCCTTTCGCCTGCTGCGATTTTTATTGATTTTCTGACCAGCTGACCCAGGCCCATGCAGCGTGTCCTGGTCTAGCCAACTGCTGACGGTCGGCAACCTTAACGTCAGTCAGCGTAATACTGGTTTAATTAGTTGGCCAATATCATAAAATAATTTTTAGCAACTAATTGGCAGTACTTGACTGCAATTTATGTGCATAGCGAACGTTCTCTGAACGGTTCCACTTGCCCCCGGTGGTGGCGAGGCATTAAGCGTGATTTATACAACGCAGCTCATATAGAGACAGACAGACTGGGAAAGAGTGCGACAGACAGACAGAGAGACAGACAGGCAGTAAGACGGACAAAGCCACCATCTACATACGTTTGTATGAGGCGGATGCCCACGCAGATCGACATCGACTTGCACACGCATGAGCGCCTGCTTTGTGAGCTGGTAACCAACCGGGCAGCGGAAGGCAGGGAGAGGCAGCGAAACAGTGGCAGCTGGGATGAGGATTGGAGCACAAAAGTGTCCCTTGAATTCGCCGTAGATGTGGTTGTGGCTCCGGCTCCGGCTCTGGGCTGGGCTGCTGCGACTATTGTGATGGTTGTTGCTTCATATTTTTCATATCTTATGTCTGCATCATCGACTACGACGACGACGATGATGATGATGAGGCTGACAACAATGGATACGCGTCGGTCATAAGCGAGGGGACGAATGCACAACGTGGGCGGCCGTTTGCTTATTTGGCAAATAACAACAATAGCGAACAACAATGGGCAACAGCGCGGCAAGCAGCAAGCAGCAAGCAGCAAGTAATGATGCCACCAATGCCCAACGCATCCGGGATACTTATCGACGACTTTTGTCCTTGCAGCATGTGGCCAGCTGTCTCTCTCTCTCTCTCTCTCTCTCTCTCTCTCTCTCTCTCTCTCTCTCTCTCTCTCTCTCTCTCTCTCTCTCTTTTGGTCGTCGACAATCAAATGTCAACTGCTGCCTCCAATCCAACTATCCCATCCCCTCCCCTCCCCTCCCATCCCATCCCATCTCACTCACTCTGTGCATCTTCACATCATTGTCGTTATCGTTGCACAAATTAAAATGAATTTTATTTCAACTTGACACTCGCCGAGTCTTTGGCCCGAGCCGTTATATCAGCTATGTGAGGCGGCTGGGAAACGAGTATGGGATACACAACGATATAAATCGCATGAAGAGATCACTTAGTTATGTCATTTTAAAAAAATGGTGAAAGTTGCACCGAAAGCTGGAGAAATGAAGTCATTCACTATGAATATAAAGTTCAAAATGTCAGAATGAAAGATTAAACAAAAGAAAGACTTAACAAATTTCTTAAGGCATTTAGAAAGCTTTCGTTTTTTATTTCCAAATCACATTATTTTAACGAATTGATATTATTTGAAAAATTATGAATCGCACATTGAAAAAATCATTGAGAAATAATTATTAATTATAATAATAAAAATATTATAAGTAATATTCTAAATATTATAAGAACGAACTAATAATAAATTTGTATAATTTGTCAATTTCGTGAAATCTTAAAGAAATTGGCAAACGACAATCTTTTTCCATTAGGCTTAAGTTAGAGCATTTTAGAGTCGATAGGAATGATTGATATGGAACTGTAGCAGGCGCAAGTATAAGCTGAATGGGGGCAATAATGATAATAAGACAGCTAGACTGTCCAGCACACTTGGGGCACATAGCAGTTATTGCCATTGAGACACACATTGTAAATGAGTTGTCCTTGCGGCCAGCCATAAGCCTAGTTGAGCTGCTGCCTCATAAATAGCGGAGGGCGGTCTGACGGCCAGCTGATGATGAGCTGAGCAGATGGATGGTGCTTTGGATATTGCAGCTAGTATATATGTATGTAGTACTAGTCCCCGCCCCCAAACCTCAACCCCTCACATTAAATGCTGTTGTCGAAGACCCACATAAATTCCATTGGTAGACAATTGGAAAACCAAAACAGTGAAAAACGACAAACAAAAAAAACTTAAATCAAACCAAAAAAAAAAAAAAAAACAACAACGCCATCGAAATATGCGACGCTCTCGACGATTAGCTAAAGTAGCACACAAATTGTTTCTGGGTTGGGTCGTGCTGACGCTGTGTGGGATTAAGCGAAGCATGTCGGATTGCAGTCTCCAGTTTACAATCAATATAGCCTGTAGTCTGTGGTTTTTTTAATTTTCTTTTTATTCAGTATCAAGCCAAATACATATGTACATGTACATGTGTATGTATGTATAAAGCGACGCACTCAATCAGCCTAATTGGAAACAATAAAACGCATTTTAACGCGAAATTTTCTTTACAGCTCATTTGATTTTCAGCGCGCCAGCTCACAACACTACAGATGTGTATGCCTTTCCACACCAGTCCACTTCACTCCCCTCCACTCCACTGCACTGCACTCCAGTCTACTTCAGCCCATACCACTCCACAGAGATTGCCTCATTACTCATCTACCCATCTACACATCGCCCCAACCACTCATCGATGCATTGACTTGTGGTATTTGGGGGCCCCAAAAGTTATTGCCAACTAGCTGAGAGTTGAGTGAAAAGTTTGCCAGATCATTGGCAAAGATTTTACATTTCGCATTTCCTATTGCCATTTCCCTAACCCCTCCCCAATAACCAACTAAACAGAAAACTCGCATCTGGCAGGCAATTTTTTGATATATGACTTTCGTGGCGAAAACAAACAAATTTGCAGGCGGGCGAGAAAGAAAAGTTCATAATTTTTGCAGGCTTTTTTAATTAAATGCCAAAGCAGCTCTCGCACCCAAAGTGCGAGTGAAAAACACACACTCAGCATGCCCAAAAGAAATGTGCCAAAGAAAAAAACATGTGAAAATCATTTGGCACCATGCGAATGAGTACCAGTGCGAGTATGAGTGCACCATTGAGCAGAGACCAGAGACCCATAGACCGTGGGACTACAACGACAGCATCGACAGATAAGGCGGGCTAAGTTGGAGTCGGGGGAACCGGAGGAACCGGGTGGGCAACAGGGCCAGGCACTGGCACTGGCACAGGCACAGGGACCGGGATCGTTGCCGTGCCGGGGCTGTTCACAAGTTATGCGACCGTTTGTTGTAAACGGCACAAAAATTATGGGCGAAAAGCAAACAGGCCTCGGCAAAGCCTGGCCACCAACTCTATAAACTGGCTACAAAATGTCTACATTTTTATTTTCTTTTCTTTTCGTATGCAAAAAAAAAAAAAGAGAAAAGAAGGCGGCAAAGACTTCAATGCTGGAGTTATGGGCGAGATACTAACAAACCAAAAGAAAACAATAAAAAGGTTGAGCAATGGGTGCGGGGTGTATGTGATCGAATCGATCGAGTGGGTTAAACTGGCGCCACAGCCTTATATATACAATAACAACAGGAAAACATTCATGTGTGTTTAATTTAAGATGTTACACAAAGATTTGCTTACATTCAAACATTGCTAAGAAAATCGAACTAAGAAGATTGAAGCTGATCGATTTTAATGTTCTCAATTGGTTATTTGTTTATTGATATTAAATATAATACATTTAAGACGCCACATATGAGTGCTGTCTGTACTACAAAGCCATGCACACAGAGTCAGATTAATAATTTCATAGTCATTGTTTTAAGCTGTACAACAGCATCCTCAAATCAATATATATATACGGATAATAGATATATAGATATATATGTATAACAAGGCTGTAAAAAGCTCAAAGCATATAACAGAATTCATAAAGAGTAGCAGCAACATTGACACAGACACACAGAGTATGTTGACAACAGCATTCTTGCTTGAATGCAGGGCATCTGCCGGTCGTCACTTTCCTTTTTGAGCATACCCAACGTGAAGTGAAGGCATTTTCCCGAATGGGCGCGGCAGCAACACAATTTTCACTCTTTTCATTTTACACTCACGCCGTAATTTGCACAAACACTTTGACACGCACACACCCGCACGCCCAGCGAGTGACATAGAAATAAATTTGCCATATCGCCAAGTTTTTCCATTTTGAATACCCCTCTTCGCAGCGAGACGGGCTCTTCTCTTTTGCTATCACAAAGATCCGAACTTGCCTTGCCGGCACAAAATATTCTTTGGCCTGTCGGTATTCTGGCATTTAGAGCTCTCAGCATCAGATTTGTGCTGAGAAATTTAACAGCTCGTCCAGCTCGTAGCCCCATTCACATCCTCGTCGTCCTTAAACTGCCGCCACTTCATTGTGAATGCTGCTTTTGGTTTCAGCTTTGGTTTCTGGCGCTCTTCATCTTAGACTCTGTCTCTATCTGTCTGTCTGTCTGTCTGTCTGCCTGTCTGTCTTTTATTATTATTATTTTTATGTACTCGCATTTTTTTATTTTCCCCAACGACGATTTGCGTGGTTTGTGTATTTTACAATTTGATGTGATTTGAATTTTCAATGATGCCCCATTTCCAGAAAGAGGGGTAAAGCGCTTGGGTCGAGATTGAGAGAAGCCAAATCAAGTAAATTTCGCATGGCACACGGCGAACCAAAATGGAAAAAAATCAAGCGATGCGTAAAGCCCGTCCTCCGCCCAAAAAGAAGAGAAAAAATGGAAAAAAATATGTTCAATGATGACAACGTCGACAATAGACGATGCCTCAAGAGTCACACATATTAACACACACACAGAGACGCACACACACAGAGACGCACACACAACATCGATATGTCTTTGGCCAATGATTTCGAATGTGATGCGACGCATAATTTTATTTATTTTTCAATTTTGCTGCCCACTTTTGGCACTGAGCTCAGCTCCGTCCTGCGGGCTGTCTACGTCCTTAAGCACTTTGCTTGCTTATGAGCTAAGGCTGTTATGATAGCACACCACTTCGCACTCACACACAGACACACACACACACACACACACCTATCGCATACCCAAATGTGTTGACAATTTGGTGTCGCCGCGCGCGCTTCTTGTCCCTGCCTTGCCCCAACTTGTCGACGTTGCTTACATTTTTTCGGTGGCCGCATCAATTTTTTGGCTTGCCAAAATATTTGTCGCTCGACTGGCATCTACATTTTCCTCTTTCTTCATTCTTTTCCTCTTTTTTATATTTAGCCTCGAGTGCAACTCTCTCAACTACATATGTAAGTATGTGTATGTTTGAGAAACTTGCTATAAAGTAGCTCTATAAAAAAATATCACTTGCAAAATTGTCATCAAATAATCTCAATAAAGTAATTTTTTTATTTGAACACATATTTTTTCTTACAATTAAGTGAATTTTACATTTTTTTCTTACATTGTTCAACAGCGAAGATCAATATTTGTGTTAGCTTCACATTATCTTCATTACATTTTTGAATATATATTATCTGAGACAATAAAAACAATCATTTAAATCGTGAGAATTTAGTTTATCTATTCCAAGAAATTTTGTACACGATTTCCTTCTACCTTAAGCACTTGCAGTGCTTGTCTTTAATCACAAGTTTCACTGTATATGTGCTGCATATGTTTTCCAGCTTTAATTTACAACATTAATTTCTTGCCAAGAACTGTTTCCATTCGAAATGTTCGCTTCAGTCTTGGCGTTTATGGCAGTGGGTGTTGTTGGGGAAATTGATGATGTTGTTGTTGTTGTTGTTGTTGTTGGTGTAGCATAAATAATTTGCATGTTGTTGTTGTTGTTCTTAATGTTGTTGGCAATCGAAATCGACACCCCCACAAAATGTGTTGACGCCTTAGACGCCAACACGCAAATTTGGCAAACAAATTACCCAAAATGCATTGAACCAAATTCCCAGCCAAATCGGAACTATACCAAGCTGGAGTTAAAACTGAAGCTGAGCTGTGGTCGGTCGGTCCATGGTTGTGGTTTGGTTTGTTTTGGTGGTTGCACCACACTTCATCCAGCAGATGGGGAGCTAAACAGATAGCAGTCAGTTGTGGCATGCCTGGGCGTTGATAATTGAATTGAAAAGTTTTTCGTCGCACTTTTGGCATGCCAATTGATGGGACAGCGACAAAAACTGAATACTGTTAAGCGAGAGCCAACAGTTAAGGCGGCATAATTTGTGGATTGTGCAACAGCCACAACACACACACACATTTATATGTATATGTATATATATATATAAATTTATAGCTATAGATAGCTAAAGAGTGAGCAAACTGGTAAATGGAAACTGGAAATTGGAAAAGCGCAGGCAATTTAATGGCATAAAAACGCTGCTCACCCAACAAAAAAAAAAAAGAGGAAGAAGAAGAAGAAGAAGAAGAAAGAAATGAGCATGCAGAGCGACGACAAAGAATAAGCGAAATAGGCACGATGAATGTGGCCATAATAACAATGGAAATAAATCAGTTTTAAGTTCTCAGGTTTTCCCAATTCCCTGTTGTATGCAACTATCCATCGCGTTACCTTGCCCCACAACAATTCTAATGATGATTTTCGAAATACACTGTGTTGAATTGAATTTGAATGGACCATGCGCACATTTTCATGATATGCTTGAATCTGCTCAATTTGAAAAGATGAAACCACTTTTTATCGTGGCTACTAGCTGCATGCAGTTGCTTACTTAATTCTACTACTACTAAACCAGTCAGAGGGTTCAAGGGTAAGGGTATTTCAGTGTCGTGTCGTGCGCCTTTTGCTTGAGGCTGACTCCTTTTTATTATAGCCTCATACATAAGCATTGCCAATGTCACTTGGCTGCAGCTTTACTGCGACTGCGACTTGCAGCGCATTTTCATAAGACATAAATTTTGCGATTTAGCTAAATGCGCTCTCCGGACTTTGCCTGGGTAATTTGTGGCAAGCCAGTCAGAGGAAGTGCAGAGTCCGCAGCGAAGGCGAGTAAGAATGTAAAAAGCCGAGAGAGTGAAAGCTCGACTTGGAGGCACCTTATGCCCAAGCCTTCACCTTTTAATTGTACGGGTCGTTGATATTGAAACCTAAACGCTTACAAAATTAAATAATCAAATTTTCAGTATAAATATGCGTGTGTGTCAGTGTATTTTTAAATCAGTCTTAATAATATTTATACAGTTGATTGGTTGATTACAATCACACAAATTCTTACAAATTGTAGCTCATTGCAAACGTTAATCGATTTGCAACGATATTAAAAAGAATATTGTGTATCGATAAAAACAAAATGCAACTAATCTGCGTACGGTACACGAGAATTTATATTTAAAATTGGAAATCTGCTGCTTCAAAATTACACAGGCAGACCGAATCTGTTGAATCTGGTCAAGAAAATATATGGAGTCGAAGTCGCTTTCTGATACCCGATTCATACACTTGTACAGCTTCAGTATGACCTTCTGCCCGATTCGAATGTGTACAGGGTATAAAAAGAGGAGAAAAGAGAAATAAAAACTCCATTGGCATTAAATTACACTCGCACAGCGAAACTATGGAAAAGGCCCAGACAAGGCGACGCTGTGACTGCAACTGCAACGACAAGAGCTCATATTGCATTTGGTACATCTACGATACATGGACAATACTCAAATGGGGCCCATTGCTGGCGAGTCCCCCCACCCCCCGCACTATCATTCTCTCGGATCTTTCACTAACATTTTAACAGTCTGTTTATGCGCTTTTAATGGCACATTTTGTGCGTAAATTGCATTAATTTAACGTCTAAGGCGCATACGTTTAACAACGCTGGGAGGGGGTTGGCGTCTGTTGGAAATAGAAATTGCATTTACTATGACATACGGACCAAGTTGCAGTCAAACGGCCAATGCCGTTGTCAATGTGCCACTGATGATTGAACGATTTATGAGTAGCAGCAACTGGAACTGCTGCAAGAGGAGGATGAGGAGGAATCAACCGGTTTCGCAGCCAAGTTTCGATTTGTTGGCATATATCAGCAATGCAATTAAAAGCAGATGCAATACAGCCCAGGCCCAGACAGTTGGCAGAGTTTAGATGTTACTATCGATTGGCAGCAGAGCAGAGAGACGCAGCTGGGAAAAGGTTGCCGCAATCAGGCCAAGGTACTTAAAAAGACCAGACCAGACCAGACCCGACCATTCCAGACTAGACAGATATGTTTGATTCAAACAAACAAACAAAGTCAACCTGTTCGATAGATCATCAATCGCAAAGCTCACTGCTTGCATTTCAATCGCTCATTCAGCTCTCATCCACTTTCAGTTGTCAACAGAGTTCAGCCGAATTCAGAGGCAATTGAAGCAATATCGCCATGAAAGTTATAAGAAATTATATAAATAAGTTAGATTTTGGCGTGAACTTAACTTGTCAATATCATTAAAATAAAAATAGTTATATGATAAAGATTCGTTCATGCTGCAATTTATGCTTTTCTTTTTTGTCAGATTGGAGTCCGTTGACGAAGTTCTTCTTATTATGGATTTATTTTCAGGTGAACTGAATTTTTTAGCTATAATTTTATATATTTTTATTTTGTCTTCAATAATCAAAATTTAAGGCTGCAAATTTTACTCTGATTCATTATTTCAAAAGTGCTTTTGAGCAATTTGGTCTCGCGTAATTTTACTCGTTGAATACAGCAAGCAGAAGAAGAGGAACAGCATTGTACAAAATATAGATAAATAACATTCAATATTTTAAATCATGTCAATAGTGTACGATTTATCTTTTATATTTTTAAATCCATATTGTGTTGAGCGCACTCATTGTTACTTGGATACTAAAACTATTGTGCTGCTTTTGTCTATGACCTGACATTTACTACCGAACACACACACACACACACACACACACACACACACACACACAGATGCTACAGACAGCTCACAGTAAATAACGAAGAGATTTGTATATTTTTTATGTCGAATGATTTTGCGTGTTGCGAAAAATGCATATCCAAGTGCTCTGAATGCAAAACTAAAAGCTTTTGCTCACCAACTAAGTGTGTATGCTGTATGTGTGCTAAGCGACAAACAAAAGCTGCTGGAAAATATAGAAAATCCCTTTGGGAAACAAAGTGCAGAGTAAAGGACAAACGCACACACACGCACACACACGCACACACACACACACACACACACACACACCCACTACAACTTTAGCCCTTGCCATTTGTTGCAGATCTGAAACTGCATAGCTGACAAAGGAATCCAGCAGTAGAAGCAGTAGAAGAAGAAGCAGAAGAGCTGTTATGGAGCAACTAGCATATGTAAATATATACATCGATAGATATGTTCGAGGAGCGGTATCCTTTGGCCGAGGATTTCGATTCGCAGAGCAGCAATTGTCGCGACTGCAGTTTTAACCCAGAAACATAAATATTGCAATTTATTGCAAAAGCCCTACGCCTGACAAGCGGTATATGCAACAAAAATGAAAGCGGCACACTCTCACACACACACACACACACACACACACACACAAACACACACATACACATGTCGCTTAATAGAGCTGTTTGCTGGGAACTGCAGTGCTTGCTACTTGCTAGATCCTTTCGCTAAAAGCTTTTCCGCTGCATAACTAAAGCTGAGGTCGCTGCTCAAAAAGTTAGCCGCAGGATCATTTGGCAGACGAGTAGCACTCAAGCTTATCCATATCCTCTATTGAAATGATAATAAGCCACGTGTGGCACGTTCAATGGGGACACGCGGTGCCCGCATGCATGAGAACATCAAATGTATTTAACTTAATTTAGTTGGAGTTACTTAAAAAAGCTTTTAAAAGCAATAGAACAACAACAATGCCACTGAAACCCAAAGCAAAGCGTAAACGTAAACAGTAAAGTGGAGCAACGCAAAGCATCCGACAGATCAAGTAACATTAGTGTGCCAGACTAACAGATACCCTGTTCATTACGTTACAGCAATTGAAAGCAGAGACTTTAAGGCAGCTGTGAAATTTGCCCTGAAGATATTTCTGCATACTCCAATGTTAGCCAATATATATTGCATATATTCCAGTAAAACAACAAATGTTGCATACATATAAATAGCTTATGGACTCGAAACGCCTTCCAGAACTTCAGGATGCCCCCATTGAGCCATTTTGAATCGGCATAGGGTATAAAAAACACGACGTTGCCCGAGCAAAAAGCTCACAAAGCAAACTTTCACACAAGGAAACGGCTTTGTGGGTGGGTGTTGGGTGGGCATTGTTGTGTTGTTGTGTTGTTGTGTTGTATGAAATTCATTAATATGCACATACATGCATATGTAGATTATATGATTAAAAGCATAACATACATACACCCAATCCACTGTAGTTACTCCCTGTTGTTGTTGTTGTACAAAGGATGTTCTTTACTTTTTGTTGAGAGAGTTGGTGTTTGCAGTTGGGTTTTATTTTCCTTTTTATTTGTTTGATTTGGCCAGGCGAGCACTTGAAACAGTAAATGCGAGTTGCTGCTCATGGCTAATGGAAGTGAGCAACAAAAATATCAACAACAACAACAGCAACAACAACAGCAACAACACTAGCAACAAACAGACAAAGTTTGCGTAATGAAAAGACAACAGCAACAGCAACAACAACAAGTGCCTTGACTGATTTCTGCAGTAGCTATCGAAGCCACCATAGCGCTTCCACATGTGATTAGATACACAGCAAGAGCAGCTTACTAATAGGTGGCGGGGGCAGGGGCAGGGATAAGGGGGATATGGCTGCGGCTAGCCCGCAAAGGATCAAACGAACTGTGAAGGGGATGAATGATGTTTCAGCTGAGCAATGTTTGCCCTGGCTAAACTATCTGCTAATGAAAAACAAGAAAGGATGTAACAAAGCTCACACGCCAAAAAAACATAACCCCATCCAACGTGCCAACGAGCCAACCACCCAGCCAACCACCAAACTTATCCACCCGCTGGCATGTCGCACTCAAAGGGTTCCAAAGTTATTTGTTTGCCCAACGGAAATACATCAAAATAAATGCGAGCCAAGAGCAAAACGAAGTCAAATGCAAATACATATGACGAACGAGGCGGATGCGAGTGCGAATATGTGAAATAAATATATAATATATACATATATGTGTGTGTGTGTGATTGTGTGTGTATATGGAAGTGTGTGTTGCACTACTGGCCATTGACAAATATGGTCTTTTGGGCCTAAACAAATATTTGGCACACTTTTGCCAACAATCGTTGCTAGCCCAAGCATACACAGCCCAACGCAGCCCTCCGCCCCTGCCGCCGAAAAAAAGCCAGCCAGAGTTGTATAAAATTTACCTGATGTCAAAAGTAATTAAACGAAATGCCAGGAACAGCAGAATAGCAACAACAACCAACAAAAAACGACAACTTGGAAAATTTGTCACACAGGCGCGATGAATAAAACATACACAAAGTATATGCATATCTATATGTGTGTTTGTACAGCGTGGAAAAACAGGAAAATAGAAAAACCAAAATGGCGTCGGAGTTGGCACAATTTATTAATAGTGCAAAGTGGAGCCAACTTTTAAGATGTGCAGCGAGCGACACGAAAAACTGCAACAGCAATGACAATCACGACACTTGAGCAACCTCGATGAGAATTTTAAATTCTCTGCCTTCAAATAAAACTACAACCAGGTAATAATTATTATTAATTATTTTTATATTTCTTGTATGTGTACAATTTCCTTTCTTTGTTTACAGAGCAAACAGCCAATTATATATTCTAACAGTTGTGATTTTTTAAGCAGCGGCCAACGAAGAATAATCTCTTATTTGAAACTATTCTGGTAGCAGACAGTTAAGGTGGAGAACAAAAGTACAAATAACAGTTGTGTTTGAAGTCCTCTAATTAAAGATTGACTAAGATTTGAGCTTAGATTTAATTTAGAGAATATTATTAATTATTTCCTCAATTCGAAAAAAATGTGTGAAATCAAAAATACAGTTTATTTAAGAACCAAATTGCTTTCCCTCAGAATTAACTTATTTCTTCATTCGCAAATTTCAAAAATTAAAAACAACAAAATTAAACACAAGTTCACGTTTATTTTTACTGTTTGGTGACATCTTTTTATAATTTCAATATATCTTGTGTTCCAGCCTGAAGCCGGCTGCATGTCTCTTGAATATATTTAAAAAAGTGGAGCTTCAAGGGATCTTCGGATATTTTTCGATATATGTCTGACGATCTCAACTACGATTAAAATCGTATAGAAGCACATAGGCAATATATCAATCAGAGGAATGCACTCTATAATAATTAGCTTCAGCAAGTTTTGAGTCGAAAGTCGAGTCATTAAATTACCTTGACTAAAGTAAGACACAGCGGGCACTAGGCAAGTGCAAAAGGGCAAAAAGAAGACGGAAAGTTGAAAGTTTGCCAGCTTTTGTTTGGCTTTGGCGGTAGCCGTCGTGTAGCAGCCAGCAAGAAGTCGACGGAGCTGGATAAGTGTAATGAGAAAAATTTTTCAACCAGCAAAAAGAAAAAACGTGGAAAACGAGGGCGACGCAACACCAAAAACAATAAACAACACAGCCAAAGAATGAAGAAGTCAGAGAAAGGGGGAGAGAGAGAAAGAGAAAGAGTGAGCGAGAGAGAGAGAGAGAGAGAGAGAGGGAAATAAGCAATGCGAAAGACGTACAAAAACTTTCAATAGTAGTGTCACAGTGGGCGTTAGCCCGGGAGGCGTGCCAAGACGCCAGCAACAACAACAACAACAGCAACAGGAACAACAATAACAGAGCCAGCCAACAAACACATCAAGCAACAAGCAACAATTTTGCGCTTTGGCTTTCCGTTTCCGTTTGAGCGACGTCTTTAAAAACTGTGCTGCCAACTCATCCCCCCGCAACTGTCTGCTGTTCCTGCTCCCCAAACAAGCTTCAATAGACCTGCCTCGCTGCCCTTTCGCACTTCTTGTCGCTGACAGTCACTGTAAGTAGCTGTGTAATAAAATTACTTTTTAAGTGCGCTGTGCTGTGCATACCTGTAAAAGACAGCAGCAGAGCTGGCGCAGCAGCCTCCTCTGACGCACAGAGAAACGCAGGAGACGCAGGAGGCGCAGGACGCGCAGGAGACATGAAACAACGCGCTTCATTGGCCAATACTACCGGGTAGACCCTCGTGGTAGTCATGAATTGGCAGCCCGAAGCGTCAAAGTCAAAGTCGGAAGTCATTTGAATTATTTAACACAAATGATGGCTGAATGCCAGAACAAGAAGAGAAAGCGGCTGACATCAACTAAGATGATGCGTCGTATGAATAATATACCGAACTGTTTATGTATGGGATATGTGATATGGGATATGCAGAAATGTGTATGCATTGCACAGTAATCTACAAAGACAAAGTTGTAGCTGTTGTTGGCCGTTTTCTATCAGCAAATTGGCCAACGAACTACATCGTAAATCAGCGTTAAAGTTCTTCTCTCTCATTTTTTTTCTCTTATATTTCCCAAGGAGGCAACTGCAATGTGGCCCATAAAATATGTTGCAAATTATGAAATATTTGAAACTTTCGCCCTTTTGCCAGCATGCCAGTCAAGGCAAGAGCAGCCGCTTGCAAAGAGAATTGTGTAGAGCAAAGCGGCTGCTGCTGGGTCGCCGCTGTTCGTTATGGGTTTTAAGTTTTGTGTGGTGTGGAAATAAATTTTAATCGAAAAATGCGCCAAGGCAATAAGAGCCCAATGTTGCTGGACCCTCAGCTGGAGCAGTGGAGAATGGGCGGTTGGATGAGGAGGATTTAAGAGGGCAATGCGACAAGCTTAAACTGCAACGGAGCAGCCAATGGAGCCTAAAACTGCAGACAGTCTGGGAATATTTGCAAGCATCAATCTGGCACAGAAGGCAGCAGCAGCAGCAGCTGCTACAGCAGCTGCAGCAGCCACCGGACACTAGATACCGATTCGATAAAAGTGTTTGATTACATGCAATATCTAACAATTCTGAGGCACATTTGTTACGCTTGCCAACAACTTTAGCAGCTATCAAAAATTCAGGTAACCATTTAAAAAAAAACAAATTGAAAGGCTTTGCGTTCCAATGCTTAAGAACCACAATATAAAATTTAATTAAGTTATTAAAAAAAAAAATAATGAAAGTTGAGATGTTGAGCCATGATTTACAGCAATGTTGCATAGCCTTTAAATAGGTTAAAAAAAAAAATATATAAATAGAAAATGATATAAAAAAAATCTATAATTTTAAATCACAAGCTTGTATTGTGTAGCTTTGCTTAACTATGTCTATTTAATCATGCTTTGCCTGCCAGCAACTAGACTTTAATTTCCAGTTTATTTACTTGGCCAAAATCTGTTGGCCACCCCCAAATGGCCTGGCAATGAAGTCTGGTCCCAGGACACCGTGAAGGGAAGGGAAAAACGCAGCAAAAAAAAACAACGTGGAAAACAGGTTGAGGGTGATTTAATTGTTGTTGTTGTTGTTGCGCGTTTGCAGAGCAAATTGTGATTCTCATTGGACTGCTTAAATTTTGTTGTTGCGAACGCTGCGTTGTTGTTAGCACATTTGGACTTAGTCCTCGAAGTCGACGTCGTCGCCGTCTGATAGTCTGCTGCTTATGTAATTTTTCGTGCGGACGTCGCATTTATAAGACTTACGGCTGGAAATCCTTTTTATATTGTGCCGCTATTCTTGCAGCTGTTTTGCCTGCGTTGGGCAGTGAGTCTCTTGGGGTTGATATTGCTGTTGCAGCTCCAACTTCAAGGCGCGCGCACATAAAATTTAATTAAGTGCAACAACAACAACAACGCAAAAATAATAGTAACAGCTACGGCAGCGATAGGAGCAGCAACATCGTTTATAAAATTCACATAATAACAATAAATTTTAAAAAGCGCCCTAGCTACACGCAAAAAAATATATCGAACTAAAACTGAGAAAATCGCCATACTTTTGACTTCTAAAAATCAGACTCTTAAACCAGTTACAAATTCCTGGAATTTATAAATGATATTTTTACATTTCTGGGTGATTTCTTATGTGTACACAGAAATTGACTTCTTTTTTAAATAAACAAATACTAAAAAAAAAACATGTTTGGTATTGATAAGTTTCTGATATGAAGAAATTTATTTTATAAATTTCGACATTATTTTCAAAATCCAGAACAACTTTGTAGACTTTCCAAATTGCGCTGTGAATTTTGTGCCGAGTGTAGAACTGCTCTGTCGAGGCCGGCAGCGCGGCCAACGCCGCTGGGGTATTAAAATTTATCGCCGGTTGCGTAGCACGCGCAGAAATTTTGCGTTTTCGCAGCCGACAGCAGCAGCAA
The DNA here is from genome assembly GCA_037043685.1 of Drosophila hawaiiensis. Taxonomy (NCBI): domain Eukaryota; kingdom Metazoa; phylum Arthropoda; class Insecta; order Diptera; family Drosophilidae; genus Drosophila; species Drosophila hawaiiensis. Next base: position 26,454 of record JBAMBA010000217.1, read on the forward strand.
GTGGGTGGCAGACTAATGCCAGCAAACTCTGAGCCCCCTGCACAAAAGTAACGTCTTTGCCGCCCCTGGAGGCGCTTGGTGCTGCTGCTGCTGCTGCTGTTGCTGTTGTTGTTGTTACTGCTGCTGTTTCTGGCGCTGGTGTCTTTTTATTTCACTTAATTTTATTTCTATAAACTGTGGCGCCTTTTGCTGCTGCCACACATAGTTGAAGCGACACCGAGCCACATATGCTGCACACTCCCCATCCTCTCCGTTAACATCCTCCATTCCCATTAAGTAAGCAAAATCATTTGTCTGTTTTGTTGCTTTGTTTGCTTGTTTGACTGTTTGCCTGTTTGCCTGTTTGCTTGGCTTGCTTATTCATTTGGCGCGCATTAATTACACGACACGCATACGCCGCGTTGCACGGTTGGATAGCAAAGGGCTGGGAGGGGGTCGCATAATTTATTAAAAAGCCAAAAAGAACACCCCACCACCAGCAAACCATGTCATTCATTCCTTGACAGGCTCTCAGGCTTATGCGCATAATTTCAGCCTGGCCAAATTTTGCTTACATGTGAGCAGCAGCAGCAGCAGCAGCAGCATCAGCAGCAGATGAAGGAGGCAAGCAAGCAAGATGGTAAGGAGGTAGGGGGGAACGCTGTCCGCCTGAGACGATGGGGATTTGCTTGGTAGTTTCGGCTCAACATCATCATCAGCTGTTGTAGCTGCTGTTTTTTGCCTCCTTGCCTAGTTGCCAGCTTGCCTCCTTGCCTTGTGGCATCCTCGTCCTCGTCAACACAAATGACTGTCTCATGTTAGCTGCTAAGCTGTCTTATCTGTTTGCTCTGCCACATCGCCCCTGACGCATCTGTTTGCATGTTTATCTGTCAGTCTGTTTCAGTTTCTCTCTTACTGTCTGTCTGAATATCTGCTCAGCTCAGCTCAGCTCCGTTCTGGCCTGCCAGTGATTTCGACTTTGTTACTTATTTAATTTGTTGCTTATTTGCTTGGGTCGGCAGCAGAACAAAGCTCGCAACACATCCACGCACTTGTTTGCATATGTTTAACATGCTCCCGATGATGCTTCCCAGCTCCACAGAGCTCATGCTCCTTTTACGTTCTGTCGTGTGCCAGTCCCTGTCCCTGTCCCTGTCCCTGTTCCTGTCCCTGTTCTTGTCCTTGTCCTGAGCCTGTTTACTTATGTTTGCTAATGATTTGCCAGCCTGCTAATCAAATTGGTTACCCCACAAGCTAATGCCATTACAAATGATGCTCCAGTTGCCCTCTGAACACTGCATTATGTTTATTGATCAGCCAATGGGAAAACGAGGAAACGGAAGTGTAACTGTGAGAGGATGGAAGAGCCAGACAGAGAGCTTCAGTCACTTCAATAAATTTGAAAGCACACAAATAGAATACTTGGCATTTGAAAAACTGACCACTTAAGAAATACACTGACCTCTGATTAAAGCAGCTGATTATTACCTGAATGAACTGAATATTAAGTATTGAGGCATACATTTTTGGAAACCAATATCTATACATTGCACTTTCTTTTTTATTACAAGATTGTCAAAAGCGAATGTAATGATCTTTAATAAAATAAAATATTTCATTTTTTAACATAACCTATTAATATCTAAAACTCCCCCTCTCAGTCTGTCCTTAAAGGCTATTAAAGCAAGCCAATCTCAGAGATTACAACAGCTACAGACTGCAAATGAAGAATATAATAACAAACTTATAACAGCAAGCCTGCTATTTATCCAACAGCTCGGATCAGGGTATCTCATTGTGGAGCTGTCTCCACAAGAGTATTCTAACTTATTCTATCTTTATTAGCGTCGTAATATACCCTTTTCCGTTCGGGTAGCAGTGCATGAAAAGCAGTCCCTGTCTGCAATTCACCTAAGCCCGAAATCAAGTGATGCGATTTAAGGCGCTTGCAAAGTGTTTTTGGACAAAATCGACTATGATGATGCCAATAAATTGCTGGCGCCCATTTGTGTGCAGTGCACTAAATAACTGCATCAGGTGGAGACCACCCAGCAAAGCACTCACCGTGCAGCACGCACCACGAACACCACTCACCACCCTCTTGGCTGCAGTGAGTGTTGCAAGCATTGCCAGCTGTCGCTGGCAGACGCGTCGTGCAGCAAAATGAATGAATGCGAAAAGAAAGCAAGAATTATGTGGCAACAGGATGCGCTGACATTTATCACCTGCGTCGCTGCCGACAGCAGCGTCAGATGGAGGCAGAGGCAGAGGCAGAGGCAGAGGCAAAGGCAGAGCCAGTGCGAGTGGCAGCATCAGCATCATTGCAATTTTGCAATGTTTAGTTTAATAGAAGGTTTGTGCTTTGCACTCTTGGCTCAGGTAACAGACAAAAGGTAAGCCCATTGCCAATTTCTCTGGCAGTTAAAGCCAAAAGTTGTTTTTTGCCAGTTGTTTAACTTGCAGACTGTTTGATTATGACGGCGGCGTTGACTGCGTGCGTCGCGGCAGCATTAGCATAAATTTTCAACAGCTTATGCACGCATATGAATATATTATGTCGGCTGCCGTTATTTATGTGTACCGGCTACCGAAACTTGGCACAAGTTTTCGCTGAATGGTATGGGGAGCGGGTGGAAGGGGGAAACAATAGCAGGACTCGTGGCAGGATAATCGCTGCTTAGTGCAGCCGCGCGCATAACGCGCCAACCGCCATTGATAACCAGTCGTCTGCTCTGCTCAGCTCTTGCCCCTGTTCCGAGGCAGGCATTCTCTAACATTCCCCATCCCCTCTCAGTCTATCCTTAAAAGCTCATTGAAGAGCATTCAAATTTAATTTACATGCAGGCAACTTTTGTTTACTTTGTGGCAGCAGCAGCAGCAACAGCAGCAGCAGCGACGGTGAAATCAAATTTAAATCCGCTGCCTGCCGCATTACATGGACGAGCGCCCAGAGAAGAATTCAACAAACTCACCCAAGCAAAGCCAAGCCAACCAAGAAAACCACCCACCACCAAGCACCACACACACACACAACCAGCGCTCAGGTAGCAGGCAGGCCAAAAACTGTTTGAAGTGTTCTTCGCTTGTATTTCACAAATGGCGTTGGGTTTGATGGGGGTGGTTGGGGATTGCGTTGCCAAATTATTTTTATTTATTCGTGCGTTTAACATAAATTCGAAATTAGCGCTTGCTAGATGGCACTAATACAACGATTTATGGTCCGAATGCGGCCCAAACTGGGACCTTGCAACAATTTGCAAAATAAAAAATTCGCTAACAAATCGCTTATCGGTTTACTTTGTTCGATTTCAGGCGAGCACTTTCGAGAAAACATCTTTTACGGATAGAACATATATATATATATATAATATTGAACACGATCTGAGCTTGATTTTCACTATATGTTTATATCACGGTGCTATCTGAATACTTAATACATATATTACTATATAAGAGTTGTGTAAGTTACCCCAAAACAACAAGAAATTTTTTATTGACCAGACATAAATGATGATCTTACAAAATCTATTATATCCTTTATTTTTTATTTTATTTCAATTACTTAATTTTTTTCATTTACAATTTAAATTGAATTATTCACAATTAATTGTATATAAATCATTAATTTAATTTTTATTTTTCAATCATCTCCTTAAAAATGTTGGACTGTTTTGTGATCATAAAATAATAATAGATCGACTCGGCTGTTGGTCTTGATAAAGATTATATTTACTTTATGGTCAGAGACTCTTTCTTCTGACCGTTACATGCCTTAGCAAAACGTCAACATACCCTTTTTTCCCCTTTTTAATGGGTATACAAAAAAATCGTGCAATGGTTTCAGCCAGATAGTAAGACTACTTTATGAACTAACTAAGAAACACTAGGAATATATGATAATTATTTTGATCAACATAATTATTTACTGTCTTTCATAAGCTCTGAACTGTGTGTCATCGATATTTGGTACATATTACCAAATGCGTAATGTTATCGATAGACCTGTCTGTATATTGTTATTATTGGAGAGCAGTGCTGTCGATAAGCAGGAGGTTGCTTCGCTTTGCACAAATTAAGCACTAAGCAATATCAAAAATTCGATTTGCATTCAAAGCACAACTGTTTCGACATGCCCGCTAGATGGCGCCACTTGCCGCTGGTGTTTCTGATTTATGAACCGTTTATGTGAATGTGTGCAAACAGCGACCTTGTTTCGAATTGCCGACAAAAACAAATCTTTTATTGGGCGCGTTTGGCAGCTCATAAACTCAAGCACAAGCACAGGCCCAAGCCCAAGCCCCATTGAGCCGCCTATTAACCTCAACGTGTTACCTGCCACATGAATAAATCAAAGCCTTCCCACACACCCACCCACATACACACATTTAGCACACCCCCTGCCGACATACCCCTTTTCTCTCTCACAGCATGCTGCCCCGTTTCACAGTCATTCAACTGCCTGATGATAAATGTGTTCGGGGTTTTTCGTGCTTCGCTTAGCTTCTTCTTCGATTTGCTTAACAAATTTGTAAGATTCTTAACACATTTGCATATTGCGTAAGCGAGAGGAATCCCAATAGCTGCACCCCCTCCCGACACACCACACACCACACTCCACACTCCCACTCCGCACTCCACATTTATCCCTTACACTCTCTGCCCCCTTAATCGTTGCCATTCCTGTTTCTGTCTCTATTTTTATATTGCACACTGGCTTCTGTATCAGGGCATCAAGTGTGGAAGTACTGAAATTCCTTGACGACTTCAACTTGGACTGTTTCTTGTACTTAATATTCTTGTTGTTGCTGATTTTGTTGTTGGTGTCAGTTTTGTTGTCATTGTCGTTGATGTAGATGCTGTTGTTGTTGTTGTTGCCACTGAATGAGTTGCCCAGTAATGACGACATTTCCTTCCGACGTCGACGACAGAGCTGCGCTGTCGTTTGCGCTTTTTATTGCCATCGACAGGGTTGTCTTTGCGCTTTAAAAAATGGATTTCTGTATTGAGTTTATTTATTTAGGTTTCGCGCGAGCGGGCGTGGGTTTAGAAGGGTCGGGTCGCTCAATCGATGTTGCTTAATAAAAAAATGTGCTGGAATTTCCTTCGACATTTACGCCAACATCAGCTTTCACACCCCCTCTTCTCCCACTGTCAATTTTCATCGCTGGCATTTTGCAATGACTCTCAACAGATTTTTTTTTATTATTTTGTGTTTGTCGTTAAGCTGTTGGAATTTTTCGCCTCCCCTGGCTGGCACTCAACGAAATGGACCTGCATTTCTTTCATGAATTTTCTGCGTTCGACATTCGAAATTTTAGCCAAGGTATGCGCCAATCATTTGCGTCATTTGCGAAACGCCCACCAAGCTTGCCACCGCCACTGCCGCAACATGTTGCCCCTATACAGCCAGAAGATTTAGCGCCTCGGCTCAAGTGCAACAATACTCCCACACTCACTGTCTGCAGGCAGGTAATGCTCGCAAAACCTTTTAGAACTCTGAAAAATGAGAAGCTAAAGCAGCTGCAAGTGCGTTGCGCCTCCGTTTTGAGCTCAACTCAACCATTGCGCAAGACCACAACTCTGAGCCAAGTTGTGAATTGCTCATTTTGGCTGTCAGTTAGATGTTGGAACTTGTGGCACTTGTTGCTGCAATCAAAACGGCTTACAGTTTCAATTTATAGTTGATAAATGATTAGGATCAGCTGATTGCATTACTTTAATTTTAATCAGCATATTTGATACATTTACACTTGCTTATAAAATATTTCTTTTAATTGTTTTTCGTTGTATTTAAACATACCATAAATATTTACAATAGCTTACAAAACTTGTATTTTAACGGTCTTTCTTCCTTCGCTCTTGCAGATTTCAGTGTCGATATCTTTTTGATATTTGCTAAGTTTTTTAGTTGCTTGCGAACTTTTTGAATAAGTAAATGAAATGAAACTTTAAAAATAAAAATTTATTACAACATTCCCTATATATATATATATATATATATATATATATAAGAAAAAAACACCTCTGAAAAGTTTTCTGTACATTTTTTGCAACGCCCTAACAAAAGTTGTTTTTCGTGCACGTTCCCGTTAGCCTAAAGCTGTGGCAGCGCTTGCTCATCCAAGAGGATGCCACTTGGCGGCCAGTGCGCTGCGGCGTCGACGCATAAATTTATTGCATGCAACTTCGGGACAAGTGGCAAGAGCAGAGCAGCTACAAACCGGCCAACTAAACGGAGGCGCCTCCACTTGGGCAATTATTAATGTTAATGTCTTCATTACAATTCATTCTCGTGTTATTTCCACGCCGCTTTTTGCCCCAGTAGAACACGCCCATTTATACGAGCAAGCAGCTGCCAACAGGGTGAGGGGGGACGGGGGCCGAGTCCAATGACAACAAGTGAAAAAGCGTTGCAAATAAATTAACGCTAATCACTGGCCGGCGCTTGGTCTTAAACAGACACAATACTGAACTACCAACGACGAAAAACCGCGCACAAATCGCACGCAAATCGCACGCAAATCGCGTAAGGCAATAAATTATGTTTGGCACGATTTGTAAAATCAATACAGTAAAGCAGGCCGAGTGCAAGGGGAGGGTTAAAGGGGGTCGGTGTAGTGGAGAGGTTGAGGGCGGCCGTTGACTTTAATCGCAGGTAAATGGGCGACAACAGAGGCGTGTCAATGTGGGCGTAACACGAAGGGGAGGCGCCAACAAAAACTCGACCGGATTGAAAAGCCGAGTTGAGTGACTGCAAATGATACTTTAATGTGACAGGCGGACGTTTTGGAGGTGTATGGACTGTGGACTGCGGACTGTGGTGGGGGGGTACCTCTGTCAGTATGCTGCTGATTTTTGCACTTCTTTTATTCATTTTTTTTTCTGCGCTGCGGTTTTTCTACTCTATTGGTGTCGTCATAAAAAGAACGGGAGCCTGCGATGAGTGAACGAGCAAAAAAATAAATAATAAAAAACTATCGCATCCCATTCTTTGCTGGCAACCTTTTTTTCTCGTTGTTGTCTTTTTTTGCGTTTTAATTCCCGGGGCGCGCTTTCAACGCTTGTCATCTTACCGCTAATGGCGGCTACATGTCAACCACTCATCTCATGCACCGCCGCCACCGTCACCGTCACCATCACCGGTTGCCAGGTCTGTCTACGGGTCCATATCCGTTGGCTCAGAGCTGGCTGCTCGTTTTCCAACCATTCATTCATTTAGTCGTGTCGCGCACGTTGACGGCAACGTCATCAGCAAAAGCGGCAATAGCACCAGCGCCAACAAACAACAAAACACAAGCCCAGTAGTAGAGAAGCGCCAGTAGTTATTGCTGCAAGGAGGCAGGAAAGAAGATGCAAAAGCTGGAGAAGAATCTGTGGAGAAGACGAAGCGGGGCGAGGCGCGGCAAGGCGAGGCGAGGCGCAGCGAAGCGAAGGAACAATGCGTCGCCACAAACGTTGAGGGCGTTACTTGGCAAACACAGAGTGCAAGTGACAGACCAAAAAACGAAGTCCAAATACTCTTACGTAAGCTCAAAGAATGTGACTCGCAATTGCAAACAAAATCTTGGCCAAAACACGCACACCTGGACAGCAAGAAGAAAATTTCAAATGAAATTAAAAATTAAATTCAAATTCAATAATATATTAATTCGGAAGTGTGGCCATAATTTTTCTTACCGAAAAGAGCCTGTTTCTTGTACAAATTCAAATTCAGGAATTTTAGTCGGATTGAGGGTTTCCTTAGGACAAGAAACTGCATCTTTTTGTGAAAAAGGCAACACAATCTGTTACGATGTGCTTTCGGGATAGCTGCTCGTTAAGACAACCAACAATCATTTTTTTTACACATTTCTGCATAAAATTAAGAAAACTTTGACATAATTCTATGTATTTGCACCTGATATATACACTTTGCTTTGAAAGTTCACAAGTTTTCATCTTCACAGTTTTTTTTTGCTGTCAGATGTGTGTGTATACAAGGAGCGTTGATGGCTTATTGTTCTTTTTTACTTTTGCTACTTAAGCCAGATTTAAAAGCACTCATTTACTAATTTGGAACATTCTACTTATCCAAGTGTTTTTTTTTCTTTTTATATTTAGCTATGTTTTAGCAAAATCTCTTGCCAGCTAAGTAAAAAGCTGAGTAGAGTTCTTGCCAAGTTGATACTCTTAATTTAAGCATAATTTAATTAAGCTTGATAAGTATAAAAAATTCATCATCATCTGCTTGTTCTAAAATTACCTCAACTTTTTTAAATATATACAAGTATAGTGCAGAATTTTGTATTGTATTAAGAATGTTCTAAAACATAAAAAAAAATGTGAAAAACAGCAAAAGTGGTGCCACAAAACAAAATTACACTTAAAGCATTTGAGTAAAATTGTTTAACATTTTTTAACGAATTTACTTTGAACAACGCTAGATTCATCCGTAGAACAGCTTAATTTGTTGCATTCAACTGCTGACTGCAGAGAATGCAATATAAAATGAATAAATTAATGTAGCTGCCCCAATTCGGTTAGGGCAGCAACAGCACACTAAACTCAAATGCCACATAACGATGCTGCCAGGTGACTCAGTGCGTGGGGAAAGCGGTATGGGTGGGGGTGGGGAAGGGTTTGGATAGGGGCGCATATCGCTGGTTGCTGCTGGAGCAGATTGGAGACTGCCAAGACACAGTTTTCGCTAATGAGTTTCCGTCTGTATGCAGTTGTTGTTGTTGTTGTTGTTGCGGCTGCTGCTGTCGCTTCTGCTGATGACGTCGCCTAATAGCCAGACCGATGGAGCAGCAGCAAGGAGCTAAGATGCCTTTTGCCAGTTACAAAGCCCTCGACTATCAATGAGTTGAGATGCAACATCAACGGCAACTGCAACTGCAACAGCAGCAGCAACAGCAACAAGCAGCATCTGCAACATATTTGCAATGATTCAAAGTCATTAGCGAGCTCATTAATTGGCCAGTCAGACTTTTCCGTTTTGCCTGTCAGTCACAAGTAGCCGTAGCCGTAGCCGTAGCTGTTGTTGTTGCTGCCGCTGTTTGCATTGACAGCAACAACAAAACAAACAAGTAAACAACCAAACACAGTCAGTCAATCTATCAGTGAGTCATTCACGCGCTGACAAGTCAAACAAGGCGACAAGGACAAGGACGTTGCTACTGTCCCCAGTTGCCTGTCACAACAGCAACAGCAACAGTGGCAACAGTGGCAACATTGGCAGGAACAAGCTAATCCCCAACTGAATTTCAACAGTGCCAAGCTTGGGCCACATTGCCAACGACAACATTTGTTAAGTATCTTGAAATATTATTTACACTTTACGCAAAAGACTCAACGCAAACAGCAGAAGCAGCAGCAAGTCGACGCAGAACAAGCCAAAAAGAAAATGATTCTACACTCAAAGAAAAAAGCGTACAGTGAAATATAGATAAGCTTCATGAAAAGCCGAAAGTTCTTCTCGTCTCTAAAAAATAATATGAACTGCACTTGGAGCAATTTGTTCGGAAATTTGCAAAAGCTTATGTGATTTTTATTTTTTTTTTTTTGAGTGTATATCACTCTGCTGCTACTGCTGCTGCTGCTGCTGCTGTGGGAGATGATGTTGTTGTTGTCTGCTAGTCAAATAAGTTAATCGCTTTACCAACTGGTGGGGCTGATGTTGAATAAGGGCGGGGGCTGCATGCACTTGAGTGAAATTGTGAACCGGTTTAGCAGACTTTGCCGTCATATTTTTAGCTTAGAAGAGCCGCCTGATCACAGATCCCCTCCCCACCGCAGCCACCCCTCCGCATGACCATGCATACGCAAAACTATTTTTAAATGACATCGCAGGCAGACAAATCGGCGCAGACAGCGAAAAGGCGCAAATCGAGAGAACGAGAACTAGAAGCAGCAGCAGAAAAGGAAAATGAGAAGGAGGAGGAGGAGGAGGAGGAGGAGGTGTAGTAGGAGGTGGACGAGGAGAGACAGCTCAAGCAGATGCTGAAGATGCTATTGGAGCAGAAGTTGGCGTTGCTGAAGGGAGACGCCTGCCACTTTTCGATGTCGACCTTTAGCAAACTGTTGGCAATGCTGCTGCGGTCAAATGCCAGCCTGTGAAACTACTCGGCTGAAGTCAAAGTCAACGTCGACTTTAGCGTCGGCGTTGCGTCAATTGAAATTGCATTTGCATTTGAGATTTTAATTGAATTGCATTGTTTCAAGGCGTCGACGGCGCAGTTGACGTCATTTATTTGTTCTCGATGCCAGAAGAAAGTGAAATGTCTTTTCTTTTTTTGAATGCATTGTCTGGCTACAAATTTCGAAGAGATACACTATATCGTTCAAATGGTCGATCGACTGTATTATAATTCAGAATGTTAATACTATTTGCATCAATTATTTTGTTGACATATTTCCAACTGATACACATTGAAGCTTACTCATTAAAAATTAACAATAATAATTAAAGCAATATAAATATTTATAATACAAAATACTAGTAATAATATTTCATATTATTAATTTGAGCCGAAATTAATGTATTCGTAGAGTTTGATCTTCACCAATTTCACAATCCTGCCAAGAGAGTAAGCCAAAAATATGTTTTGTTTTACGTTATCGTGATTATTTTGGTATTCTGCATAATTATAATCAAAAATAGTGTATATTTTTGTGTACCACATAGATTTTTGAACATATTTGCCATCTTATGGAAGCCTTTCATCTTTTGTATTGTGATTGCGACCCGCTTGACAATGGGCCCTTCAGACACGAATACGAAATTACATCAAGTAAATTGATTACGAAAAATGTAATAATTACGCATTAGGCCTTTCTGGCTTTAATGTGGCCTGTACTCCGGCCAGGTCTGGTTGCCGACAATTCATGTGATCCCCCTCCCCCTGCTTGTCCCCTTTGTGCCGCATACAAATATCCGTTTGTGGTCTGGCAACAGTTGGCCCTTTTAATTGGCCAATTTCAATGTGACGCATTTTTCCTCACACAGCAGCATTTTATTTGTTGTTGCTTTGTTTCGTTTACTTTGACACCGCATAAAGTTATGAACGTGAGACGATGGACTGGGGGAGGCTGGGGAAAGGGCAGCGTCTGGCATCAAACGCATATCATTTGATTACAATTTGAAGGGCTCCCTCCTCTTCTTCTTGCCGCTATGCATCTTTGCATCTTTTGGCTTATGTGTATATATTTTTGTGAGAGAGATAATTGAAAATTAATTGCCTTGGACAGCTGAACATGGCCAGGGAGCAGTCAAAAAGCAATGTCGAAAAATCTCAGCTGGTTGCCCAGGCAACCAGACCAGACCCAGACCCAGACCAGACCCACACCAGACCGAGACCAGACCGAGACCAGACCCAAACCGACCAGATTAGCCATGAACGAACGAACGGGTTATTTAATTAGTTTTGACGCGCCCAATGTTGGTTAGCGTTCGAGGCATGTTCATGCATGTCTGCTTGTCCGCATGTATGCAACTCAGTGTTTGCTGTAGGTTCTGCAGTGGGTCTGTAGGCGTCTTGGCTCAGCGCGACACGCGATCGGATCGCGTGCGACACCTAGCGTCCCAAAACGGAAGCTGTCACACGCAAAATTGATTGAGTTTCGCTGCGGCCCAAGGAACAGCAATCTGCCCCGGCTGCTGCCTGCGCAAATCTTCTAATAAACTTGTGCGAAAAGTTCAAAGGCGAGCTGAATGCGAATGAGTATGAAAAGAGGAGATGGCGATGACGCATCTGACTGTGAATTGGAATGTGAGTGGACAATGGTCATGACTATCAACTGGCTGTGTGTGTGTGTGTGTAGGCGTGGGTGTGGCCCTGGGCACATTGCACAAACGACAAATAAACAAGATTTTACAATCAGCGATGGCCCCGAAACTGTGTTTGAATTTCGAGTTAAGCGAGTGAAAGGGCACTGGGAGGGGATGCGAGGGGTGGAGGGAAGGGAGCGGGGAGAAGAGTTGAAGCAACAGCAGTGAGGTAAATGGCAGTTGCCATTTGCTCTTGTTGTTCCCTGGAGCCATTGAAAATTGCTAGAAAGGGTATGACAGCCCGAAAAAAAAAATATATATATATATATACATTCCTGATCAGCATTAAAATGCTGCCTAAAACCGTCTGTCTGTCTGTCTGTCTGTCAGAACGAAAGCGCCGACCTCAGCGACTAAAAGAGCCAGCGACGTCAATCCATTTATATATTAATTTATATATATGTTAATTTGATCGATGATACTTCCCCAATCAAAATCGATTACCGCCAGCAATAAAAATCAGAATTTTCAATCTATACCCTTCAATTTGAATATTTTATTAAGATCGGCAATAAATTACCTTATATGTTAATACACAGTTAAGTAGTTCAAGCCCAAATCCACATTTCAGTAACATAAACATTTAGATATATTTGTGTGCTTCAAAAATGTTTGTGTACTATTACATAATCTAATGATTGTCGCCTGGGCTCAGACATTCAATAAAAAAAACAATTACATACTTATATAGGAGACATGAGGGCAGGACATATGATAGGTAAACAGTTGAGTTTAGAATATCTCCCAGTCGTAGCCCTTGTCCAGAGCATGCTAGGGTCTTGCTGCTGCTGATGAGTATGAAAAATAGAGCACGAACAACAAGCACGTAAATTCACATTCACAGTGCCAACCAGATGCAATTTGCATGCGAGGCTTTCCCCTCCCACCACCCAATACATTGCTCATATCTACCCGTTTGCTGACACATGGAATGAGTGGTGGGGTGGGTAGTGGGGTGGGCGGGCTGTCGGCGTTGTCTACTGATTTCAAATGACAACCTGCAGCAGTAGCAGCTGCCTGCTGGTTGAGTGGAAGATATGCCAAGCTGCTCCAGCCACAGGCCATGAGAGTGCACACTTGTCAACTGTAAGTCCCAGTCAGCGTAGACAGCGGGACAGCAGGACAACTGGCCAGCTGGCAGATGGCACAAATCCAATGGTTTGAGCTTCACTGCAGGTTGGTCTGCGCTTGCAACTGGACAACTGGGTTTGAGTTTTTGCCCCAGAGTTTCAACATTCTGAGTTTGCGCTTGTTGAGTTTAACGATCGCCACAGGCAATGTCTCTGCCTAACTGAGCATGTGTGTGTGTGTGTTTTCTCTCTCTCTCTCTCTCTCTCTCACACACACACACTCTCTCCCTCTATCTATATCTCGTGCTTGATGTGTGTAAGCAGGCAAATAGTTGGAGCGTCAAGCCTTTTACCATTTTTCCATATGCCAGCGGGCAGATTTGTTGCTCAGCTGGCAAATGCATTAGCCTCACATTTGAAATAAATACAATGACGGCAAAAATAAAAAATAATGCTACTATTCATTCAGAGCTTTAAAAAGGACTCCTGGTTTAATTGTGTGAGCTTTCCTTTGATGTTTTGTATGTTGAAAAAGGCTCTCTTGCTGCCATTGTGGAGTCGAGCGAGTGTTTTGCGTAAGAGCAGTCATGGATATTCAATTTGAAATATTGGCAAATATTGGCAATTGAAACTATTATTGATAATGAAGTTTCCTAACTGGGAGTCTGGCAACAGCTCAGAAGTAACCTGCAAAACATAATAACCTTTCAACAGCATATTCTAATTCATGAATTTATTAACTGAAAGCGATTACCTGTTCAGCGCCTTAATACCGAAATAAAGACCAATTGTTGAAAATACGTTTTTGAACAGCTAAAAAATAAAAACCTTTTATTACGTGATCTTTGAAATTGTGATATTGTGTTATTTAATTTACTGAATAAAATTGCTTCAAGCAAAGTCAGATTGTTTTTCTGGGGCTATGTCAAGAAATTGTTTGGACAGCGGAAAATAATCATATTTTCCCATTTCTTTCGCAAATAAAAGTACTTTATTATTGTCTTATATACAGTTGTTTTCTTATTTATCTATAATTCTGTGGAGTTCTCAAAACAAGATTCATTAACTCCACCAATCTTGAAAACCAAAATTATCCATAATTTGGTCTGTCAAGAAAGTGTTTCTGGCAAACAGCTGTTTATGATTAGCAATGCCCCTTTGAAGCGATCCCATTAGAAATTTGGAAATTTTGTGTCTTGCCTTTCGTCTATGACCTATATATATATATATATTTTTTTTTAAATTTATATATATATATATATTTATAATACCGGGTTGCTTGGTTAGTGGGACACTTGTGAAACGCTCGTAAGACGCGCGTGAAACGCTCGCCAGATGTGGAACGCTGGCTTAAGACTTTATTATTATTGCTGCCACAGACTCCCACCCAATGGCAAATTAAAAATCAAACAAATTTGCTGTGCAATGCGACCTTCTCTCGTGAGTCACGAGTAAGGCACGGGCTGTGTCACGCGTGAGTGGCGTGTTTGCTGTTCAAGTCAAGCGCATTTAGCAGCTAATTATGTTCGCAAACAAACGTGAATGAAAGGGGTGCGGTGTATAATTAGGGGCGGGGGTGTGGGTTATCGCACGTTCGCATTGCGCATACGATGCGTTGACCCACATACACACACACACACAAATACACACACACACATGCATACACACACATAAATTATAATTTCTCTTTGTCGCTGTTGTCATTTGGTGTTAAGCGCATTTTCGGCTAATTAAAAAAGAGCGACAGGAGAGCAAAGCACAGCCAGGGACGGAGAGACAGCCGGACGGACAGACAGACAGACAGTCGGACAGATAGCCGAACAGACAGACAGACAGATAGACAGACAGACAGACGGACGGACAGCTATCCAAAAGAAGTGTAAGAAGAATGCAAATTAAATGAAGAAAAATGCGCGACACCATGCGGGGCAATAAAACAAATGCGTTGGCTGCGCGGGGCAAAGGGGCAAAGGGGATAACTGCGAGTGGCGAAGAAGAAGCCGTAGAAGAAGAAGTGTAAACAAGCGCAGCTAAATTGAAAAAAATAAAGAGAAACAACAAATATAAAAACATTTTAATGAAAAAGCAGCTAAAACGTGAATGACAACAAGTGTGAGCTGGACAGAGTGTAAGAGAGAGAGAGAGAGAGAGAGAGATGGGAGAGAGCAGAAAAGTTTAGGCTTTTTTATTGTTGTTATTATCTTTGTTTGTATATATAAAAAGCAGGCAGAACAACAATAAAGCAGCCGCAGGAACGTCCAACCAAATTTCAGACTGACAAATTATGATTTATGCTGCTGCAGCTGGTTGTTCTTAAGTTTGTTGTTGTGTTGGTTATCGTTATTGTTGTTGGTTGCTGTTGCTGTTGTTGTTGCCGCTGTTGTTGCTGTAGCTGACATTTTGTCACTGTCTGTCGCTGACGTGGGCGCCGCAGCAGCTGCGCTGCCAGCCGACAAGCTGTGCGCCTACAAAAGTTTTGAGCGCCGTGACACGCGTGACTCACGAAACAAAAGGTGCTTCATAAATTAAAAATGATGACACAAATGCCGTCTTATCGCCCAGTCTTTTGCAATTACTGTTGCCAATTGCAAAGATATACAGGCTTTGTCTGCCAATGTGATGAGCTTGATGTGTACACACAGTCGGACCAATATTAGTTCGAACACTCTGGTCTTACAACTGTTTCCCCTGTTTTCCAATGCACTTTACCCAAAATTACTTTTTTCTTTAGATACGTATACGTATAAAACTGATCTCAAATAATATTAGTAGTACTTCTGTTGGAAAAATCAGAAATGGTAAAAAATATGTATGAATTCCTTCTCGCATTTTTGAAGTGCTATTTTACTATTCATTAAATATGGTCCCTGAAAAAGTAAGGAACATTAAATATTCAATAAATTTAATAGCAAAACATTTAAAATAAAAAATTAAAAA
This sequence comes from Drosophila hawaiiensis, assembly GCA_037043685.1. NCBI lineage: Eukaryota > Metazoa > Arthropoda > Insecta > Diptera > Drosophilidae > Drosophila > Drosophila hawaiiensis. Next base: position 42,249 of record JBAMBA010000217.1, read on the forward strand.
GGCGCTCAAAATAATAGTGGGAACTTTTTCACTGACTTCAAAATTTCAGAGTAAGAAAATTGCTTAGCATATGGTTCCAATAGGATATCACTTTACTACTTCAACGAGTTTATAAATATTAGTTAGCTGATATTTGGATAGTTCCTTTTTGTGGATTGAGTGCTTTGGATCTCTATCATTTTAAAAGTCCCATTCGACGTAGTCTACAAAGTAAAAACATATTCGAAAAATAGATCATTTTACATCTGCGCTGGGATTATCTTAAATATATTAACCATAAATATGTGCACACATTTGATAATTATAAAGACATATTCATTTTATATATAATTTAACTCCAATACATATACCTATATATACATATACATTATTAAATAATAATTAAATCTTTACTCCGTTTCTCAATAGATAGATAGATAGATAGACAGATAATTATTAGCTCTTCAGCGTCAGAAGGTAGTCAAAAGTAGTTAAAAACTTGCACAACTCGGGTGATTACTAATCCAGTGTCGTGCATTGATGCACTTGAGGGTTTCCCACACACACACACACACACACACACACACACAGAGATGTGAAAATCAATTGATGTATATCAAAAGGCAATCCAAAAATCATATTTAAATGTATCCACACCGATATCGGGGTCTATATGTAAATATCTCCATTGGCCATCGAACGTATCGAACGTTGCTCGCTTTTTTTGCCAATCAACTGCTGCTCGCTCAGTCAATGAATGAATAAATGGCAACTGTAAATGAAAACAATTCAAATTAAACATGAACAGGGGTACGTAGATGAGCCCCGAGGGGGCTCTGGCCATGTGCTTGAAAACTGCAACTGAGGCAAAAACTTCAATGGGCCCAACACAAAAAAACAAGGAAAAAAAAACGAAATGAAATGAAATGAAATAACAACAACAACAAAAATATCAGCAGTGTACTTCAGGCTAATATCACAAATGCAATTATACGGCGAGGGAATCGGGCTGGAAGCTTAGGAGTGTAGTGAGGGGTAGGGATGGGATGGCAGCTGGTGTAGCTTTGGTCAGCCACCAACTGGCATCCGAGGATTGGCAAGCGAAAATGTGTTTTTTGTTCTAGCACAACAAAAGCAATTGCCCATTGAGCCAGGCCGGGAGCAGTCACAGCACACAGGACACGGCAGCCAGGCAGCCAGGGAGCCAGGAGTGCCAGTAACAGGACCAGACGGCATACAAAACACTCCACACAGACTCGGACTCAGCAGCCCCATGGGGCATGGTCCATTGTGGCACATTCAATACAGAGACACACACACACACACACACCCTCAGAATTTGAGTGCAGACCAACTAATAATAGGCAGGCACTTGGACAGACTGAGCTTTTGTCTCTCAACGATTTACAGGTAGCAAAAGTTTTCTTCCCCGCCCCCGTGTGTTCATGTTGGATTTGTTGATGCTGTTCTTGCACGCGGCCCGCTGGGCAACTTAACGGAAGCGAGCAATTTAGTTGCTAAAAAGGCTCATTGCAGAGTTCCCAGTTGGTAGTCGACAGGCGACTGGCGACTGGTGACTGGCGACAGACGACAGACGACCAACCAGACAACGATTGAAAATCTATCAGCAAACGGATGCTCACATGGGGGCAGGGTGTGGTGTGGGCGTGGCTGCTAAATGGTTGGCACTCCAAAATAAGTTAATTTATTGACCGATAAATGCCTTGGCTGATTCAGTTTATTCATGACAATATTATAACAATAATAATTTTTAATTATACTTTTATGGTGGGAGCGAATCAATAACTTGCAGAATAAAATATATCTTTAATCAGTCATGTCAAGATTAACACTGAGATATTGCTCTTAGCCCAACAGTGGCAGTCCAAACTGGAAAGAAAACCAACCTCAAGAATGAATTTTCCATTATTTTCGAATATTAACAAGAGACAACGAATCGACTGCGGAATTATCTGATACTTGCATTAAACCAGCTGACGTTGACCATTATAAGTCTGTGGACAACATGTCAAGTTGCAAGAACTTATTGAGTAGAATTGGTGGAAAAACTGCGGATTGACACACAGGCGGACAGTCGGACATGGCCATATCGATTCGACTAGTGATGCTGATCACGAATAAATGTACTTTATGAGATTGAATATAATTTTACGACAATATCTAATGCCCTCTACAATAGTACTCAACCTCATCTTTACCCAATGAACCAAGTGTTATTTTGAATAGTTTTTTTTTGTTTCTTCTATGATTTCCAGTTCGATCAGTTAGAGAATCTTGTAATTTAATTGCACAAGTTTTGGTTTAGTTAACTTTTATTATTATTAATAAGATCAATTGTAAATAATTGAGGGGATAATTTATAAAGTCAACTATGATATGAAAACAAATCGGATAATAAAGAATGAGCGGTGGCCCAGAAGAATGAATGTGCTGAAGTTGACTTCTGCCACAAATTGGCTGTTAGCTTTAAACAACTCCTGTACGACTGTCGGGTACCTTTGTTTGAGTAACTAATCCTTGGGGATAATGGATTGTCTAGCTTATTTGTTGGATGAAATCCAACAGCTTTGCAAAAAGAAAAGCTAAGCACCTGTGAAAATCAATTAGAACACCAGTCAACATATTATCTCCTTCCTAACGAAACTAACATTTCATTGGCAAATTTATTGATTTTGTTTGGCTTTAAGCTACTCTCTCTCTCTCTCTCTCTCTCTCTCTCTCTCTCTCTCTCTCTCTCTCTCTCTCTCTCTCTCTCTCTCTCTGTCCCTCTTTCCCTCTATCTCTTGCTTTTTGTGTGTGTAATTTGCGCGCTTTGTTTTAATTAAAATTCAAATGCGTTGCAATTTCATTAATTACCAGACACACACACACACACAGCTCCTCATAGACACACACACACACACACACTTGGTCAGCCACTGTGGTGGTGCTAGTTGCATCCATTTTGCAATAGAGGCTTTGAAAACTGGCGTTGACGTGACTCTCCCGTTGCTTTGCGAGGCCCGTGTTGTTGCTGCTGCTGCTGGCCATTGCATACCGGCAGTCAAGCGAAGCATGAAAGCAAACGCATACCCATCAACTAAGCCATGCCGCTCCCCCTGCCCCCTCCTGATGGCCACGCGAGCATGTTAAGTCTCGTGTGTCTGTTGCTGTTGCTGTTGCTCTGCCTGTGTGTGTCAGTCAACAATTCAATTAACGTGTTGATGATTTTGTGGCATGCAACATGGCGAACAAGTCCTGCAACCGCTTCATCTCCTTACTCTCCCCCACTCTGTCTCTCTCTCTCTCTCTCTCTTGATCGCTTGCAGGTCGCTTGCCACACTCTCTGCCGCTGCTCTTGTGCAATTTGCACTGCAGCATTTTAATGAGCAATTAATTGCAATGCAACATTTGCTTGCTTATTCTTACCACTCATGTGCCACCCCTGCCCCTCTCTATCTGTCTGTCTCGTTGCTTAAATGCATTGCCTACTTTGCAGCGTCAATTTGTCAATTAGTTTGTCAATTGTCTCGCAACACTTTCCATATTAAGCCGCTCATCGACTTCATCGCAATGCCAATGAAAAAGTGTTCACTGAGTCCTCAATTAAACAAATGCTTCGCTTCGCCATTTTGATTGTATTGTTGTTGGTGTTGTTGGTGTTGTTGGTGTTGTTGCTAATGTTGTTGTCGTCGCCAGTGGCAAAAATGCTTAACACTTTCAATTAAACGCATTAATTTTATGGGATTATGCGTTAGGACGCTCCAATCGGCTGCCAAGGTAAGGCAGAAGCAGAGTGCGGCAACGACAAAGTGGTGGCATCTAGTGAGGGGGCATGCCGCATCGCATATCAAATTTAATTTGCTCATTTGCCCTAAAAGCTTTTAATGTGTCTTGGGTGGCAAACGACAACGCTGTCCCCAAGCCTCAACCTCCCCCCAATCCTACTACTGATGCTATTGCTGGCCGCATACTCGAAATAGCTAAACGACCAAAAGAACGCAACGCGTGAGTTGCGGAGGGAACTCAGCGTGTGCTCTGCTCTGCTCTGGTCCGCTGTTGCTACCTAGCACTGGCTTGCTTGCTTACCGAGCAAAAATGCGCCCCTAATTAAATTCAATATTAAATTGAGCTAAACGCAATTAACTCGAAAGGCGCACCGAGCAGAGAGCACAGCAGGGCAGGGCAGGACAGGGCAAAGGCAATGGCAAAGGCGATGTTGCTGGCAGACGGACGACGGACGACGGACGACAGACGACGGCCTGGCATTCCGCCAGCAAGCCCTGTCTCTCTCTCTCTCTGTTTCTCTTTCTCTCTGACAGCCTGCCCGCCAGCGACTTTGCTGCCATAAGTTGCCGCAAGCAGCAAGCAGCCACACTACGTATACGCAGCAAAAGCAGCGTTCACATCCGAACTGTGATTTGGCCAACCCCCTCCTGACAGCAACGCAAAGTGCTAGCTGCTTAAAAGAGCAGTACATACGAATATGGCTTCAATTTGATAACAATCTAATTAAGCACAATGCTAATATTTTTCATAATGGCTTGCAATAAATCAATCGCTGCCATTAAATAGTTCCAACACAAAATAATTTAAAACAGAAACTTATATTATTATTATAATATTATCATATTACTAAATATGAAATATCAAAACCCAACCATAGATTTTGATAGTATAAAGTTCAGATTTAGCTGCTATTCAGATATACTCGTATTTATATATATATATATATATATATTTTTTTTGTTGCTATACTTAATATATAACTTCGATATATACATAACATAAGAAATGACATTATTGCACAACAATTAGTATCAATCATATGATATTTAATTTGTTTCTTACGACCAAAGCACTGTGCGGCAACTGCTGCGTTTACTGCCTCCACAAACCGTTAACTGCTGCTGCTGCTGCCGTTGTTTCAACGCCCACACAGCGAAGGACATCGCAGCAGTTACATAGATAACAATTAACAATGTTTCGCAGTAGCACCACAAGTCCCCGCACACATCCCAACCCACCAAGCCCCCCGTCTATCTTGGGTCCCTCTACGTTGTGGCTGTGTGTAACCCGCTGGCAACGTTTTGGCAATCTAAGATGTCGGCAAATATTTTGTATGCGTGTTGACGCAGCAGCAAGAGCAGCAGCAGCAGCAGCAGCAGCAGCCGAGTCTGATGTGTGCCAGCGATAACTGTGCGCCCTCGAGGCACAAAGTACGAGACGAGGCAACTCATGCCACTCGCAACCGAACCGATTCCCCTGCTTGCTTTACTTTGCTATGCTGTGCTGTGTTGTGTTTTGTTGTGCGACGTATGAGTCGCATTTTGGCACATGCGAGCAGCAAGCAAAATTAATGTCTGCTAATGATTTGTGCCGGTGCCGGTGCCGGTGCCGGCCCACTATCCACATCAGCCCCTTTATCTATGTCTAAGCACGGGCAACATGCAAAGTGTTTAATGTTTCATAACTGAACACTGGCAGCTGAGCACGGGGTCAACACTCAGCTGAGAACAGCTCAGAACAGATCAGAGCGCACACACAACAAGACGACAACAAAGACAAGGCGCACAAAGTCAAATTGCAGCCACTGACGTTAGTGTGTTGTGTGTTGAACCTGCCACAGGGCAACTACATAGTTTGTGTGTAGTACAGGGACTTGTGGCACGACAAGGGGCACAGCCAGGTGCACAGCCCGCCGCTTGGCATTGCAATCTTACTTTCAGTTGTCAGTCAGTCAGTCAAGCAGGCAGCCAGCCAGGCAGCCAGGCAGTCAGGCAGCCAGGCAGGCAGATGGCAGTTGCATATGTAGAGCGCATTAATTGTCAAAGCACTACGAGCAGGGTGGGGGCAGGTGGAGCAACCAGCAGGTGGAGCAACCAACAATTGTGTGTATGGCAACAATGTCAACGTGGGCATGTAACTTGTTTGACTGCTAATGAGTTGAGAGCACAAGATAGATTTAGCTATCGATATAAATGCTGATGAGCGTTGCAATTAACATAAACTGCTCAAAACACTGAGTAAAAAACTGAAGTTTGTTTTATTGCATCGAAAAGTGCTTAATGATAACCAATATGAAGAAATCGCTCCTTGCAAATCTTGAAATGTTTTCAATGTTGCATGCCAATCAAAATTACAGTCAAGTTCGAAAAGTGTATCAAAATGCCCTTATCGGCAATTCAGAAATGATGTTGTTTATTTTACTCTTCACAAATACTTCTCCAAATATTTTAAAGAAGTGTATTTGTCATTTACTCTTATTTTAAAAAATATTCCTTTTTAAGTTGCGAATGGCAATCACTCTTCAACTCAATTCAGTTGACATTAGGATTTCAAAATCGACATAAAAACTGTTTAGCATTGGAATTGGTTCACATCAGTTTAAAAGCATAGATGCATTACAATCGAGTTCTTTTCAATTAGCGATATCAATAAGCTATCGAAGCACATAATTATCGAGCCTCACAAGAACACCGTATCCCGTTGAATTGGCGGCAACGACACCTAAAAAATAAATAGGATCGAAAATGCTTAATTTCGCAACGCTTGCCCTTAATCGGCACTCATTCTGAAAACTGTGACAGTCTTTCTAGTTTCTAGAAATCATTCTTTAATTTACGACATAAATTAATTAAGACAAAAATTCACCCAATATTTAAGCAATATATTTTTAAGATGTAGATTTTTGTTGAAATATGAGGGCATTGCTAATTCTCTAAGTGTACTAGCAGCACAGCACCAGCGCTTAAGGCAACCTGTTCATGCATATTTATTGACACACACATTGAAGCGACAGGGGCCACGCCCAGCACGCCCAGCACGCCCACCGCTGCCACCGCTTTGACCCAGGCACGTCCACGTTGATGGTGGGTGTTGCCAATGAGCGATGAAGAAACGCGCGCTAAACTCAATTGCAATAGCTCGGAAATTTTAGCTTATAATTTGATTAAACTTTTCAATTACAATATGCAATGAAGTTGCTCAAGCTACACCACGACTCAAGGGCGTGGCGGAATGGGACGGAACGGAACGGAAGGAGGTGCGTCTGCCTAGGCGGCTGCCGGACTGCTAATTCCCACAATTACAATTTGCTGGCAAGCAATCAAGAGCCAGTTTGCCCGAACCTGAGCCAGACCTCCCAAGCCAAAATGGGCTGAAAAAAACACCTGCACCAGCATAGGTCGTCTATATGGGAAGTCTGCAGCAGACTGGCTCCGATTCCACCGGAGCTTGGCGAAGTGCCAGAGCGAAGGTAACCAAAAACCCGACAACTGTCAGCAGTTGGTAGTGAGCATATGGCCAGGCCTAGACTTGAATCTGGACTCTAGGCTTGCACAACACCGACGGACGGAGACTGAAACAGAGCAAGAGATTGGGAAGCGGAGAAGTAGAAGGAGACCCCCTACACCGCTCTTGTTTTGCTGTCTGCGTGTGTGGTTCATAATCTTAAATTGCCAGCCAGGCAGTCAGGCAGCTAGGTAGTGAGGCAGCCAACTGGTTGCCCCTCGCATGCTCTCCCTGCCTGCCGCGTACGTGCTCTCATGTGTGTGCAATGCGATAGAATTTTCCATTTTATTATTTTTTTCTCAATTTTTTTTGTTCAGCTCTTCTTTTATTTTTTTTTAGCTGCAGGTTAATCTAAATTAGTAAAATATACACGCAGTCACAGCACAGACGGCCGGTGTTGAGTTTAACTAACTCAAAGGTAAATAGACAAGCGTCGCTGTCGACGCTGACGTCGTCGTCACAGCATCTCTCAGCATCCGCAGTCATAGCCGCAACGACGTCGTCAAGCCTCGACAACTCTTCAGTTGTCTCATGCATTGTTGTTTTTGGTATTGCTGTTGCTGTTGTTGCTGTTGTTGCTGTTGTTGTTGTTACTGTTATTGTTATTGTTGCCGCTGTCTGTTGCTGATGCCTTGATGCTCGACGTTGTCGGTCCCGTTGCTGCTGCTGTTGCCGCATGCAAGCCCAAGTAAACTTTAAGCAAAACTTGGCACAAAGCTGCTGCCGTCTTGCCAGCCAGAGCTGAGCAGGCACCTGGCTAAACTGTGACACGGAGAGTCACTGCTTTTGATGGCAGACAAAGTTCAAGTAAACACACACACACACGCTAAGAAATAAAGTAACTTAATTCTATGGTAAAATATATTCTAATTACATACTTTCTTTTTATACTCTGAACCATTCAAAATGGGAAGACGGGTATAATGAAGTTCAGCAAAAGGATGTAACACGCAGAAGGCAGCATATTCGACTACATAACGTATATACATTCTTGATCAGCATCAAAAGCCGATTTAATTTAGCAATTTTCGTCTTTCCGATTGTCCCTTTATACGAACAGGCCGATTTCAGAAACAAGATAAGAACTATAGAGTTTAAAATTGGAATAAAAACTCTCCCGCCCTCGTTCCGCGAATATCGAAACAAATCGACTTGCGATGGTTATCAAGCGTACAATTGTCCAGACATAGACTTCTAATTAATACATATTGAGTTCCGTGACAAATTTTTGGTCAACTACAAGAAGTTAAACAAAACGTATTTGAATATTGAACAAACTGCCATCAGCAAGTTGCGATATTTCAGATTTGACATATTTATCGTTCCACTGGAAATTTGGAACCTTAAGATTGAAGTTTAGCACTCAGTTGGTTGGTTGGTATATTTTACTATGCACTGCATAAGTCACAATTTCCTGGCTGTGTTCATGACGCTGCGGCATATTCAATCCCACATTCATTTACATGTGCCCATGCTTATTCGCTATTCATTCGTTATTCGTTTGCAGTCAGCAGCAACATAAGAGGATTTTCATTAGAGCGCATAAAAATGTGAGCGCCCTCCATTGTTGTTGTTGTCGTTGCTGTTGTTGCTGTTGTTGCTGTTGTCTCCGCATGCCGATACAGAGATGCGAGCAAGGAGACTGGCTTCCTCGCCGTCTGAGCTTCAGCTTCTGCCAGAATCACAACCACAGCCGGAAATGCACAGGCAAATAGCAAACAAATTTAAAAAAAAAAAAAAAACGCGCGTGCCCCAAGAACACTGGGCACATTATACGTTGTAGGTTGTTTGGATGTCTGTTGCCTGCTGGTTGTTTCTTGCTGCCTGCTGCTTGCCTTGGCCTTTGGCCCCAAAAACGCAGCCAAAGGTAAAACGCAGCTTTAAAAACAAAACCCAAACTCCGAACTCAAATGACTGAATCCTTGACGTCTGCTGCTGCTGCAACTGCTGCTGCTGTCGTTGAACGTGTAATAAATACATACAACGCTGGAGCAGCAGCAGCAACATTGTAACAACATTTGCCACACAACAGCAACAGCAACAAAGTCAAGTACATTGTGCGCTGTAGTATCATTTGCACGTACTTGTCACACGGCCTCAAGTTGTTGTTGCTGCTGTGGCATTAACTTTGTTGCAACTTGGCTCTTGACATTGCCTATGCCTACGACTGACTATGCCTCTGTATCTGTCTCTGTTTCTGTATCTACTTCTATTTCTCGATCTCTCTCTCTCTATCTCTCTCACTGTTACTGTCTCTTTCTCCTTAAGGCTTCAGCTTGACCTGAGCTATGGCTGCTGGGAGTGCGCATTATGTCCAGCTCGCTGGCTGGCTGGCTGGCTGACTGGCTGACTGGCTAGCTGGCTGCGTCTTCGTTTCCACTTCGGGACATCTTTCGAATGCTGCTGCACACTTTGCATACAATTAATATCGAGTCACTGGCTACCCTCTTCCGCCACCTCCACCTCCGCTGCTTTCTCAGTCCACGCGTATCATCATCTTCTTCATGTTTCCGACAGTTCATCGCGAGTGTTTTAACGGTCGCCACTTCCGCCGCTGGGCGACGCCATCGTCCTCTGCTCTGTGTCCGTCCGCTCGCATAATTCGCTTTTTATGTTAACTTTGCCATTTCAAATATTTAATTTTGAAAAATAATTTATTCATTTCCGGCTCGACTCTGCAACAGCGTCGTCACGCGTCGCCCTGTTGATGATTTCTTCTTTTTTTTTTATTTCCTTGAATCTTTTTTCAGTTTTTTTTTTCTGTGCCTAACCGCAATTTCATTTGCTTTGTTTTGGCTGGCGGGTGTAAATTGAAACTGAACTGTAATCAAAGCGTGGCTATTGATGTCATCTGCTGCCCGCCGGCTGTTGGGGCTGCTCAAATGTAAATGTAAATGAATTTCTGCATCAATTCTTTCGAACGCACTCGCACATTCTCAATATGAATTTCAATTGGGAGAGCTGTGAATGAATGATGATTGGTAATAAAGACGCAAATGACAATTGAGAGACTTTCTCCTCTCGATTAGGAAATGTGCTTCGTATGTACACCTTTTTGAGTTTGCATTGTTAATATACCACGAAACCCTTAAAAATGGGTGGAGTGGTAACAGAAGGAAGACGGAAGACGGAAGACGAAAGCCGGTCCCCTAAGATATTTATATTAACTTGCTCAGGATCAACAGCTAAGATATAGCCATGTCCGTCTGTCCGTCTGTGGGAGCACACTGATCTCAGAGACTACCCCGAGCAGTTTTTTTCTTTTTATCGATAGCTGACTCCCTATTGCGAGTATCGACACATATCGATTTCCGATAGAATTAAAAGTCCGAATTTTAAAGTTTGTTGCAAGCAGGTGAATTTGGTTCGGGCGTAAGAACCTGCGATGCTTTAGTTTTCTCGGTAATAAGAAATGACAGCAATTTTACATCTGATTATATTTGAGTGTATAATTATTATATTTAATAGCTGTGTTCAGGGCATATCGTAGTCGAGCTTACGCGACTACAACATTCTTCCTTTTATTAATATTAGAGATGCAGTCAAAAAAAAAGGACAACAGGTAGCTACTAACATCTACAAGAAGCGTTCTTTATATTACATAAATGTTAATGAGATGAGATAAATGTAGAGAATAGCCACGAAGTCTACACGGTGTACAATACTCCAACTACTGGATGTAAAATACGCTCATAAGTGACTCTGTCTAAACAACAATTACAACTTACTTAGTATCCTCGTCCGTGATTGCAGACCGCGTACGATATATTTATATATTTTCCACAATAACTCAGTCAAATGGACAACTCATTTAATGAGAACAGAACAAGAACAGCAAAAAATCACGTATACGCCGCGCTGCACATGCGAATTGTTTGAAAAATGCACATAATTAAGTCGACGTTTAAATTGATTGCACACACATTTTGTGCACAGCTTAAAAGTGCATTCAATTTAATTATCGCGTATAAATTTCATTCGTGGCAAGAGTTGGAGCTACCAATCATTAGCAGCAGCTCTCGCAGTTTTGTGTGTGTGTGTGCATTTAATTGTGTGGCTTTACCACATCCAGTATTGAATGCAAGGCTCATCACAGCAACTGTTGAGTAAATATTAATGGCAGCATCATTGAGCGACTGATAGAAATGTCGCAAAGGCTGTAAGCCTTATGCATAGTCGGATGTTATTAAATGAACTTGATGTGTGCTAAGATGTTACATCTTTCATTCAATTAGCTTGTAATTGACATTTAACAATAATATCACAATGCTACATCTATGCGTTTCGGTTTGAGCAACTTTTCGGTTTCGGTTGTTGAATGGTAAATGGTAAATTAACAAATCTAAATCATTCACAGCCTTGTTAATTGTAGATAGATGACACTGAAGCAACGATGCTTAGGCAATTATTCACACATTTTTCTTACGTTATTACTTTTAAAAATTTATGGATTTTGGAATGTATGTGAAAAGACTGATAAACAGTTTGAATTATGAGTATACAAAATGGATTGAAGAATACCTATATTTGATTATACTGGTTGAGACTATATTACCATACAATACCAGTCAGAATATTTGCTTAAAATTTTGGATTGGTTTCTGTATATGATAATATTGGATACATTTTGCTTACCATATACTGCAAAAGAGATGTCATTGACTTGGACCCTTCAACCGGACATCAACCCCAAGCTCAGTCGTAAAGTCAAAGTTTCCAGTGAATGATTCGAGACCAAGGGATTTGCAACCAAATTCTCTATATAATACATCATCCTATTGTATTTAAGACACAGAAAGCTTCACTACTATTCCACTACTGTAATTCACCCATTATTAAGTGACTCATTTTTGATATACTGTAAGACTTTTGTATTTGTTGTGACTAATTTTACAGCTTTTATATATGTCAATATTATAAAAATATTTTATTGTTGAACCTCTGAGTCCTGGAGCCAGTGAAAAAAAATTTAAGCTCAAAAGGAAAAATTCATCATTTTTCGAGTTAACTCTTTGTTTAATTAGACAATATTTTTTTGGTTGGTTTCTGAATCACTCGATTGGATTTCACTTTAAACTCCACCTGCATATACTCGTATGTATGTTTAGTGGCATTTTACACATAGCTCAGTCTACACTAAATGCGAACATAAAAATTGAAATCCGATCACGTTTTAGCATTGCGGTTCAGTGTCAACTTTCCCACTTTGTCAGTCAATTTACATGCAATTTGGTGCAAAAAAAAAAAAAAGAAACAAACAAAAGTTGGCAATTAAATGCTAGCCAATAAATTGAGCAACAAATGACCACAATGCATGAAAAATGGCATACAAAAATGAAATACAAATAAATTGCATTAAAAGAAAGAGAGAGAGAGAGTGATACAGAGAGAGAGAGAGAGATAGAGAGCGAGAGAGAGAACGAGAGCGTGTGGGAAATAAACGAACAATTAAGAAGAGCTCGCAACATGTGACTTCAACTCGAAAGTTTTTGTTTATTTTCCTTTTCTTTTTTTGGTGAAATATGCAAAACAATTAAACACGATCCGCCTATTTGAGTGTGTTAATTTTTAAATGTTGCGTAATTTGTTGCAGCCACAACAACCACCAGCAACAAATCAGCTGCGAAACATTTTAATGATGTCAAAAATGTGTGAGATTTTATTGGTGCATTTTATTGTTTATAGCTCGTTTTTTCGTTGTGATATGTGTTTTATTATTGTTATTGTTTTTTTCTTTTATTTTATGTATATGTATTAAATTTGTTGGTCGGCTGCTGCTGCCTTTAGTGGTCATCAATTATGCTGGAAAATTATGAACAGAGCTGAAAACCGATGCTCGAAAATTGCATTTACATATTGTGTTTAATATTTAACACTTCACTTTGCGACTGTAGTGCTTGCATTGTGTGTGTGTGCGTGTGTGCGAGTGTGTGTGTGTGGATGTGTGTTGTTGTTATTTCAGTTTTTACACATTTTAATTAGCTGCATTTTATTGCCACCAACCAAACCCCCCGCTGATGCCGCTGATGTTGCTGTTGCTGTTGTTGCTGCTGCTGCTGTTGGGCGGAACTCATTAGTTGTCATGCACTCAATAAATGGCCGAAGCAATACATCATTTAAGCCTTCATTAGTTTAGCTGGCAAGCGCCTGGTAAAAGTTATTAGCGACAGTTTAAAATTAAATTGCTGGCCTTTTGTTGTGCGCCAGCTCCAGTGTGTGTCTGTGTGTGTGTCTGTGTGTGTGTGTGTTAACATATTCATTTGAAGTTAATGAACTCGTCAATTAGTTGGCCATTGTGTGCTCTGACAAATAATTTAATATTTCGAATGTTACGGTTAATTTAACGGTTATTGTTGCTGTTGACCATAAACCTGCACGTTACTTGTCTAATTGCTCAACAAGAAGCTTTCATTTGCAATTATTCACATTGCTGCTGTTGACTACCCGAAAGGAGCACAACCGTTTGACCAGCAACTGAAAATCTTTGCTTGCAATCTGAATGAACTCTTCAATGACCCTTTGACTGCCCAGGGTCTCCCCTTTGGCTTGGCGTTAACTGCAAAACAATGCGCTGATGTCTTTTTGCCATTTAGCCAGCAATCGCGTGCAGCAACCCCCTCAATTAGGGGCTGCTACTGCTTACATCTGTTTAAGACTTTCTCAAGCACTTACTATTTAATTTGCGCCAACTGCGGCGTTGGCTGTGCCAGTGCACTGACAGTGGCATTTGCCATGCCCCTTTGGCCAGGCTACTCCCATCCTTCGGCCAGCCAGTGCTATTTGTTCTGCTTTAACTTCTTTTCATGCACTTCTTCTGTTATTGCTCATGTTGCTGCTGGCGATTTTTTTGTTTTTTGTTTTTTGTTTGTTTTTTTGGACATACCCTATACAAATTTGAAGACGGCTAACAGTATGGCAAATGTGTGTAACAGCTTAATTGAAGTATTCAACAATTGAAAAACCTTGCTTGAATCAATTATTCAGTGGCAAGTATTGAGAAAATACAAAATTAACCAAGCTGCTGACGCATGTTTGAGATACAGTCAATCGGTGTATGCGATAATCTATTTTGAAAGCAGACATAAGCAAAATGACACAATAGTAATGTAGTATTACTTTACAGGGTATCTTCTAATGCTGCATTCGCGACTAGTGGCTTCTGGACTTGTTTCTTGTTCTGCTTTTTAACATTTCGATCTTGTCTACGTAGCTGGCCACAAGCGGCTTAACAACAACAAAAGGCAGCCTCAAGTTTGGCCCCCACGCGAATCTGTGGCTGGACATTCACGCGTTTCACGCTGGCTTTGGCTGCCATGTGGTATGTGGAGGAGAAGTCACCGCAGTCGTCGTCTACTTAGTCATGTTTTATGGCTCTTTTGGCTTTATAATTTGTCCGACAACAGCTGTGGCACACAGGCTGCAAGAGAGAAGCGCCGTCCCTTGCCGCTGGCCACCCCGTCGCAGACTCTGATCCAGTTTTTAGTTATGGCCAGGCAGAAAACATCAAAGCGTTTCGCCTTTTTTGGGCACCTTTTGTTGTTGTTGTTGCTGTTGCCATTGGAGGTTGCTCAATTAGTTGGCAAATGTTTTTGTTTTGTTCAATTTTAATTGTAATTTTATGATTTTGACCAAATATTGTTGCTGTTGTTACCAACAACACTTGAGTGTCATTTGTTAGCCTCATTTAGTACGGCTGGCTAATTTATTAGTGAGCTTCATGTCCAAAATAGGTTTTGACGCACGGAAATTTACATAACCAAATTGGCTTATGGCTTTGGGTCAGTATTAAACATTTTTTTCTAGAACGCCACGCCTCGTTCTTTTGCATTTCAGGAATTTTGAAATAATTGGTTTTGTAGCAGATATTTGCTCAGCTTTTTTCTCGGGTACATTTTATGTCTTTCCTGCTTTGCAAACATTTTGTATATGTTCTTCTTTTCTATTCTTTGTATCTTATGTTTCATACTTTTTTTTAATCTCATTTTTGAAGTTCTTTTGTTGCTGTCTTTTGCCAGAGCACCTCAAAGGCAGTGCGCTGTTTGCCCTATGGCAGTTCGAAGGAGTCCAGACTGCGTCCGACTTTAGGATGCCCTCTTTATTGACATTTGCATATACGAGTATAACTATAAATAAATATAACTATACTTCTTGTGCATTTCGGAACAGCTTAAATTGTGATATGTTGACTTAATCAAGTGCTTAACAGTCAATTCTGCTAGTAGCATTTGCTTTTCATATCTTTTGTTAAATTGCCTCTTTTCCCACATACCATTTCTTTGATAATTTTGACTGAAACTATGCAAGCTGCATATTATTGATATATATATATATATATATATATATGTATGTTCTTGGATGAGCTGCTCAGTGCCACTCATATTTATTCATAAATTGCGTGCATTATTGATTTTCAGTTATCCCTGAGAGCAAAACAAATATTTTTATTCACAAACATATCCGAATACAGTCTGCATATATATATATATATATATATATATATTTTTTTTTTATATATATATACTTTATTAGAGAATAAACGATTTCAGTGCCAACGTATGTTTTATATTTTCGAGTTTATATTTTATTATTGTTTGTCTTTTAAGTTAAGTTGACAGCCCCTTTTGCGTGGGAGTTTGCCAAAGTTCAACTAACTTTTTAGCTGAGTTGTCATCGCAACAATTTGTAAGGCATCAAATGCAGCTGTTGCTTTTCCTTTTTTCATACTTTCTGGTTTCTTTTTTTCTCTCTCTCTGTTTGCATTGAGCTGTGCAAATTAAATTGCAAATGTGTCTTGTTCATACACTGACTCACACACACTCGCACACACTCTTGCCGTGAGTTGCACTCAGTCGTTTCATTCATGACATCCAAAATCCAAGCTAGTGCGCCTGCCACAACCACAACCAACAACCTGCAACAACAACTACACCAACAACCTGGTTGCATACACACACACACACACACACACACACACACATACATACTAATGCAGAGATTGCAGTTGTTTTTGTGGTGCTTTTGTTTCATTGTACGCCATCCTTTTACTTTTGTCGTGTACTTTTACCGAATACATATATATATATATATATATATATAAGTGTAAAAGTGTGTGTGTGTGTGTGTGTGTGTGTATGTGGTAAGCTGCAAATTGCAATTAGTGTTGACTTATGTTGAAGTCATCGTGCACCAGTTTTAGGTTTATCCCCGTTGCCCTTGCTTTCGCCCCCCTCTCTCAATCTGCCTGTGCCCTGCTGCGGCTGTTGTTGTAATTGCTCCCCCTTGTTGTAGTTGTTGTCGCTTTTCGACGCCATTGCTGCTGCAATTGTGGCACACACATAAAAAGGCATTTGCGGCTGCAAGCCAAGTGCTGCTAACTAACTACCCGGCCAGGTTTAGTTGGTCAACAGCAAATGGGCGCAAATGCAACATTTACCATTTGCAGCAATTGTGAGTCAGACTTCTTTCTCGGCCATCTCTAATAGCCACGTTGCCTTGCTTCAAACAAACAACTGTGATTTGCTTGTAAATTCTATCTGTTGGCTACTATTTATTCTTCTGCTTTTTTTTTTTGTCTTGTCTGCTGCTGCAAAAACAACTTTATTTAAAAGCAATTTTCAGTGGCAATCTCGAGGGAAAATAAAGATCGAATGCAACACGGTTGCTTGCTGTGCAGCTCGTTAGCCATGTTGAACAAACTTACACAGCACCCCCTTATAAGCTCACCCCCACACCCCTAACCACCTTACACACCTCTCACATCGAACACTTTCCTCAATGCTTGGCCAACAAAATGATTTCAAATTCACATAAATTAAATGCACGGAAAAACTATTAAAGCGTTTGTCGTGCCGAGTGCCCAAAATTCGTACGTGTGTGTGTGTGTGTGTGCTGACGTGTGTATGAGTGTGCGTGTGTGTGTGTGTGTGCGTAAGTTAATGAAGAAAAATAGATGAGTGGTGTTTTTGAGGTGTGCATCCGCAGACTGTGAACTGTGAAATAGCAGCAGCCCAAAATGTGCTTAGCATTTTATGTCTTTGCTTCACAGGCATGCGTATCTTCCAGAGTGTGTGTGTGTGTGTGTCTGAGTGTGTGTATGCTACCGTTGGAACACTCAGAAAACTATTTGGAGTGCAAATTTAGAAAATCGACCTACAACCAGAAATATTCTCTGTTCTCTAGAAATAATTTTTAAGCTCTACAAAAAATGTTTGTTTAACTTGGAAAGGCTTTCCCAAATCAACCATCTCAAAACTAAGCAAAATTATGAATATATTTTAGAATAGAAATTATGAAATGGAAGCCACATAATTCAGAGATATTTTTTGAAATCGGTTTCTAAATCATAGTGGTGAGCTGAACTGGAGGCCAAAGCTATGCAAATCTTCTTAAGCTTCAGAGTAATTTGTTTTGCTGAGTGTATTAGCCCTCCCGCCATTGATACACACATAACACACACACACACACACACACACACACACACAGAACACACTTCAGGCGGCCTCGTTCTAAGCAGCAGGGTGCCGACAGCAACAAATTCATTTTTGGGAGCAGAGGCAGCAATTTGATGGCTTTTTTCTGGCTAGGCTACAATTGCGTGTTGTTGTTGTTGTTAGTGTTATTATTATTCTTGATGTTGTTGTTTGTTAATAAGTTACAGCGATTTGTCCCCTGTCGAACACAACACGCACACACATGTAAAAAGGTGTTAATTACTTCCAATTGGAATTTTTGGTTAGTTTATAATTTGCCATGCCCATTTTTTTGTGTGTTTTTAATGGGCGACAAATTGATGGCCTCTTTTAACAAAAACACTTTATGCGAGGCGAGATCAGGCCGTTGCTTTGGGGTTGGGGGCCCTCAATTGGTGTTAGGGGCGCCACTGTGTGGCAGCTGCAGCGATTTGCAGCACCGATTTCATGAGTAGCTCCCACTGCAATTTGAAGCCATTTGAATTGCGTGTGGTCAGCTGAGTGCCCAGCCAAGAGAGAGAGAGAGAGCCATGTGGCAGTGGCAAGCTTGCTAGATTGCCATAGCTAAAGGCAGTTAGAAACTGCGGCACGTAACCAATAGGGTACCAAATGGGTACGCGCGAAAAGCCAGGCAGATAAAAAAAGGTGGCCAGCAGAGGGCTCTATGAGAAGAAGAATGTGAAGGCCACTTTGAAACAAGGAGGTTGTGCGGGGGAAAGAGACAGAGAAAGAGAGAGAGAGAGAGAGTGGTGGTATGAGGTAGTTGGGGCAGGCAATGAAAGCAGAGATTCGATTACACTAAAAAGCATGCAGCGTAGTAGCGAGTGCTTAAGCGCAGGTATGCCAACTGATGGAGAGACAACTGGGCTGCTGGCAAAGGGGCATGGGGCATATGGTAGGTGGCAGTTGAAGCATAGACCGCAAAATCATGCGGCTGCGTTAGTTTCAATGCAAAAACAACAACAATAAGCGTGCAGCAACTAGCTCTCAAACCATATTCAGATTCCGTTTCCGTTTTATTTTTATTTTGACTAGTTTTTTGTAGATACTTTTTTGTGTTTTTGTTCGCTTTGGGGGTTTACGCTTTGCTTTGACTTGGTTTCTGCTTTGGCATGCACACAGCACGGCGGGGCTGCAGAAAGATGGGGACGACGCGAGGAAACTGCGGATTTGGGCGTTTGGTTGCCTGGTTGCCGTTGCACTTCATTGAGCCGTGCAAGTGTTAAAAGTGTTGCAAATTGCGCGGCTTTTATGCCACAGAGAGCCAAAACGTGGGAACCACACTCAAAGTGGAAGCCACACAAAAATCGACAAGACATATACATATATGTGCATGTATATAAATATATATATATTTATATATATATATATATATATACGTCTGTAAGCAGTGGTTTAAAACCATGTTCACATCTTATTGACGGCGAAACACTTAAATTAACAGATATTTATTTTTTGTCAGACATAATTATTCCTTGACTCTTATTTGCCATCAGGTTGGGTTAGGTTAGGTTAGATTAGACGGTTGTTGGCCAATTAACCTGGGTGGAACGACAAGATCAGCAAGAGGTCCAACGGGATGCGTTAGTAATTATTTAATTTTAGTTTTCCTCATTTTTCCAGCTGAGATAGGTCGGCTAGTGAATAAATAGAGCTCTCTTTTTCTTTCTCTCTATCTCTCTTTTACATTCCAGGTTATTCTCAATCAAGCAGCTCAATAAAGCATACCCAAAATGAATATTGGAATGCCTTTATGTATCTTTTGCTTCAAAACAATATAACATAAACCGAACTATGGCATTTTCACAGCTTTATCCACTTTTTGGCAAACGCATATATACATAATATTAATTCGGTTGAATAAAAATAGAAACCAATTTTCTGACGAATAAGTCGAAGCGACAGGTTATTAATAAATAAAATGAATACAAAATAATAATAGAGAGTAAGTAAGTATGATGTGTTCAAGTAATCTCATAGGAATTTTTAACATTTCTTTAGCCTTTTTTTGTGTCACTGCTAAAATCTTAAAAACATAAATATCGTGTAATATATATATATATATATAAGTTGTTAACACTGGATGCCACTATGAACCTTCACAGCTTGTTTGAATTTTGGTTTTAGAGTCCCAAATATGATGATTATATTTGACTATTCAACGCAAATCATCTCGGTGCATTGAAAGTATTTAAAAAGTGGAAATTAAACAAAATGAACGAAAAATTATTGCGTTTAAATTGTTGCATGATTATATGGACTACACATAATTCAGTTGGCATTCGCTCTAATTAAAATTCCAACTTTTTTCGTTTGCTTTGGCGTATCTTTGGTCTTGACTCGAATTCCTTAAATTCTTAACCACAATTGCAAATCACATCCACAATCTGATGCCTTGCAATGCTTGCAACATTCCCAAATACGATACACTATGCACAGGAGGAGTTTTGAGTTTGGGTTTGGGCTAAGTTAAATTAAGTCGAGTCGTGCACAAAGGACACTCATTATGCATTCCCAAACTCAATACATCCCACCGCTGCTTCTTTTGTAGCGCTCTCTCCATCTCCGTCTGTCTCTCTGCGAATAGTTTTTTACGCTACGCTGTTTTTTTAAATAAGTAACTTTCCATGCATACTTTCAGGCGCGCCGCCAACAAACAGCAACAAAAGCTGCCAACATTTTTTACATTGCTATCTCGCCCGACAGGACATTCCCCACTTTCCCACACACCCGCTCTCCACGACCCTTAACCCTTCGCGGCAGCCACATTTGTTGCGGTTGTGAGATAAAGTGCTGCATTTTGTTTTGTGTTTCCAAACGATTCTCTCCAACTCCAACTCTGCCCCTCTGCTCCTCTGCCCCATTGCCACGTCAGAGACATATGAGCCGCAATGATTCTTGTTGCATATGTGCAACAACTTACATACCAGCTGGCAGTGTGTTGGTAGCGGATATCAGCAGTAAATGTTACTGTAACTGTTGCTGAGCAATGTTCGCCATTAACTCGCACAATTTGTGGCAAGTCAGGCGGGGCAAAAAGAAAAAAGAAAAAAACCAAAAATAAAATAATAATATGAAGGAATCGGGTTTTCAAGCTGAACTGAAACACGTTGTCCTGCAAATGTCCAAGCATGCAAAATGCGCACAGCTGTCGGGATTAACCGACGGAGTCTAGATTGCAATGTAAACGCAGCGAATTAGCTCAAGCCATAAGCCCCGACGAACACCCCTCGACCAACAACCACCCCGCGACACACAAAACAAATCACACAACACACACACAAGCACACACACAAATAAATGTAATAAAGAAATAAAAATTTCTCAATGGGGGCGCGGCGCAGGACAAACAATGTCCTTTGGCGTGCTCGCCTCGGTTTCTGTTTCAGTTTCTGTTTCCATTTGTGTTTGTATTTTCATTTTCATTTTCATTTTCATTTGAATTGCAGCCGTCGCCAAAAACTGGAAACTGAAAATTTAACAGATGGCGCGCATTAGCTGCGCTTCACTCTCGACCCCAGAGACCTGAATGCGATCTGCGACAAACGGAACGGAACGGAATCCAACACAAAAACCCCCCTCAAGCTCACAAAACAACAAGCAGTGGACCAGAAGTGATTCATCACTGACCAAAAATCCAGGTGAGTGTTTAAGACGCACTCACAGCTCATTCACCGAGTACAGTTTTGAATTTTTATATATTATCATCATACATTATTATTATTATATATATATATATATATATTGTATGCATGAAGCAATTACTTAATTCCTATCTTACGTTTAATTATTTGGAGAATTTTGGCAATAATTTTTGTTCCATTTCAAATTAAATTTGGATTGCTTTCAAGCTGCTTATTTCTGGATTGTTCTCAACTGTGTTGCAACTATTGGGTTCAGTTCATTCAACATCATATTGTATGCATATATCCTTGGTGCATTTTTGTTTCGCTTTTAAATTTTAGTTCCACTGTGCGACAGATGGGTTGGGTTGGGTCAACATTGCCATAACGATATCGAAACAAATTGCGGGCGAATAAAGCAAATCGAAAATATTAATGTGCGACTCAATGAGTTGGAAGCGAGTCGCGTCGCTTCGCATCGCATCGCGTTCAGAGACTTTCGCGTGGCTTTGGGACTCGATTTGGGTTTGGGGAGCTTTATTCTTTTTTGGGGTAGTCCCCGAGATAAGCCGCGTTCGGTTTCTGGTAGTGTGGACCTTGGTGTTGTGCAATCTAGAACTCGTAGTTCCGATGGCTGTGCCTATTTCAATATTTACTCTTTTTGGCTGGCGTAAGTCTTGCAAAGCTGCCACAGGCACAGCATCTCGCTGGTCAGTTTTAGAACACAGTGGGTGGATTGGGGTCTTGGGGTCACATAATGGATGGCCGCGACCAACTGGCAGACGTCGCCTGGAACTTCGCTCAACATAAATATTTTTATCACTTGCCTTTGCCGGCAATTCGAGTTTGTTTGTTTCCTGTTTTCTGTTTTTTGTTGATTTCTTTCTTTTTTAACTTTCTTGTTGAGTTGAAGGAACGGACCCGGACACGGACACGGATGCGGCTGCGGATGCGGACACGGATGTGGATCCGCTGAGCAAGTGGCCGCATCTTTGAGGCGCGGGGCAAAAACTAATTCAAATTAAAGCCTTTAATCTCAGCACAAAATCGCTGCGACTTATGCGTTAAATTAATTTCACGCTCCCCATTTGGGCAATGGCAGATTGCGATGATGCTTGGATTTCATTTATAGATACCATGAAAAAAAAAACAGAAGAAGCAGTTCATAAAAGTTGAAGTACTACGAATTTGAATGGCTAAGTGTGTGAAAAGTGAGTGAAGCCCAGAGAAAAACAGATGAAACTGAGACTCAGCAAAGACGAATTAAAGTGGAAGTTGAGCTTATTTCTATTTTTATTCAGTTATAAATGGCTATAAACTGCAAATGGTTTGTGAGAAACCAACTCGGCGATGGTTGATTTGAATTTGATATGAACTAACGAATAAAACTGACGTTTAAAAGCCACGAAAAGAAGAAGTAATTTATTGCAAATATAAACAACATAAATATAGGTTTATGTTTAAGCCATTCGAAAGAAGTAATTGTGAAGAATGAGTTAGTCTTTCATTTTTTTGTATTATTTTTGGGGTACTTGTTTGCTCCTGCCCGGAATATCTTTCGTCTTACACAGTTTGCCACCCGTCTGGTCATATCCAATTGCCAATTGCTCGGGAAATTTGGTTCATAAGCCATAAATTAGCAGAGACTACGAAGTTGACCTTCGACCCCCTGTTACCGCTATGAGGCTGCGCCGCAAGTTGCAAAAAGGTGGTTGGCTAAGGGGACGGGGAAGACGTCGGAACATCTCCCTAAGTTGACGTCGGCCGCTGTGCATTTGTTTCTTTGATTATTTTTGTGGACGGGGTGGACGGCAAAAAGTTAATCGTTAGTAATTTATGACTCTCTGCGGAAGGCGAGACAACCAAACGAAGCAATAGAGGGGGGCGGAATAGCGCGGATGCGGGGTGGGCGCTGGGGGCGTGTCTGCAAGGTGCGGACAATGCTGAGCCACCAACAACAACCAAGAACACAAATAATTGGTTCGTCGTATGTGGACACTATGATGAGATTGAGATGATGATGATGATGATGTTGATGTTGATGTTGATGATGATGTTGATGTTGATGATGATGATGATGATGGCATAAATGACCCGCTGACTTTGACAACAAGCATGCTCCGAGTGGGTTAGCAAGGAGATCGTTGCACACATTGATTCAATTCAACTCGATTCGATTGGTATCATTTGCAGTCAAGAACTGAGAACTGGGAACTAACTAGGAACTGGTCGACCATCGAGGCATTCAAATGCCGTCGTCCAAGTGTTGAATAAAGCACCAAAATGCGAACAGAAGAATGCCAATGACGTCGTCGACGGCACTGCCATTGACATTGGGCATTGGGCATTGGGCATTGGGCATTGGCAGGGGGCATGGACACTGCTAGCAATGGCGATGACGATGGTGATGGCAATGGAATGCAATGCATTGAATCGAGTTCATTGCGCTCCAGCAGGAGTTTTCGCTGTGCGCCGCACAATGGTCGCAATTGAAAACGGCACTCGAAGGGGCCACAGAACACAGCACACGACTGTCCGATCAAATGGCGTTCATGCCACAGCGAGGGCTGTTTCAAAAATGACACCAAATTAATGATGATGTGTGTTCAAGCAAGCTTGTGCTACTGTTATTAACTTCATCGCAAAAAGTTATCTGGCATTAGTTGATGCTTTATAGTGAAATATTTATATCACATATATGAAATACCAATTCTAAATTTAATGATTTCCATCTAGAAATTTGGTAGCAGTAGATAATAATTTGAAAGTTATATTCAAAAAACTTCTGGATGAGTTAATTGCATAGCCATTGATGCACATATTTTATTTAATTTCTCACAAAGCAAGCCGAATCGAAAACAATTGTTGACATAACCTAATTAATTATTAATAATTAATAATTATGTTGCTAGCTTCACAAATTTTTAAATAGGTAAAAGGTAATAAAACTGTTTACAATAATACTTATTTTTGCTGTTTTTCACTTTTCTTTTTTTATTTTTTAACCAATGCTTCGAGATATTTGAACTTTTTTTTTGCATAATTTTACTAGCACATCAAAATTATATAAAATGATAAACTTATTTTCGGAATTGTGAACAAAATCAACTAAAATTTCGTTGTAGGGATTTGAGTGTATATCGAAAATAGTCTAATATCACAATCGAGTCATGCCCAAAAGAATTTTGTTACTTGCAAAGCATTTATTATTTGAATAATCATTTGAAGCATTGGCTATTTGAAATGCACTTTTGGCTTAAACTGTTGCAAATTAAACATAAATTAATTCGAATGTGATTGGTGATTGGTTAGCAGAAATGACACTTTATGGAAATGACATTTAAGGAAAAGGGCAACAATCATTTTTAACCCATTTCAATTTCATTGTGAATATTTATAGAAATTTATATTTCGCATTTATCTGCTACAGAATGTGCTCTTCAGTTGAGTGGGGCAACGTGAATGGCTGATGTACGGATATGTGGCATGAGGCATATTAAAGTAGAATAGGTATAAGGTTGAGTATGGGTGGCAGTTACTACTCACTCTTGCATTCGTTGGCATCGTTGTCGGTGGCACGTCCCCAGGGTCGGTCGAAGTAGAAGGGCTTGCATCTCTCGCACTCGGGTCCGGCTGTGTTGTGCTTGCAGGCGCAGGTCATGGCCAGCTTGGCGCTCAGCTGCAGACTGGACGTGGTACGTCCGAAGTGGCTGTGCAGCGAGGTGGGCAAATCATCGTCCTGGCCATCGTCGCCGCCATCGCCGTGAGCCAAGTTGGAGCTGGAGCTGGAACTGCCACTGCTGGTGGCGATGCATTCGGAGGCGTGGCCATTGCACTTGCAACGGCCGCCTACTGCAAAATCGGAGACGGCATAATGCTGCGAGATCGACAACAAGTGCTGCAACTCGGCTTCAGCAGCAGTTTCCAGTGCGGATGCAGATGCAGATGAGGATGCAGATGTGGGTTTGCCAGCGGTTGTAGTTTTGGTCAACGCGGCAGATGTGGCCGGCGGTGTTGGGGTGGTGCTGGCCAGCAGCTTGCCCTGGAAATGTTTATCGTAGGCGCTGCTCTTGTGCTTGGAGTGACGCTTGCTCTCGCCATCGTTGGCATAGTCCAGATGCAGTTCGTCATCGAGCTCGAGATGCTTTAGGCTCCTCGTATTCGTCCTGGTCGTAGCCTGCGCTATCGTTGTCGTGCAGGTTATAGTCGTACTCATCCTGCTCGTCCAGCTCATGGCCGTCCAGTTCGTCCATTTCGTCCTCTTGGCTGGCGGTCATCTCATCGCTGAAACTGTTCGCATTCCCCTTTCCCTTGGCCTTGGCCCGTGCGCGCTCGCGACTCAGCAGCAGCTGCGGCGGCAACTCAAGGCGATGGAACACGACACGAATATCGGTTGCGGTCACCCAATCCTGCAGCACCAGCGATGCATCCAGATCATTGGCCGACGGTCTGCCCTCCAGCGTATTGAATGCGAATCGCTGTGCCGCCCCAGCACCAGACCCATCATGCTGTGAATTCATGCAACGCGCCTCCTGCTCATTAAACTTGCTGATCTTGGCCCGATCCGCACGGCCGTAGAACTTCTGGCACTGTGAGCTGTAGAATTGAAACGGCTGCCAGGTCTGGCCAAAGTCGGAGCTCTTGTAGATGGCCATGGAGTCGGGACGCGGTGATTTTGGGCAGAACGACAGCGAGATATAGGTCAACTCATATTTCTTGCCCAGCGATAGGGTCAGGGTGACATTGTCCGGTGGCGCCGTATCCGGATCATGCGGTACATTCACACTGCCCGAGCGCCAGCATGTCACATTGCTCGGATTGTTGAGATCGGTGAGGGCAGCCGCTCCGTATCGATGCTCCCTGTCCGCCTTGTCCGCCTTGTCGCACAGTCTGCACTCACCGGCGCTGCCGTCGCGCTGCAACTCACAGAAACGCTCCGGCTGCGGATAGCCGCAAACGCTGGACGCCTGCACGGGATTCCCGTAGGCGGCATTCACAAAGCTCGGCAAACATTTGCGCGGCTTGCCCTCAAAATAGCACGGATCGTTCGCATTGATGTTGATGCCGGCAGCAAGCGCAGCGGCGGCAACAGCCAACAATTCGAGCAGCAACAGCTGCAGCCTCATCTTGATGCTTCTCTCTCATCTCTCTCTCTCTCTCTCTCTCACACTATCTCTCTCTCGCACACTTATTTGGATGTCTCTCTCTCTCTCTCTCACTCTTTCTGTCTGTCACTCGCGAGGATCAATTGGCGAACGTTTGGCACACGACAAAAAACAAAACAAAAAAATGAAGGAAAACAACAACAACAACAAGAACTGCACACAACGGTGGTTTAACACGCGACGCTGAGCGGCGGCGTCACTGAGTCTGGCACGGCGGCCGCATGCAACAGCTGCCGCTCTAAACTTTTCGATTAGCGACTTCGATTTCGGTTTTCGTTGCTTCGCTGGCTGCTCTTCGATTCTTAATGTTTTCGTTCTCGTTCTCGTTATCGTTCTCGCTCTCGCTCGCTCTGTTTTTATCTTGGCCACTTGTTAAGGTTAAGTTCTCCTCAATTGGAGACCGTTGCGCTTTGCGATGCAACTCGGTCAACGGCCAGCGTTGTTCTGTTCTGTTCTGTTTTATATCACGTCCTCTTCGCGTATCCTGTAAGGCGAGGCGACAACAGACGACCAAAATCCAAATGATTTGTCTGCCGTGTCTGTGTTGAGTTTCTTGGCACTTCGATTCGGTTCGTCTTTCGTTTCGTGTTTTCGTTTTCACCACTGCATGTTGCGGAGGCTGCTGCGGCTGCTGGCCGCAAATGTTGCTACACTCCAAACACCGAAAAAAAATGCTAACAAAATTGTCGACGACACAAATACACGCGTGGGCTGAACGCCAAGCACGAGCGCGAGCACGAACACCAAATAGCAAATGCACACCACACACACAACAAATACAGTTTGCTCGCTCGCTGTTCGCTTTGCGTCGGCTTTGTTGTTCACCTGGCAAACGTTTGTCCGTTACTGAACGGCCGCAGCATCTCGGGCCACTCGCTTGCCGGCTGCTGCTGCTGCTGCTGCTGCTGCTGCTTATGGGTCGCAAATTACGCTCTCTTCTTCGCTCTCTCTCTCTCTCTGTCCCTGGCTTAGTATTGTGCACCGTGTGTTGCTGTTGGCATCACTTCAATGAGCTGCACTGTGGGCAGCAACCATTTAAATTATGTACGAGTGTATCACGTCATAGTTTCAATTTAAGCTGAAATCGAGAGCAAAGCTTCCAACTTTAGTTGAACAAATTTTATTTGACAACTAATTAAATATATCGCTAAAATTTAATTAAAATAATTATCACATGTGTGAGTGTTAAAAGCATTAGATAACAACTGTTTATATCCAGGCTCAACTTTCAACTTGGTTTTGCGCATGTCGTTCCACAGTGCAATTAGTGGATTTAGGTTTTGTGGATGCTGCTGCTTAGCAACATTTGTTGCGTGGTACATGTTGCCAATGACATTTGTTGCAAACATTGTGTTTGGTATTTGTTGTTTTCTTAATTTTTTTTTTGGCAACCTGCCAAAACTTAAAGCCAAGCTATTTGAATTATGCAGTGGCCACTGCCACTTTGCTCAGGAAATGTGAAATCAGCAAGCAACACATTTGTATATATATATATATATATGTATGTATATATATGTATGTATATGTATGAACATGTATATATGTATATGGTTGATAACGTCCGTCGATTTATGCGCGAGTCTTCGCCTTAACCTCAATTCGCGATGCGCTTTCAAAACATCCGCTGTCATGAATTGAATTCAATTCATTTCACTCACAATGCAAAACGCCGACAAATATGCCGACGCAGACGCAGCGACGCTGGGACGCCTGCGCAGCAGCCGTTGCCAAACTAATGCCTCCGCGACAGCAAAAGGCATGCCCTACTCAGGAACCCCCCTACCCCTCTCCCACCCTTTCGTTTCCTTACCCCTTTTCTTTTTTGTATTTATTTTATTCTTCCTCTTTTTTTCACTCTTTACGTAGTGTCATCTGCAATTTGTAAGGCGGCATTACGCGCGGCCAGCTTGCCAGTTCGCCAGTTTGCCTACCTGCAGCATGAGCACTCTTCTGCACCCCCGCACTGCAGACCCGCTCTGCTCATCGTCCCGCGTCGCTCGCATTAATTTATCGCTTGTTACCTTTGGGGATTGGAGCTGGGAACGTGCCCAACTCCAACATCAACTCCAGAGTTCGCTGTGAGATGCTTCCGTTTGCCTCAACTCGACTCAACTTACTCACCCCCCTCCACCAACCACTCCATTTTGTCCACTTGCTGAGCTCCTTTTTGGGGGCCTTTTTTGATTTATTGTTTTTGACATTTTGTGCGTCGTCTGCGCTTATTTCTCAGTTGCGTTTCGAGTGGTTCCCAACAATTCGACTCGTTATGTTTTATTTATAACGGATTTGTAGCTCTGTCCTCCTTGGCTTTTGTCGCGTTTGTCGTTGGCATTTTTGCTTATAAATATTTAGGCATGTGTGCGACAGAGAGATCCGTTGCGCGAAAGCTTTTGCAGCGGGTAGCGGTAATTTCTCTTCTACTCTGTGCTCCTGTCTCTGCCCCATCCAACCCCAACCATGTCGTGAGGCAGCGTCGGCTGTCCAAATATGAAGCATATTTGACCTGTGTGCGCCAACTGACTTTTGAGTTGGGTACACAACGGAATTTTAATTTCGCCTAGTTTGCGTGACCTCCCCCCACCCTTCCCCGATCTCCCCTTCCCTTTCCTTTCCTTACCCACTTTACACTCCACATCCCCCGACCCAACCACCAGATGCCGATTCCAACTCCGATTGTGGAGACAGCTACAACTTTCAGTTTCAGTTTCAGTTTGGTTTCGCCTTGTCGCTTTTACGACCTGGTCAAATTGGCAGCTAACTGCTTTGGCCACAGCTGACGGCAACAAATAATATATATTTTAACAAAAACAAAATAAAAAATAATAATAATAAGAAAGAGCAGCCAACTTTAGCACGCCGATTACTAAATACCCTTTCCGACTGCAACGCCCATGGCCAAATTTATATATTAATTATAAATTAAGAATTATCCGATTTTGTCGAGCTTAATACATATTTAACAGATCTATTTTTTGTTCATATTTCATGCCGTAATTAAAAGATTCCCAATCAAAGGCAAAGAGGTTGCAGTAAGCTCATAGAGTATATATACATCCTTGATCAGCATCAGTAACAATCGGTCGCAAAATTAGTTTTAAATGAAATGAATGTCGACTGTTATGTGGAAAAACAAAATAACTACAGAAATGTGGAAAATGCAGTAACAGTTAACCGTTAACAGCCAGACCTGGCCAGACCTGGAACAGGTATCATCAGAAAAATATTTATTCAAAACGAACAATTTAAAAGAATATTTGCTTAAAAGGAAAATAAAAATAAAATACGCAAATTCAACCATAAGTAAAATTAGTTTAAAAAGCACAAAAAACAAAGCAACCTTTCTAACTCCGAACTAATATTTAGACGCCAACGAAAACAAATAAACGGACCACGAGGGTATTTAATATTCGGCGTACGATAAACGTTCTTTCCTGAGTTCGATTTAAATTTGTGAATTTTGGATGGTGATATATTTCGAAAAGGAGGATCAACGAACTCGAGCATTGTTTAGAAATTCGATTTTTTATTGTATTTATTTTATTTGGATCAATTAATGGTGGTCGTCAAAGGATTAAATGTATATAAGCACCCCCTTCTGCTTCAGGGGGTTACACATTTGGTGGCAAAATGAAAATGCCCTCGGGTATGCAGCAAACAAAAATCAGCTGCAACTTGCAACGGGAGCAGTTGCAACGTCTAATTATGACGCCAGTGCCGACTTATGAGGTGATGGTGCTGCCAGATGTTGTTCCAGTTGTATTTTGCTACTTGCTACTTGCTACTTGCAACTTGCAACTTGCAACACCAGCTGCGGGCGCCACGCAACTAGCTGAAGGGGGCGTGGCTGCACAAATGGAGTGCCTGCACTTGACTGATGATTATGCTTATGATATTCGCCCAAGTCCAAGTAACGGCAACAGGATGGAGGCGACGTGGCAAGTGGCAACACTTAAGTGAAATTCTCTTTTTGGGGGCGTGGCTGTGACCGTTTTCAGTCCGCAGTTAGCCAAATCAGAAGTGCAGCTAACTGTACATTTTGTGTGCACTCAAAGCCCGTTGAAAATCAAATATGAAGAGCGCCTTTCTACGAGATTCCCAAGAGGCAAGCAAATATTATTTGTGTATTTATTGTGTATTTCAAAAATTGTGCTGCATACCTATTTTTACCAGGTATTACTTAAAGAGAGCACAGTGGATTATTGAAAGAATCAATATTAAAAATTAAATTTTAAATGCCGATGCCGATGAAGTTGTTCGAAAGTATTTGACAGATAGAGAAAGCGTATATAAATTATATATATTCGTGATCAGCATAAACAGCCACGTTGGTCTGTCAGTTTGTTTAGGCAAACGTATCCTTCAATTTAATATGTGATAATTCTTGAAATATTGATCAATTTTATAAGAATCATGTAAAGAACATTGGTATATTCATACTGAACAAACTGCTTCCAGCCAGCCAATATTGAACAGCTGATTTCAGGGTATCTCCTAGTCGTAGTAATCATTAATAAAATCTATATTCCTCCCTACTCCAGTCTGCTGGGCATGCAATGTTCGATGTGCCCAAGATTCACTGTTGTTTTGTGATTGATTTGAGTTATAATATTCTTTATTATTGGGGAGCTTCATGCATTGGGAGCTATGTCTTTCGAGCTTCAGACATGATTCTCTGTGATAATGCCTCTGCTTCTGGCCAAGGCAGCTCACTCTGCTGTAGAGTGACGTAAGGTGGCCTCTCACAAGACCGGAGAGTGTTTCAAGTCTGGTCTTTCCCATTGAAAGTGGCCTAAATCGTTTCCGATTATAGCTGCCTAAATAATATTTGACTTGTCTTTGAGCTGCTGCCTCTGTCCAGCTCAATTACAGCAGACGTCTTTCGTTGCTTCTCAGTTGCCCTATTGTGTTTTCCCATGCCACAATATGGATCTGCTCCTCTCAGCCGCCATTCTAACCTGTCCGGCCGACATACATATATTTATAAATATGTTAATAATAATTGATTGATATCCGTTAATAATTTAAATTAAATTAAATTGAACTTATGTTGCTTCAGACAATAGCAATTCGCAAATATGTTAACTTAATATTCCGATTCCGATGGTTGTTATTTTAAGGATTTCAAATTGAACTAGTTAGTAATTAAATCAAATATTTAGATATATATATATATGAATGTACTTGAAGAAGGCATGATTAATCATGGTATTAATTAAGCTTCTGGTTGAGCTTCTGTTGTTCTGCTCGTCCAACTGCGACTGCGACTGCGACTGCGATTGCAATCGGCTTTTGTGAAGCTGATGTTTGTTTGTTGGTCTGCTCCCTTCCACAACCACAAGCACAACAATATTACAGCTCTGCGGGGTGCATGCAACAAAAATCAAACGAAAATCGACAGGCGGCCAAACTGAAGTCAAATTTCGGTATTCCTTAAGCTGTACGTGTGTTTGTCTATCCTCCTCTCTCTCTCTCTCTCTCTCTCTGTGTTTGTGTGTGTGTGGCATGTGTGTGAACCCGTCGAAAGTCAATGTCAGTTTGTTGACTGCTGCTTACCGCAGTCGGTGCAGTTGCATTTGCTGCCTCATCGCTGAGGCAATTAACTCAAAACAATTGCAGCAGGAAGTTGTCGCCCCATTGCCTTTTGGCTTCTCCTCCCTCGCCCTCGCCCTCGCCCTCTCCTTCTCCCTCCCCTGCTCCTGCTCCTGCTTCTGCGTGTGCTCCTGCTCTTGCTCCGACTACAACTCCCACTCCCACTCCTTGTTGCTCATCGTCGACGCTTGTCAAGTCAATTGGTTTGCCACCACAACATTAATGCTCTCCCTTTCCCATTCCCAGGCCCCCGTCCCGAACTCTCTCCATCCCGTAGCTGCTTGATCTTAAGTAAATATTTGGCCTACGTGCCCATTACGTGATTTTCCGATAGTCGCCGTCGATTCTGTTGATGCACTTGAGATGCAGCGTCAATGATGAGCGTGATGATGCTGCCGCTGCACCCACTTGACAGGGGTAGGCAGCCACAAAGCGAGAAGAGCAAAGCGAGAAGAGCCAAAGAAACGTACAAATGACTTTGTTTATGCAATGGTTGATTGCTTCTCTTTTTTCACATTTTCTTTTTTTTTAGTTTCATTCAAATGTTTTACGACAATTCAGCGGCACATTTTATCATGAGTGTGACCGTATTTGCAACAAACTTCTTACTGCTGCCAGCCTGCGAGAAAAAAAGTGTTTTGTTTTGCTTGAAAAAGTAACGAAAAAAAACACAAGAAGAAAGTTTGTGTTAGTTAGTCCAGAGTTAGAAATATCAAAATGATTGCCTTATTTATTTTATTTATTTATAAAATAATTTGCTTAAACAGATTTTATTTAGTTTGTTGTGTGTTAGTGCATCCATTACTGGCTTTGAAGTTAATATTCCCACATTTGTGGATTTAGTTTTCTATCAGAAAGTGTGACATGTTGTCTACGCATATATCGATCCTACAACCCGATAGTTCCTATGACAACCATATGATATAGAGGTCAGATCCGACTTAATGTCGAGTGCAGTTTCATCAACTCATTTTAAAAGTGGTTGTGTAAAAAATGGGGACATCCAAACGGCGGCACAGACGGACATGGCTATATCGATTCGCCTTTAATTTATGAGGTTGGTGAAGTCTCCTTCAATGCGTCACACGTTTTATGGCAACATCATAAATTAGAAAATATTATATAAATTGAGTGAATTTGTCTGCAAATAGCGGAATATTTCTTTAAAGTTACTATTTGTATTCCATGAAACAAGAAACCAGCATTTCTGCCAAATTATGGCGTTTCAGTTTTACGAATTGAATATTCATGTCTATGAATATCTTCTATCTTATTGAATACTTGCTCTTTGCTGCTACAACTCAATATCTCTATCTGTACAACCGTCTCTTTCGAGCTCTATACTTCCTTCCCAAGTGCAAATGTATCTGCAAATGGATTTGTACGAGATGTCAACGTTTATCATATGCAGTTTTGTTGGTTTTATTTAATTCAATTGCTTCTTTTTTTTTGTGGAATTCAGCTCTGTGGCTGGCGTTTAGTAATTTCATAATTTTCTGATTTGATATTTCCTGCAAGGGAAAATGCCTATTTGATATCCTGTCAGGCACAGGATGGCAGCTCGACAGTGTTTTTTGGGCCACTCATCTGCTCTGCTCTGGCAAATTAAATAAACGAGAAAATATCTACATGCTACTTTTCTGTTCATTAAGAGACGCCCGCACACACACACACACACACACACACACACAAGCAGAGCTCAACCGCAGTGCCCAAAGTCAAGTGCTGCAACAACAACAACAACAACAAGGATGTTGCTGCTGCTGTTTCATATAAAACTTTATGCTTCGTTAAAAATGATGTACAAATCAAATGCCAGAAGCAATTTAACAACAACAGCACAACCACAACAATGTGCTAGAGACGGGTCCTGCCGGCCAAGGATGCCAGCATAGTGCGTGCGGGGCGCGGGGAGGGGATGTGCGTTGCGGAGGCAGAGGCAGAGGCAGAGGCGGCGAGAGGAGAGTAGGCGGCACGACCAACACAGCAAGAGCAGTTGCAAAAGGCAATGAGCAAAATAAATAAATCATTTAAATGAAATAAATTACACACATACACACATTGTTGTGTGTGTGTGTGTGTGTGTGTGTGTATGCGTGCTGGGGGGATAGTTTGGTGAATTTTGTGCCAGCCACAGGGCTCATTAGAAATACATAGCACACACACACAGTTGTAGAGAGAGAGAGAGAGAGAGAGAGAAAGCGGAAGCTAGTGGAAAATCATAATGTTATGCCAAAAATTGTTGCCAAAAAATGCAATGCAAAAGTATTTCAAAATAAAAGAACATTCTATCGAGAATTAATTGAAACTATAAATGAAAGCATGGCAAATAAATAAGTCCCACAGGCAGCCATCCGACAAATGGGCAACAACAACTAAACAACAACAACAACAACAGCGAAAACTCCATTAAACAATCATTATTAAAGCAATAGAGCTTATAAGCCTTATATTTTACACGGTGTATCTTTCTATTAATTATTCATCATTAAAGAGTTCTTAGTTTGAAATCCACTTTAAGGCTTGGAGGCAATTCTTCAGCCAGGCAAACCGATTAGATACTTGGACCTTTACTCGATTCCTCTCCATGCCTATTGTCATATCGACTCTTTCATTAACTTTGCATTTCGCAGCAGTTAATTGGGTTCATTACTGAGTGTTGTCCAAAAGAGTTCTGAGTCCATAGCATTTCCTGCACAGGCATGCACATTTTATACCCTGACAAATACTATATAGATATCCAGTCTAGTCTAGTCTTTGTCTGTGTGTCGGAAATAGGCAGCGTGACAGACTATATATATATACATATATATATATTCTTGATCAGCAGTCGCTCTGCCTGTCTGTCCGTCAGCCTGTTCGTCTGTATAAACAAAAATGAGGCCTGCAGCCTTCAAAGCTTGAATATAAGTTTCCGTATTGGTATCAGTTAGCCGTGCTGATCAGGTGTATTTTACTTTATCGATAACTCCGATTTCTGATGGCAATAAAAGTTACAATTGATATATTATTGATCAACTGTCAAAAAATACAATCCAACTTAAGGACAGCATTGTAATTCGTACTTGTTCAATTTAAATTACATATATTTATATAAATTCGGATGTGGTGTTGAGTAAAAATGATTACATTTTCAAGTATGTTGACGGGACTAAGCCTGAGAACGGACTGTTCAATAATATAAAAGAAGAAGAAGAAGAAGTGACAGGAATGCCACAAAGGGGTATGTCAACACAAAATATAACTAGAAAATGCACGCAAATATGGCAAACGTTTAAAGTCATATAGGAAAAGTAAAGAACTGGAAGGAACTTGGACACATTTGAGTCGGACGCCGTCTCCAAGTGGCCACCGCCACCAAGCAAATACCAAAGTCAAACAAATGCCAAGTGCCAACAAAAGCAGCAACAACTGTGGCAAGTACATAAAACAACAACAACAACAAGAACAACAACAACAACATCAGTTGTGTCGAGTATTTTGCACTAAAAGCGAAACTACTTAGCATTTAGCATTCGAGTTTCAGGATGGGATGGGATGAAGAGCAAGAAGATGAGGATGAGGATGAGGATGAGGATGAGGAAGAGGAAGACGCAGACGGAAGCGGAAAAAGGGAAAGCCAGCAATGAGGTCAAGAGACAAAATAAGCTTCCGCCTTCGGGCAGCGTGTGTGTGGCAGTGCGTGTGTAGCCCCAGTGCCCCTGCGCATTGCTATCGACATTAGGTATAGACCCACTTAGGGGGCAGCTGTCTGGCCTCCTGCAACAGCAAGTGGCATTTACCATTTACTAGCTAGCCAGCTCTCGCAGCTTCTAAACGGAGTTTAACGGTCAAATCGCTTGACTTTTTGCGCATTGCTGGACGAGATTGGGGCAGCTTGAACCCCTCAAGCTCAAGTTCCTCATTTGTGGCGGGCGTTTATTTTGTTTTTTTTTTTTTTGTTTTGGTTTGACCAACTTACGCTTCATTAACTCGTTTGATGCCCACCAATCTCGGAGCTGAGCCGGAGCTGAGCACTTCATTTATAAGCGTATATACATGCATATATATCCCAACCCCGGAGTCAGCGCAAAGAACCTCAATTTCTCCAGACTGTGTTTGTGTTTGCATTTGAATTTGATTTACTGTTATCATTTGTGGATTTATAGTGGCTCAGTGGCCATTTTGGTGCGAGTTGAGCGAGCGAGACGAAAATCGCATATTAATTATGCGGCTCGTTGTCGGCCTGTCATTTTAGTGCAGGCTCCATTCATTATTTTCTACTACAACAGATTACAACAATAACAAATAACTGAAGGCATGTTTAACCAACAGTTTTACTGTGAAATTGTCAAGAAAATGCGTGTTTAAGCCAGATTAAATGCAGCTCCGCGTAGATTTATGGACCCAGTTACCGATGCCCTCTGTGGAACTGGAACCCGGTCTCTCAACCAATTCCAATTCCAATTCCAATTCGTTTGCCTTGTCGCTCTCTACGCATTGTTTACTCCAATTATTTATGGGTCAGAAACTCATCTGACAAAGCTATCAAATTTCAGCGCAACACATCGCAACGCAACGCAACATTTCGTAGCAGCATGCTGAGCGCAACATGTTGCCAACAGCAATGTTGCTGGCAACACGCTTGTGGATGCTGTTTGGTGAGTTGTCGCCGCTGCTGCTGAGGTGCTGCTGATCCGATCGAGTGGGCGCCAGCCAGCGTGGCGTGTGTGGGCGTGGCCAGGTGGGCGTAGGGGCCCATGCACATACCATGCCACAGTCGATATTGAAAAAGTAATTAAAGGCAACGAACGACGCGACGGAAAACGTTGCGACCGCCACGCCCACCTACCGCCCTCATCCTGCGCCAGCCGGGCTGTCAAGTGCAGTACGTGCCATATGCGGTCGCCAAATGGCAACAACGATAGCAACAGCACGTCAATTACCAACGACTCGCAGCGTGTAAGCTCTTTCCCTGTTATCGGAAAGAAATGTGAATATTTCGAAAAAAGTTGGCGTCATTTTAATTTAGTACTTAAAATATAAAAAAATTGTTATCGAAAGTTAAGGGTTCTATTCAAAAAATATGACGAAGAAACAGAGTATTACCTATGCCACGTCAGTTCTATTGCGTAAGAGTGAAATCGATTCACATAGCTAATATGCCTGATGCGTATGACAAGGTGCAAAATATCATCCGCTTTTGTGCAACGCAAACGACAATTATCAGCGACATGAGCAAACCAATTGTGCGACTGTTGTCCGCTTTTCCTGCGTGCAGGAAGTGTGCGATAGGCTCGAACCAACCAACAAACCAACCCACCAACCAGCCACCCAGCCAGCCAGCCAGCCAGCCAGCCAGGATGCTTTTGAGCGCCTCTGCTGGACGGGCAGTCAGCGTGGTTTGAGTTGCGTCATTTTGTGTGTGTAATTGTCGGCAGGACAAGAGCCACAAAAACTGATTACAGTGTTCAATAGTCAACTAGGCGGACCGGGTTCCGTCCTGTCCTGCGACTGCTTCCGCTGCGCCTGATACTGCTACTGCTACTGCTACTGTCAAGGGTCAACCTACGATTGTGGACGTCATTACATTTATTCAATACTCTTACAGTCTTAAGTCTAATCAATAAAAAAAAAAAAAAAAAAAAAGAATTATGCAAATTGAATAGTAAACAAGTTTTTCGCGCCTAAAACTAAGCAAATTTACAGATCGTACAATACGTTATGCGTATGTATTTGTAGGTACAGATAATAATACACGACCTGCTCAACCCAATTCAGAAATAAGGGGGTTCGGGTGTTAACAGGCCCGCCCGCATAGTTGTAGTAGTAGTAAGTAGGTACAGAATAATTATGAAACATATACAAATAATAGACGGGGAGATGGGGCATCCTAGGCATCCTTGGCATGGGCATCCTGTGCGTCCTGCACAAAGCCACGATTCTCAATGCCATTTGCCGCGCTGCTCCCGCTGGCGATGACGTTGTCGTTGCAGGCGTCGCAAGGATAGCATTGACTGCATTTGGATCCGCATGCTCCAAGGACTCGTGTATCACATTGGCGATGATGCCATTCAACTGACCCTTGGCCTCGCTGGCCAGTACGAGTGCCTCAATGGCATTGATGTTGCCATTGGTTTCCCGGAACGAGGCATGCTCCGCATCCGTGCGCATTCCATTGCGACGCTGTCGCACCTGGAAACGGTACATCCACCTGAATGACACAAGTACGAAATTAAAGTTCATGAATTTGAGTCTGAGTAATGAACGTGGATATACTCACAGAAAGATGCCCACGGAGAACATGGTTAGGCCGCCGCCAAGGAGAAAAAAGGCGCCAGGCAGCACCCGGAGCGTGGCTGCATACAGTGTCGTATACATCGGTGCAAAGACCATGGGCATGAGTGCCTCAGCAACGCCGAACAGCGAGTTCACCTTACCCAGCTCATCCTTGGACACCAGCTTGGTGGCTATCGAGCGCATCGCAATGAATGCGGTGCCGTTGAAGATCTCGACCAAACCGCCCAGATACATGTGCCACGGCAGTGTGGCAAAGGCATATACAAACGAGGACAGAATCTTCGATGTGCTGGATAGCACACCCACGAGTGCATCATCGATATTCAGCTTGTGCGAGAGTACGCCCACACAGAAGATGACGCCGATGAGGCCCGTGAACATAGCATACGTGGAATAGAAACTGAACTCCACCTCGGACCAGTTGAAGCGGAAACGGGTGAACAGATACGTGACCGCCATCTCGCCGTGCAGCGGTCCAATGATCACCATCACCACAATCATCAGTAGGATGACGCGCTGACGTCGCTGATTCTCGCCCTTCTGGAAGGCAACGCGGAATGTTTGCACCACATGCTCCTTGTCAAAAAAGTCTGCCAGCAGACTCTTGTGCGGTAGGGTCTTCTCCGGTCGAGCCACGGGCTCCTCCAGATAAAACAAGCCATAGACAAAGGCCAACACATAAAACGCTGCCGAAATGGTGAAGACGCCATAGAAGCCAATTTGCCTGCGAAACGATAATGTGAGAAATATACATAAGAACAAACTTCTTGTCCCACGAAACCCTTTCATAAAATACTACACTTAAAATTTAAACATCTTCTATGCATTTTTGAAATTGTATTGCCTCGTTTTACAATCAGGTCAATGCAATAACGCAACATTTTTTAAAACTAAAATAAGGCCTTGGAGCTTTGAGCTAATTACAATTAACTTTCCTGAATACTTTTCCATGACAACTTGAAGTTTATTTGTTGAGTTGATAAGCAAAATGTATTCCTTCATAAATGCTAATTTCAAAGATATTTTAGGGGTCGGATTTCAATTTTTCCCATATGCTCAAAATACATTTCTTGTACCATGCCAAGGTTTTTTCAGTAAGGCGTACAAAAACCAGCTATCCATTATTCAATCTTGTTGTCGTCCATTGACAATTGACATTATAACTAAGCACCGTAGACCAAGATGTAGTAATATCAAGAACGAAGTAATATCATAGGAACATCGAAGATTGCATACCCATCTAAAGTTTACTATAAATTTAAACAAATAACCGATTGTTCCTTTGAAAGTTATCATATAGTAATATGATGATCATATTTTGCATAAAATGGGGGGAACATAATAGTACGCATAAGTGGGCAGTTTGGCTTAGCATGTTAAACAGGAATGTTTGCACACAAGAACTCAACATTCAACCTACGAAAGCTGCATATATGCTATATTGTTCCGATAAGGTCGCTTTCGAAATATGCACTGCCGAGATATATACCAAAATCCATCCAGATAGCTTCAAAACAGAGCAACCAGTTCGCATAGCAACAGATTGACAAACGGACATAGTTATATGGCTCGGCTAGTTATATTGACCAAGAATATATATGTATATATATATACCTTATTGATACTTTCCAGCTTCACAGCTTAATCGTATTACGCTCTGCTATGGTATCATAATCTAACTTAATATCTAATCCACAACAATTCACAAAAATAAATCCTGATTACTTTGAGCTGTTTCAGTTTTTACCAATTTAAAACACAAAGAATTATTAATAATTAGACTCTTAAGTTCCTTTTTGGGTCTATTTGGATAAGTTGGAGTCTAGTTATTTCTATTGTTGGTCAAACTTGTTCATTTGCTGTAGTGGATCAATGTACTGTTGTGACTTGTGTTTGGCTAGTTTGAGCATTTGACGGTTTGAGGGGCACCTACTTGAGCAGTACGCCGCTGAAGGCCATGCCTATTGGCACGCCCACCGAGAAGCAGACGTTGAGTATGCCGATGCGCAGGGTGCGCTCCTCCTCGGTGGTTATGTCCGCAATGTAGCTGAAGACGCCCATCAGCATGGTGAACCAGCCGCCGCTGAGGGATGGGAAGATGGCCTCCGTGAGCGCAGCAGCTTCCATGGGTGCATCCTCAAAGTAGACGCAAAGCATGAGGCCAACAACGCCGAGGAACTCGCCCACCACCGGTATGAGGATGCAGGGCTTGCGACGACGATGACGATCGCTCCACGAGCCCCAGAACAGGATCAGGAGGCAGGGAAACAGGGACTGAATCACCGTCTTCCATGCCGCCATCCGAGCGACCATCTGTTGCACCGTCTCCTCCTCGCTGTGGATAAACAATTATATGAAACCAATGGCAATGAAATGGGATTGAATGGAATTGGATTTGCCGCACTCACAGCGTATAGTTGGCCGTTTGGCGGCGGGTGAGTGCATCGCAGATCTCATCGCCGTAGTCCATGTTGACGCGGCATGCCTTCTCCAGGTTAAGGTTCTGCGTGGCCAGGTTCGAGAGCACGCTAGGCATAATGTAGGCGGCAAGTATCGGCTCCACGGTGACATTATTCGCAACCACACGCAACTTTTCGCGCCACGTCCGCTGCGGCGGCGTCTCTGTCTTTGCACCGTCTCCATCTGCACCCTTCTCCTGGCCGGCCAGCTGCGTTGTGCTGTGGCTGAGCGTGTATTTGTTACTGTTGTGCTTGGTGAGGTCAATGCCGCCGCCGTCTTTGGGTGACATGGTCGTATCTACAAAACAGTAAAAGCAATTAATGCACTTTATTATTGATTACTGCTCAGATTTGTGGTTGGAATGTCATCATAAATGGATCTTCGAGTTCCGCAGTGGGCAAGGGTATCAAGTAGTCAAGGACATAACCAGCTCTTCGTATTGTTTATTCCGTTTTTTTTTGTTGCTTATTTTAAATTCCAATCAAGTTCCGTGCATTTTATAAAACAAGTAAAAGATTTCTAAGGTTTTTTGAAACTTGTTTGAAATGAAGTATAATATTTCGACTAAATGTATTCTACTTTTCCATAAAATAAGCCATATATACCCAACCTCTCTATACTATTTATTTTCGTTCGATATAATTATTTAATCATAATTAGATGTTAGACAGATATTGTGTTTTCAAATCGAGGAATGATAATTTAATAAAATGCATTTTTAATTTACTCGCTTAATTTGCTTGCTGGTATTTATTTCATATCATATCATATCATATATCTATGACACTCCACGATTACTATGTTATGCATAATTCTTAACTTATGATAAAATAACAAACACTTACACAAAATTGATCTTTTATGTTCTTATATGGTTTCATATTTAAGATTTCTTATATTTTCGAGGCTAAAATACTAAACTCTGGCTGACCCTAAAACAGTTTACAACTTTTACCGATAGCAAAATAACATAGTCTTGGCCCCAAGAGAAACGTATCTTATTATTCAGAAAGTATACTTCTAAGACGC
Source organism: Drosophila hawaiiensis (assembly GCA_037043685.1). NCBI lineage: Eukaryota > Metazoa > Arthropoda > Insecta > Diptera > Drosophilidae > Drosophila > Drosophila hawaiiensis. Next base: position 84,135 of record JBAMBA010000217.1, read on the forward strand.
AAGGTTGCGTCTAAAAAAAAAAGGTGTTTTTTCTGTTTAAATTCCAGGTTATATTTTTCTAAAGTTTAGAAAAAACATATCTAATTTTGGGGTATTTTTATATATGAGTACTCATGACTCTAACATTAACTATATAGCTGCACATAGTGTTATTAAGCATTAATATGCCAAGATTTCATGTATACATTTCAGATGACTTATAAATTCGTATAGTTTAATATTAAAAAAAAACCTGTATACAATTTTACGGCGATTATAAGGCTGAATATTTTTTTAAAAATAATAAAAAAAACCTCTCTAATTTTAAAAAAGTTTCTTCGTATATTTAGTAATTATTTCTTAAACCCAGAAGATGTTGTTAATTTATAGGTGTATTTCAATTGAAGGACGAATTATGAGTGGACTCTGCATGTCTTTGGAATTCGGAAAGTGATTCTTAATCGTCATTCATTCGAATTGATAGTGTAATCGATTATTCGGCGAGGCGTTCTGCGATCGTGATCGTGATCGTGATCGGTATGCGCTCTCTAATTTCTGCTTAACTACTGTAAGTACATATTAATCATTTGGCCCGGGGCGCATTCAAGCTTCACTTTCCGTTAGCCGCTGTCCACTGTCACATTTTGTTGTCATTCTATTTTTGTGCGCATCTCCCACTTATTCTGATTGGATTATTTGCCGGTGACAATCAGTCGGCGAAAGTATTTTGCTTGTATGCCGCTTGTATTCCATTTCAGAATGTAGTTTTGCCTCGATTCACTTTGTGTTGTTTTGCTTCGGCTTTTGTTTTCGACTCTTCCTCTACTCTATAAATGGAACACTAGTGTCAATCAAGCGCGACGCTGCAATCAACGTCAGCGTCAGCGTCGACGACGACATCTACGCTAATTTTATGGTTGAGTTTAAAGCTCAGCGTGGTATTGTAACTATTTTCATTATCAATTATCGCTATGTACTACTGTCAAGCCAAATAATCACTTTGCACCTCTAAGTCTGGCATTTCAAGTCAGTTCGAATTAAAAGCAGTGAAAAATCTAATTACATTGATGTCTGTCGGTCGCCTCGACCTGTCTGCGTCTTCTTATCTTGGGGCCCGTGTGCACGTTGGTATTTCTCAAATTGCTCAAATTGCTTTGGTACCTGACTTTGTACTTCTGCTGTGCTTACTTACTTGCGGCAAGCTTCTAACAGTTCGCAGTTTAACACTCAGTTGATACACACTTTCAATTACTTGAAGTACTTAACTTAACGGCAAATGACATGCTTATTGTTGATGCTATAAATAAAAAGATTGCGGCCCTTTCGACTGTATGTTTTATCTGGGCTCATTCGTATTCAGCAAGACCTAATACGTACTTACTTCCATACGTATTTATATTACATAATGCGTAATTACGTTTATTTATAAATATGTATATATTTGATGCTAATGAATAAAGCGCTTTAATTGATTTGAGCGATTACTAATAGATCTAATAAATTGGACAGGTCTTAAATCGTTTCTAATCGTGACGTTGCTTAAACCAAGCTATTTAAAGCAGCTATCAAAGTTTGGGCACAGACAAATCAAATATCTATGCAAGTTCACAACAAACTTGAAGAAATATTTACGCATATTTTCTAGTTGCTAGATAAAGGTCTTATGATTAATTAATTGGGTTATCTATATAAAAAAATAAACATAAATAAATAAAATAACAGAAGATTTCCTACTAAACTTTGCTTGTTTTCTTTGGCATATGCCATTTGCATATATATTGCACTTTGACTTTTGAATACAAATGCTAGCTATTCTCATTGTCATATTTAGTAATATATGATGCTCATAAATCAATCTATTCGATTTTCGCACTGTTCGGCTGTTTGTAACGACTTTAAATGTTGGCGACTACTTTTTGTTAGGATGCATTAAAAGTGACAGAAATTAAGTCGAGCTAATTGACCTTGACAGACACACACACACACACACACACACACACACACTTCTAGCGAACCATAAAGTGCATTGCTGGTCATTTTAATCTTCAACTTCCGTCAACGCTGACGCCCAAAGACAACTCAGTTCAAGCTTGTGTTAATTATAGTGTCTGCCTCTCTATTTGGACTCATGCACGCGAATACAAAGTGTGTATATCTGTGTGTGTGTGTATTTGGTTTTTTTTTTTTTTTTGAATATATGATAAAGTTCATTATCACGCTTTGTTAACGTTTCTAAATTGCCTTTAATTGCAGTTTAGTTGCTTTTTCTTTTGTTTAATTCGGCTAGCCAAATATTTGTGCCAGTGATTTGCATTTAAATCAAATTTCTTGATCGCATTATGAAAATTCCACACATTGACTTGATTGCCCACCAAGTGATCCAGTTATTCCAAGCAACGTATCAAAAGTGCCCTTTGCTTTGGCCAATGATCGCACTATATATAAATTAGATGAGTACAATCAGAATAAATTGGCCAAATGAAAGAATCGCACTGAAAATTACAACATTTTTCTTGCACTTAGAAATAATCTCTAAATACACAAAACAAAATTAATTAGAATAGCTTCTTCAATATGATAAGTAACAAATATGTATTAATATAATTATAAAAAAATTAATATATATATATATGCATTTATATATGCATTAAAAGCAAAATCCTCAACGCCCTTTAAAAAGACACATTTTTGCTTTTTCGATATATACTTTCTGAATAATAAGCTGATGTACCCTTTTTCTAAGAGAAGAATAAGTATAACAATGAAAATGTATAAAAAATTTAATTGGTTTTTTTTACATTGTATTATCTAAAACAAAACAAACTGTCAGCCAAAAGCTTCCGAAAGAAATCTTGTTATTTCTCGCTTTGGGAAAAATATTCTGAGCTCTAAACATATACTCTGAACATGCAATTTGGCGATTTTGTCAACGACGCTATCATTTAAATTATGTACATTCATCACATTCATTATAATAAATTGCTTAATAACTCTCATAATTCTCATTGCTGTTCACTCCTGTTGTTGTTGTTAACAGGTTTTTTTCGGATTTAAAACCTTTGTTTATTTTTTTTTATATTTAATAGTATCAAGCACAAATGCGGAATTGAATATAGTTGAACAACAAACTAAGTGTTTGTGGCCAATAGATACATTCTTATAAAAAATTTTTAAATCATTTTAGAGTTTTTGTTTTTGAAATTATATAATATATTAATAATACAAATATATTTTGTAAGCTCGCAGACAGCATTTATATTGAAATTCAAATTTGGCAATCAACTCACCCAAATTAATTTAGGGCCATAAAGAAAATCAAGTTATGGAGATAGACATTGTAAATTTGAATCAATAAATTTGATATTGTAAATTAGTTCAGCCGAATTACGACTGTATATATGTATGTATATAACGAAGCAAATTTAAAACTTCGAGCACGCCCAGCAATACAAATTAAATTTCAATCATTTTGTTTTGTGATATTGAAAATCAGAAAACCTTACGCTGTCGGTGCGAATTAGCTGCAATCAATGAATAAGCATTACGAATACACTTCTAGAGCACTGGTGCAAACACATTTTAGCCAGTCTCGTTTGACACTCAATGTCAGTCAACTTTCAGTAAACGTGCATTGAACCTAATAGTAAAGTAAGTAAAATATGGGCAACACTTTCAGGCACGTCGATCGGGTTGGCGATGCATTTTTTGTTTTTTTTGGCTTCGGTTGGAGCTTGGGTGTGTTAACCTTGGAATCGCTACCAGGAAGTGTCGTGAGCTGGCATTTTAACTAGCCAAATCGTCAGACAAGCAAACAATTATACTGGCTGTCTGTTGTCAATTTTACAATTGTGAATATTTAGTCTTGTCCAAGTTCAACGAATTTAATCATTGATTGGATTTAGCAAGAATATTCAACGAATTAACATATCTATATTTGTAGTTAACGAAACATGTTTTCAGCTAATCTCAAATCTGTCATTATTACAATTGCACAATATGAGCAGAATACCTCGATACATTCATTAGTTTTTGCATCGGATTAGAATACTTGAATTTTTTGACCCAACGCAGTATATTTGTTTACATTGTGCTTGTAAATAGATGTGAATAAGAACTTTTGAATAGAGCAATTCATTTATATTTGTAGATATTTAGCTCACATAAGAAGCCATAATGTTTGAAATACGTTAAAATTGGATTTTGGCTGTATAATTTTGTGGGACAGTGTTCTAAATCCGGGAAGTGCTGAGCTCGACCATATTAGCTAAATAATGGACACAGCAACTGAGTGATAAACACTAAAATTACAAATGATAATTAACTTATTAGAGTTGCCAGCGTCGATCCGATCCGATCCGGTGGTGCATGGTGCGACGGGGCTGCTGGGGAATCGACCTTTGCCAATTAATAAAACAAATGCAATTTGCGGGAAATTTGCTGGAAATTTTGCTAGGATGCCACTAATCATATTTTTACCCACTTCCGGCTGCTGACAAAACTTTTCACACACACACAAGTAAAACAAACGATGTTGGTCTGAATTGTCCATAAAGTTATTAATAGCATGTCTAATTGAAAGGTACTTTACTCCGATACTTGGATGGGTAATGGCAAATCTGTAGGTGAGTGGAGGTGTGTAAGGCTTGCGACATCATTCGAAGTTAAGCTGTGCTTTACCTTAAGTCTAAATTGAAAACAATTAAACACAATTAGTTGGGGGAAAAAATTAAAAAACAAACAAACGACTCATGCGCAATTCAACGATAAGATGAAGAGCTAAAAATAGTTGCTCACACACTTGCAGATCTGTGCGCATCTGTGTGTCCTTGAACATGCCAAGGAGGTTTGTGTGTATGTGTGTGTGTGTGTGTGTGTGGGGCGGGGGGGGGGGGGGGGGGGGGGGGCTGTGAATTATGTGTAAACAACATATCGTACACAAAACAAAACATGCGCAAATTTTTAACATCAGTCTGACACTAATTAAAGTAGGCCCAGACACCAAAGAAATTCCCCAAAAAAAACATTGGGGAAAACTTTATCAATTAGTCAAAAAAAAGGCACAATAAAAATAGTAAACTGAAAGCAACAACAAGTCGAAAATAAATATTTAAATATAAAAAAAACATCAGAAATATCATTAATCCAGTCAATAGACTCTAAAAAAACAAACAAAAAACTTGAATAAATAAGTAAAAACGATAAATAAAATATTTAAAAAAGAAAAAAAAAACCGCATAAATAAATGTTATATGAACGTGGACAATTTGTAGTAAGCAATTTGGTTGGATGCCTCGGGCACGCAACAATAACAAGCAGGGCTATGCATAACAATAACAATGCGGTAAATTTTGTATTGTCAAACAAATACACACACACACACAGACACACACACACACACAGACAGAGAGACAGATGCTTACACATATACTACGTATGTAGTTAGAATGTAAGAGGGAGATGCATGAACGAGCGCAAACAAATTTCACGACAAACGCGAATTTGATTTAATTTACATGTCTTTAATGAAATTAGTAGTAAAAAGCACACAAGCACACACACAGAGAGAGATACACGTACACATTGATACACACTGATATACACATATTTTCACAAAATGTACGCTAAACGGTAAACTCACTTTGGATAACTATCAATAGGTAAAGTGTGTTGTTGCTTTACAGTTCCTTTACACTCGCTCGCTCGCCTTGCCAGGATGTGTTCGTTAATTTGCAGCACGTTTGTATGAAGGGTTTTCCTTTTCTTTTTTTTTCTTTTTTTTAGCGTTTCTACAGTAATAACAATAACATGGCAAAACCCGTTGTAACTGTGTACTGTGTATTGTTTATTGTTCTTTGTTAGTTTTTGGTGTAGTTTAAGCTGTGCTCAGTTAACTAGCTTTGCTATATACCTAAACCAGCGACGTTGAGTTGAACTCAGCGACTAAAATTTTGTATTGAATTTAATGAGAGCCGTCGACTCGCCGCACGGTAAACGCAGTCAGCGTCTACGCTGGCGTCGTGACGACAGAGCTGTGCGGGTGGCATGCGATGCGTCGCGACGCGTCGATCACCCAGATCCAAGCTCGGCGCGTTGCCGACGTCAACGTTAAAGTCGACAGCGACGCCGACGCAGACGCAGACGCCGACGCACTCGCCGACGCAAACGCCGAAGGCAACTGAGCTGGCGACGTTTGATAAGCGCCCCGATAGCGTCTGCGCTTGCGTCTGCCTCCACATTTGCCAGTCTCAAAAAAAAAAAGAAGAGAACTAAATAAATATTTTTGTAAGACAAATACATATTTGCCTATATATAAATAAATATACATATAATTGATATATACGCATATCAATATATAGACGAATATGTGACTCTATTCAGGAAACAATAGCCAGCTTTCGCAGTAGTTCAAGTTCGTTGACGAATATCCAGTTGCAAGACTCGAGAATGCTCGAATATGGAATGTTCCATAGTAAACTCGTGAGCACGGCTACTAAATATGTTGTTGTTTTTTGGTGACCTCCTTCTTTAGAATTGAAATATGTTAGCAAGAATCATATTCAAAAAAAAAGATATAGTATTTTTATTGATCCAGCAAAAGATATATGCAAATATCTCATTCATTTGCTGTGTGCAAATTTATATCTGTCAATGGAAGTGCCATCGATGGCCCCACGTGCCATTTTTAGAGCCGAGACCAACATCTCGGTAGCGGCGGAGCACCTTCTTTTTGGTAAAGTCTGGCTTCGCCTGAATTGAGGCGGTTTAGGTTAACGCCGAACTGCTTTTGGAAAGCGCGCTCGTTCTGATCAGCCATGTTGGAGCAGGCGGAAAGAGAGAAGATCTGAAGATTTGGCACATATAGAATTGTATTGATTAGTGAAATCACAGTAAAAGACAATTAAGAGTAATCTGCCCGAGCAGATTCTATATAACAAATGAGCAATATATATGTTCAGGTCTATAAGATGATATCGCAACTTAACAACCTCATTTGAGTACATTTACGCAGGTTGTCTGCAGTGTCTATGTGCACAGATGTACTCGTGAGTATGTGTGTGTGTGTGTGTGTGTGTGTGTGTGTGTGTGTGTGTGTGTGTGTGTGTGTGTGTGTGTGTGTGTGCAATGGCGAATTGTTGCCTTTCGCTATTAATTGTGAACACGTCAATGCTACTATTGATGTTTCCAATTATTTTCGCCTTGTCACTTTTGGTTACTCCGTATACGAGCGGCATCGACATCGTTAGCACTCTTATGTCTAATCCAAACGAGGCTAAAAGCCAAAGTTGCCAAGGGGGCAGGGCGAAGCAGTAGTGCACGTTGCTGTTGTTGTCGAGTGCTGCAAACAGGTTAAACTAACTAACTAAGTAACTAGTACAAGCTAAAGATTTGCTTTGATCTTACGAATATTAGCAAATGTGACGATTGCAAAAAATTAAAATGAATATTATCGCGATTATTAAAATTTGACTTCATGGATCGGGGGAAACCCCAATACAACTAAATGCAAGCACGTAGAATGTGTGTGTGTGTCTGTGTGTGTGTGTGTGTGTGTGTGCGTGTTTGTTGCCCTTCAGCAGTTCGTGGCTGCCAGTTCTTAGCTGCCACGGTTGCCGGTTAAACAATCAGCGTTTTTTATTTTGTTTTTGTGTGTATGCGAAGCCTTAATTATTGCACTTGGATGGCAGCCAGCGGTCCACGCCCCTTAGCCTTGACTTCGAAAACCACAATGCCGCAAAGACCGCAGCTCGGTTGATCGACAGTCGAACGCGTCGACCGATGCCCAATCATGCAACATCGCTGAGCTGTAACGCTGCAACCCAACGCCGTCCAATGGGCCAAGCACTGCTTCAGCTGCTTCAGCTGTTTCAGCTGTCTCAGCTGTTTCAGCTGCTGCAGCCAACTTGATAAATATAAATAAGAATAATATTAATAACGCTAATGCTTATTATCATATTGTGTTTTTCTTTCCATGCATGTATTTGTAGCTATTAAACATTTGGTAATTTGATGCAAAAACAATACAAATGCAGCTTGTTTGGTCGGATGGAACGGTTGCTGCTGCTTTTGCCGCTGTTGCTGCTGTTGCTGCTGTTTGCTGTTGTTGATTAATTTCCAATTGCAATTATGTTTGTTCGCCGCAAACAAAGACAGTAATTTTAGTTGCCCCTCCATGCCACCCATCCACCCATTCAACTGCTAAACGCTCAGCAGGCAGCTGTTTAGAAGCGCTTTGTTTACCCGCCTGCATTTATTTATTAATATTTTTGTTTTCTATATGGAAATTCACGCTGGCAGCTTAGCTCAGCATAATCCGTTGAAACTTCAGACTAGCAGCAGCAGCAGCAACAACAGCTGTTCCCATTGTCAAGTTGCTCGATGTGAAGTGGAAAGAGGAGTGTGGAACGGAGGGGGCTGCCTGATTGGATGGGTGGACGGATGGTTGTACCACTTAGGAGCTCACATGACTCGCTCATTCATATGTCAATAAATCAAAGTTATCAAGACAAACTTTCACTTGACAACATTTCGATCGAGTTTTAAGGGTGCTCGTTCTTCAATGACAAAACCAATCGAACAAATATGTTAATATTAATATTAATTTATATATTTATATTCATACAATTTAAACAATGCAGGCGCAAACAAAAATCATTCATCCATTAATAATTGTAATCGAATTTGGCACTATTAAAAAATATTTCAGTTAGGCTTTTAGTTCACTGTTAGGTAAGAACTAACAATAATTATATAATTGCCACTTTTTGATGGTCTATCGAAAATTGCTTTCAAAAACTTATCAATTTAATATTGTTGTTTCGCCAAATAATTATTTTGGCACACCCAATTTGTTGGGTAATTGCTATGTGTATTTGGTCTTCAATTATTTCCAATGTTAAATCAAAAACTTTCCCCCGCTGCTCTTGGCACATTTTCGGACTGTTGACGGACGCAACAGGCCAATAGATTAATTGTCGACGGGAATTGACATAATTTTACGGCTATTTGCATACAATTTTGCATGATTATATTACCTGCTGATTACCAATTAGCAAACAAGCAAAACCAAAAAGCAGCTAGACATAATGAGATCTGAAATTGTAGATAGACATAGAGGAGATGAATATAGAGGCACTGATCAAGATGAAGACGAAGAGTATGGTGACGCAGATGCCGCTCGCGATATTGCCAAGCCCAATGCCCGTTGGCGCTCACGGCATTAAGAGGTGGCCAGGTGTCAAACTTATTAATAGACAATCACCAATAGCAATAACAACAACAACAACAGCAACGGCAACAATGGCAACTAACGGCAGCAGTAGCAACAACAAATTTCTGGAGGCACAGTTGTAACAAGTTGTAGCTAATTTCGACCAATTAAATGCTGACCATTTTTATTGTAGTCTAACACAGAAAAATCGAATCGAATTTTGGAAAATCGCCCTGAAAATGATACAAGTTTTCTCTAATTTGTAAATTTTTTCTATTTTTCAGTAATCTACTTCTTAATAATATAATAATAATCGAATATAATCGACAAAAAAACACAAAAATCCTTTCTAAAATTCATGAAAATACTAATGCAATTTTGCGTTCTCGACTTAAACTGATATGTTTAAGTTTAGATGTTGCAGCTCATTGGGAAGTCAATCGAACCGTAAACGTAGGGTTCGATTTGATGTAAGATCGTAAGTTCTATTAAATTCAATTATACGAATTTTAAACGCTATCTAAAAGGTGTGTTGCATATATGAAATCTTCAAATAGTAATGTTTAATTAATTAATTTTTTAAAATATACTTTTTGAGTAAGTAAGACGATCTTTCGAAATTCGATCATTTTCATTTTCTGAGTGTGCTGCAGTTGGTGTTTTTTTCTCTCTTGGTTGATAAGCAATTGGACTTCAATTCAAAAAAAAAGAGTTACTATTATATAGTTGCCGAAAGCTATATATTCTCGCCAATGAAAAACAGCGAAAATCGTGATCCGATCGTGGCTATATAGTATAATAAATTCCGTTGTTGGCAATTGATTTCACTCTCAAAAAATTGAATTTAAAATAAAAATAAAATTGAAAATGTAACTATTTGAAAGTACGAAATGCAACCAATTTAGTTCAACTTATCACAAGCTCATAAGTTATTTGTTGAAAGTGGCTTAGAAAAATAAGAAAATTGTAGAAAATTGATTTATTATTAAGAAAGATGTCAGTTAATGCTAATCGAAACAATAAACACTCCGTAAGAACGGAAATAACTTAATCTCGCACAACATTGTCATACTCCCCTCACACTGCCTTGATAACAGGGTATTATATATATTCAAAAAAGTATAGCTGAAAACTATTGTCAGTCATTGGACGTTGACGCTGCTGCTGTTGCTGCTGCTGCTGCTGCTGTTGCTGCTGCTGCTGCAGCGGCTGTTGCCATTGTTGAGTGCTCGAATTATAAGGTCTGTCATGTCATTAACAGTAAGTGCTTATTATAATAAACTTCATAAGTGCATCTACATACATATGTGCTTGTAATTCTATCGTCATATGTGGCTATATTTACTCCTGTTTTTGTAGTTGTATTCGCATTATATATGAATATGCACGAAGCAAACGAAGCTGTGCTTTCCGAAGCAGACTTTACAACACTTGCTGAAGTACAGGCAAAAATGCAGACTGTATATATTGATTTTTGATCAGCAATACGAATCTAGTCCATATAGATATGCCCGTCTAGTCGAGTCCCCCACTTCTGAAGCTATCTTGATGAAACTTGGAATGTAACAGTATTTGTGCTGTATTTTTGTGTGCCGAACCCGGTCATGTTGTTCTTGGCAGTTTGGGATGGATCATAAATGAAATAGAAATTGACTGAAATGTTCGAAATGGGGGAAGACTACGATAATGATTAATCCTGCCGAATATGGCTGTTATTTTGTCTTTTATATGCATACTATGCAGCTGCAGCTTGCTGCTTCGATTGCTCAGTCAGGTTAAACTATAAGAAATATAATAATTATTTATTGCGCATTCGCAGTGTGTGCCACAGACTTTGTCTGGCTCATTTAATAATTGAAACGGCAAAAGTGCAGCTCAAATGGCCGATTTCACAAGAACACTGGCTTACAATTTATAAGGTATAAATTAAGTTTCCCTTTGCACAGGTATGCCAGTATCCAATTGATTGATTGATGGCTGCTCTAATGAGGCCCAGCTCTGAGGTCTGCCCCAATGTTACCTTTGGACTTGGCGTGTCAACTGCACCCCTGGGAGTCGCGTTTAATGTGTGCTACTTAGCCCAAATACCTATACAGATGTGCTATATATGTGGATATGTGTGTATGTGTATATGTTTTTATTATTCTACTCGTATTTGTACTGAAGTTGCATGCGTTCGCTCAATTTAACTAGCAGCCGGACGGCGATGAGTGGCGCCCCAGGGATTGGGGCGAGAGTTTGCTTAGTTTTTTCTTGGCCCCTGCCTGATAAGAGCCGCAATGTGTTATTGTTATATCTATAGCTATAGCCGTAGATATTATTGCTGTTGTTTTTGTTGTGGCCAACATATGCCGACTGCTTAGAACGGACCCCTTGGCTAAGCCTTTGTTTGCTTGGGCTGCTAAGATGCTGCGGGGGCATATTATATATATTTTTTTTCTTGGCCATGTTTGGTTTTTTATGACTTTATCAACGTTTATGGCCAATGAGTGTGTGTGTGTGTGTGTGTGTGTGTGTGTGTGAGGGGAGGAGGCGTGCGAGTGGACGTGGCAAGAACGCCTCCCTCAGGATTTGCTTGGTTATAAGGCGGATGCCAACTGCTTCTGCGGCTTTATTATTGCATCATTATAATATGCCTTATGCGTGGCTGTGTGTGCATGTGTGGTATGTGTATGTGGTGTGCGTGTTTGGTGTTTGATGTGTGGTGTGTGCTGTGCTGACAATGGTGCGACAAAGTCAGCGCCACTTTAAAGTGCCCTGAACTTGATTAATGAATGGCGACGCTGAAAAGTGTGCTACGACATGCAAGCCAAGCACACAGCTGCAAACACACACACACACACATACACTTGAACACTCAAGATGTCGACGACACGTAAGAGGCACCGAGATGGTTGGGTGCTGTTTAAGGTAACATAAAATACAAATAAAAGTGGAAGAAAAGGCAAGAGAAAGAATTTTTCGCCAGCGCGTACAAATTGAAATTGGCTCGCAACTTGGCAGCTAATTTAATATGATTTAGGGAGGTGGCCCCAAGCGAAAGTTGTAGCAGCAGCAAATGTAGTAGAAATAAAGAAGCTGAGTGCCGCAAGACATAAACAGTAGCATTCATTTCCAGATAGTATCTGCCATGTGCAATGATTTTTTTTTTGCCAGCTGCGAACCTGAATTCAATTCAAACTTAAGAACTTCATATCTTAACGTGCACATTTATTCGCCTCTGTGATTTTAGTTGGCGATCCAATTTGTTAACTGCTTTCCTGGCACCCTGCTTTCCGCACAACTTGAGCCGCAAAACTTTGGCATGTCCGTTTATAAATTGCCTTATGACTGCCTTTCGATAAACTTTGCTAAAGTGAAATGCTAATACGTCGTCGAGTTTAAGCGCTTTTTTAGCACATGCACAGTGAGCAAGTGAGAGAGCGATAGAGAGCGATAGAGAGAGAGCAGGTTGTAGATATGGACAGAGAGTGAGAGAGAGAGGAGCACTACTGTACCTGTAAACACTTGCCTGCCTTGAATTTATATCTCTGCAAAAGTTGGCGCCGCTTCGGCTTCCTGGCAGCAACCATTTTTATGGCTTCCTGCGCTCCGCTTAAAAAGATATTCGCACACACAAACTCAAACACACACTGACTCGCACACCTCGCCGATAATTTAAATTGTAGCTACTTTTTCAAACTGCCACCCAATTTCTGTTCCTTATCCTGAGCTGTTGCGTTCTGTAATTTGCTGTAATTGAATTTCAACGATTTGTAGCTGGAAAATTTGCTAGAATCTCAGTTATTACTGTAGCTGGCAGAGGAAAATGTCTTGCAGCCAACGAGTTTTGCATCATCACCGATTACCGTTGTCTGCACAAATTGCGCATACGCAGCGCTGCCAGCTCATAAAAAATTCAAACCGTATCCAGAGTACAGAGAAAAACCCATCAGCGGTCATCAGGAATAAGGCAATAAGGCAACAGCGAACGAGGAGGTGGGGGGCCGAAGGGGCGGCAATTTCCTACCCAATGCTTCAAAAAGCGGAGCTCATTTTCGATTTGCGCAACAAATGAAGTGAGAAATTATTATTATTATTTTTATTATTATTAATATTACGAATGCTGGCAACTAAAAACATTTTTGCCGGCGTAAGCAGCTTCCTTACCTTATCCTACTTCCCCTACCCCACTCAAGCTCACCCCCGTCATCGTCGTCGTCGACGCCTTCATGTTCGATTCGGCCCGCCATTACCCGTGGGCGCATCACGTATTCACAAAGCAAACAAACTCCGGCACACGCATAAATAAACAGACCAACAGACCAGGTCCTGGTGAGTGTAGGGCAAAGGCAACAAGAGCCTGCCAACGAAATATGAAAAAATATCAAAACAAAAAATAAAAAAAAATAAAACAAAAAAAGGGGGGCAGGCAGAGTAAATTTTTGGTAAGCGCTTTCGCTTCCGTCAGTCACATCATTAAAATCGAGCCGTCGGTGGTCGTTGCCACCCAATTCCAATCCTTGCCGCAAGTTGTTGTTGATGTGCTGCAGCGCGTGGCAAGCTACTTTATGGGCCACGGCACTGGCAGAACAGACACAGAGTGCACACACTGAGGACAACAATTCTCTGGAGGCATTCATCAATATGCCAAACATGTTTTCTTATCATCAAATGGAAAATGCTTCATTTTCACGTACGACAGGCCGAGGCTGAAGCTAAACCAGAACCTGATGCTGATGCTGGATGCTGATGTTGAAGCCAAAGCCGTCGAAGGCAGAGCTCAACGAAGGGCCTCAAGGCAACTGTAACACAGCGCGAGAAATATCAGTTAGCTCGTCGAGCTGGGAGAACTTTGCAGGTGAATTTCGTCAGAAAACTTAGATAAGATGAAGACAGCTGCCAGTCGGTCGCCGGCTATGTGGTTGGACCACAAAACTAATGGTGCCAAGCGGCAGACTACAGCGAATACTACACACAGCTGCAAATTGAGTTGAATGCGAGTGTGGTGGGGGGAGGGGGGCCTCGGCAAAGACGCGACGGAACACATAAATTGATTACCAAAACATTTCATGACAAATTCGACTTGTAACAACAATGACAGAGCACAGCGGACGATGGCACATCACATGAGTTATGTGCGCGCGGGGGTTCGAAGGGTTTATATATTGGTTTGAAGCTGTTGCTGCCACACGCAATTGCTATCGGCAACAGTTGCCAGTTGACAGCAATACGCATTTGCAATCGAATATGGAAATCAAAATCAGAGCACCGACTACCGTTAAGCAGACAACGGGATTGAAGAGCAACAGTCAATGTTCAAAAGCAGCGCTTGCCTGAGGGAAGCGCAGATGAAGCAACAAGATGGTATCTGATGAATACATACGAGTACACACTCAAAAAATAAATTGGCCTGAATTTTAGAAAATCGAAATACTTTTGGGCGCCAAGGGTTGATGAGTTCATCAACCTTATTATTCAGAAACTATATTTCTATATTTTACTGCGAATTGAGCTCGACTTCGGTAGCAGCCTCTAATGCAGACAACAGATAAACTTAAATATAGCCGTGGAGAGAGCAAAGTTCATTGCTATTCCTTGAATTGAAGACAATGTTACTGAAGAAAGTGATTTGCACTTATATTTATGAGATAAATATTTTTTATTTGCAAACGTATTTCTGGAAAACAATACAAAAGAACACTTCAAAATTTGTAGAATTTGTTGATTTGTACATTTCGAAATTATTTCTAAAACATAGGAAATGGTTCTAGTTACTTTCGTATTAATTTTGTACTTCAGACTATTTTTTCTTAATGCATAAGTATTCATCAAGCAGGAGCTAAAGTAATGAACCCTTCACTTGGTAGTTTTCGTTTATTAATTTCAATCCATTAGATAAAATATAAGTTTCAAGTTTGAAGAATATCATAATACAGTTTTCGTGAAGCTAGATTTAGTTTATTCATCGCAATTGATCTGTATTTGTCGAGCAACACTTAATTGTACAATATTTCCTACACATATCTTAAATGCTGAACAGTGAGTAGTAAAATACGTCAAGGCAAGACTCGTCTTGATTTTCTGTCGCACAAGTATCTCAGTTATATTAAATATATATAATGTATATACACCAAGTACTGTTGTAGTTTTTGATAAAGCCCAAAGCAACGCACTCCCAATGCTATGTTGGCTAGCTGTATATACAGAGTTCAAAGGTATCGTTTTGATTTTCAGGAAAATAAACTAGGAAGCAGTAAACATAAAGACATTACCGAGCCCAAAAAAAAGATCTCTTTTGTTTGCATTCCAGAATTAAACACTGACGCACAAGAGTATGCCACATAATATGTCCGTAGAAAAAGCGTGAAAAATTTGCCGCCAAGATTACAATGAATCAGATACAACCGTGTTAATATTGATTAATTAAAAAAGAGAGAACGGTGCAGTCGGGCGTAACCGAAACTGAATTTCAATCTGCCAATTTCAAGCAACTCAATAGAAGACAGCAACTGCAATTACATTTAATTGTAGTCTTGTATGCATATTATTTATTTCACTATCAGTGCTGATGGTAGGCTGTTCAGTAGTTCAAGTTATTGGGATCGTAAGCCTCACTGGAGCTGCATAGGAATGGGTAGCTTGGATTGACGCCAGTGGTGCAGCTGCTGGCACCCACCGCGCAGCTGGTGTACATTTTGATGCCGATGACATTGGTGGCAGCATAGTTGCAGGCCATAAGGTAGGCCTTGTAGGACTGGCCAGGCACCGAATACGTGGATACGGCACAGCCCACACGGGTGTTGCGATCAGCGACCATAACGGTGAAATGGCCAATAGCGGGTCCGTTGTAGTTGGATGGGTAGGCATCGATATGGGCTTGAGTCGTATCGGCCACTTCGCTGTACCACATGTCCACGCCACGAATTGCATTGGTCAACGAGTTCAATGGATCGAAATAACCGATCCAGGCCAGATTCTGGCCAGCCCAGTCGAAGGCGGCCGTTTTGCGGCATTGATCGTGACGCATCTCACAGCTCTTGACGTTGAGGGAGGCGAGATAGGCAAGATCATTGTCCCACTCCATGGTGGCCATGCGGCAGGCGGGTGACAATTTGCTGTCGCCGCCACCGGCAATAAAGTTGCGATGCTCATTGTGCTTGGCCACAATCGCATTCTTCTCGGCAGTCGTCAGAGTCAGTAAGGTCCTATCGCTGGGACAGGAAGAAGCCCAGGCCTTTCAAATACAATAAATACAATCAATTACTGTCTACAGTATATCCAGTATATATATTGAAGGTACCCCTTTCGATGATTACTTACGCCATCGTTGTTGCAGCCAATGTTCGGTGTGGTGCCACAGTTCCTCGTACAATAGTCAAAGGCACAGGCGATGCCCAGAGCCAGAGCTAAAACTGTTATGGATAAGATGTTGCGCATTTCAATATCGTATCACGTTTGTTGCCAGCTCTGCCATTTACCGTGGCTTTTATGCAATTCCGCTCTGTTGGGGTTCTTTATCTAGTGGGCGTAGCACTTGATTAAATATTATTCTGAAAGTTGCCTTAGCTCTGCAAACATTTATTTACGATTAGAGCTAAAAAGAGGCCCGACACGTCATCAGATACACCAGATACAGCAGCCTGAAAAAGTGTCTACAAACCAAGAACAACTGAGAATGGCGAGTCCCAATGTGCGACTTGAAAATGCTCGTAATCAGCAGCCATGACTCATTGCTATATCCCCCGAAAAAGCACATTTACAACGTACAAAAGACAGCTGATAAGCCAAAGAGAGAGATAGAGACAGAAACAGTGAGACAGACAGAGAGAGATAGAGAGAGATAGAGAGAGAAACAGTGAGACAGACAGAGAGAGAAGGAGATTAGTCTCGTAGCTTACCATGTGTGCTTCTTGAATTTATGAGCTAAATTTCATATGTTTATTTTCTTAATTGCATTTAAAATAAAAGCCAATTTTGTATGTCGTGTAATTGGTATGTATGTAATAAAAAAGAAGAAATCACCCGATCCTAAACAGAATATATATGCATGTCCAGGGGTGTCAGGTCGGTCGGTCTGAATGCATTGTATGCATCGATATAAGTAATAGTTTGTAGTGCGGATTCTCATTAAGCAAGCTCAGTAAAAGTGTCTCTTGTTGTTCATATAATTATTTGTTAACGATAACGTCTGACTTTATTGTGCGGTGCAGGTGTTGACAATGTTGGAATGTATTACAATACAGCAATAATCGAAACACGTGTACTACGGGTATAAAGAAGAAGACTTTCACGGCCCCATAAGGTAGATCAATTTGGTGATCAGAGGCAACAGCCGACTTAATCTAGTCACACTCGGAATATTGCCCATATTGAACTCATATGATGTAGAAATCCCATGTTGACGGGTTTTTTCATATATAATAATACTCTATGACACAAAATCAAGATCCAAAGCTATTTAAATTTCAGAACTTTTAATCAAGTGAGATATAATTATATGTAAAGATTCCAAATTTTATTCAGTGCTCAGTTTTCTGCTGTTTCTGAAATATAACAAAAAGCATTTTCAGTTGGGTTTCAAGCCAAAACTGTAATCGGAACCGCATTCTTGTCGATTAAAATTCAGAGTAGGAATCGAAACCTAAATTCAATGACAAAATCTAGATACTGAAACTGATTTTATTTGTCCCGAAAAGACAGCACCAGAACCAAAATATAGATCATCTTACTTGGGTATGTGTGAGCTTAAATTAGTAGACAATAACTTAAATTCCCAGTTCAAACTACTGACCAACCGAATTAATATATTTTTCCGAAGTAGATCATTTTTTGCTCAAATGCTTGAAGGCTCGTTTTCATTTCTTTACAGCTGGTATTACACTGGTATCAGAGTATTTCGCAATCAGTTACGCCACACTGGAACGTTCTTTACTTTTTTTACCGCACAGATAACGTGCAGCAAAAATCAAAGACAGAGTTAAAAAAGTTGGGAAAAATGTAAAAACGTGCCCTTAATTTGTATACTGTACGTATCAGAATCGGAATCGGAATCGGAACCAAATTCCGTTTGACTTGACACTATTTATACATTTATAGCACATTTATTGTAAAATTCTGTTTTTATTTAGGTGCCGCAATCTAAAGAGTATAGGCCTCGTTCACCTTGCAGAGGCCTGCATAGTTCACGTTCTTGCCCGTCGTACAGCCAGATGCCGTCGCGCCACGCACATAGACGGGACTACCAATAATGTTGGTGGTGGCATAGTTGCAGGCTATAAGAGCATTATTCATTCCACGATCAAAATATCTGGCGACAGCGCAGCCGACGGCAATGTTCGATTCCCGGGCCATGACCGTAAAGTGGCCAATTGCGCTGCAAAATAAAAATGAGAATTGAGAAATGTTTGCAACAGATTACCGACTATTACCACTTACGGTCCAACCCAGGAACTTGGATATCTGTTAATGACTGCCATGTTGGCATTCTTGTTCTCACTCCACCACAAATTAATAGCCTGGGTGAGCAGATCCTGGTCTGAACGCCTCGATTGGGCGCCCGTGTAGCCAATTAATGCCAAATTCTGCCCGCTAGATGAGAACTTTTGCGTGTTGCGGCATTTATCATGCTGCATCACACACTGTTTCACATTAAAAGCGGCAATTCTTGCCATTTCTGGACTCCAGCGAATGGTGCCCATTCTTTTCGCCGGGTTGTAATTAGCCAGGTTGCCCAAGGCCAAGTTATTGCGCCTGACGTTGTGCATACGAACCACATGTTGCCTCTTCTCCAGGTCGAGTACCATAAGGGAAGGCGCCGGACTGGTCGGACAGCTCGCACCCCAACTCTGTAAATTAAATCGTTATACCGATGGCGACAGTTGGAAACAAAGTGAAACAGCCCATTGCGGAAGGTTGGGACGGAGCAACCTTATTCTCAAATTTTTGGGGATAGCAATGGGCGTACCTGGCAATCTTTTTTGTTTTTATTTAAAGTATTTTTAAGATGATTAGAGGATGTTTCCAGCAATACACCTTCAAAATTAGCTGACTCTAGAATTTACCCAGAACTCATGGATGTGTTATCAATTTAGCAAGTCCCTAGTGGGCAAGGCACTTCAATTTTAGCACTTTGTCGGAAGCAGTAAATATTGTAAGTTTAAAGTCTTTAGCGTCAAGAGACATTAATACGGACATAACACATAACACAATGTATCCAATTATATATATAATTAATGGAGGTAGACCTACCCCATCGTTGTCGCAGGCAATGTGTGTCCTCGTCCCACACAGATCCGCGTCACAGTAGTCGACTTGTCCGTAGACCGCAGACAGTGCGGCACTGACTGAGAATAATGCCAAAAGTACTCGCACCATCTTGAAAGAATTAATTCAAAGATCGCTTGTGGTTGATGCTTTTATAGTCGTCGCTGGACAAGAATGTGACAATTTTGTATATTATATATACATATATATAAATGCTTATAAAAATGTTTGACCAAAATACGCTTAAAGAATACACACAGCTGTGTTTTCCCTCTAATCGACGCAAGTAAAATTCCCCAACAGACATCAATGCTAACCAATTCATGGTCGGAAACAGATACTAAATTGATTTACCAACTACTGTTGGTAAATAAATTTATACGATTATGATTAAAAATCATCTGAAACAAGTAAGGAATCATGTTCCCGAGAAATTGCAGTATATTTTTGACTGAAAATAAATATTTATAGACTTGGGGTAACAAAATGAACTTCATTTAAAATGGAGACTGTGATTATGCACATGTTTGAAATTGCGATATTAAGTTAGCTGTCAACATTATTTCCTGATGCTACTGTTTCAATATTTGTGTATTATACTCAATAATACCAGCGCACAAAACTCAATTGATACCAGATGTGCAAACATTTAAAGCACGCTACGAAAACTACGCACGAGGCTTATAAATATTGCATAATGACGTTATCTTTCTGTACGTACTAAGCCTTTTTGTTTCATTTGCTTATATCTCGCGATTCGATGTTATTGCTTATCAAAAACTTTAACAAGTGCAAAACAATTTATAACAACAATTCAACGTTGATAATCTGTAGAATAACTGGTTATTGTATTTCATGGAAAATGAGATTACAAAATCTGTTAAAAATATAATAAGTTTTATTGGAATTCAACAAACTCAACCATAAATTCAACTGTTGTTTAATTTCTTAATTTAGGTAATGCGCTTTTAAGCCAAATCTTGACTTTATCCTTAAGGTTTTTAAATGAACACCATTTTGAGCTCACAAGAAAAGGAACTATCGATTAGCAATCAAGGATCTAAACAAATATAAAGAATTCGATAAGCCAATTTGGCATAAAATTACCCAAGGGTGTAATTTCGTCATTTCAAAGACTATCGGAATGTATTTGCGCCACAGATAGTGGTGAATCAATCATCTGAAATAAAAGAACTTTTCTTAAGACAGAAAATTTCTCATACTTTGCTCGTATACACAGATCGTTTTGACAAGGTCTACCAACTGATCAATGTGTGTATAAATCGTCTTCGTAGTTTCGATGATTTTCTGACTTGGACATATTTTCGATCGATCTGCGAGTAATATTTGTATAAGTGTTTTGGCTCTTAGCTGATTCCATAATTCTTGAGTGGAGTTCGATAGAATTGAATCGTGATTTTAACGGACCCAGTTTTTCAAAAATCTGTAATTTAACCGTGTTAGCTTCCTCGACACCTGTATATGGTTGGGATTAATTTAATAGCAACCTAATCTGCAGCCTGCAAACAAAACGATGCAGTAGTATGATCATATCTAATCCGTGTGTTCTTGTACATTTATTTTTTATAACTCTGTGATATTTAAACATCGATAAACATCGACTCTAGTCTGCGCTTCTATGTCAATGGAATTCCCACCTCCCATTGTTAGTATGCCAATTCTATATACAATATTTGGCTAGACAGTTGAAAAAAAAAAAAAATAATATTAATATACTTTGCACAATTCTGCCAAGGGAATTAAGCTAATCCCGATAAAGCCAACCATCAGCAAAGAATAGACGAAAATATTGTAACATATTTGATATGCTGACATTTAGTTATATGTAATTGTAAGTTTTTATTATGGGTCTTTAATTGTTGCCGTACTCAGCTACATAGAGATATAGCTTTAAGTAGTTACTTTTGTTTTGCTCATACATATACATTTATGTGTACACTATTTAAAAATTTTAATATTTGTAGATACGTAGATATATTTCATTTGCATCTCGGTACATAAAAATAAATATCATTTCTCCAGTTTGCATCTCTTTCTCTCTCTCTCTCTCCTCTCTCTCTGTCACTCCTGTCTCACTTTCTCTATATATTTTGTATTGCATCTCTCTGGTATTGTGTATATATAATACGTATTTTCTCGTGTATATATTTCTGCGAAATGTCAATTCAGTTTTGATTTTGATTTATCATATAATATTTAGGGTCTGCATAAGTATATCTGTGGGCTGTTTTGTTGCTATTTGCGTCTCTATATTTAACATTTATTTGTTACATAATTACCTAATATGTATAATATTTGCGCTCAATGGCGTTTTCACAAATTGTACACACAAAATATGGGCTTTATCTGTATTCTAATCTTTGTTATCTTTTTTGTTCTTTATGTATGTGTTATAGTTGTCTGGTTGTACGTTTTTGGAATCATCTCAAGACAGGTATCAACAATATTTTTGAGTTTCTCTTAGTAATTGTGAATCATGGTACGAGTACATTCATAGTTCATATTTTAAACCATTTTCATACGCATACATAGAAGACTTACATATAATATCTAGGTATGTATGCTTGCACTTATATACAAAGCTATACGGCTAAAGACTAAACAAATTATGTAACCTAATATATAGCAAATGAGAAAAGCTTTGCGTGAAAAATTCGAAAATTGTGCAACAGCCAACAAAAAATTGACTTAAAGCCCTTTCGACCTGCTTTTGAAATGGGTTTGCTTACAACTAATATAATTATATGGTAAGTACGTATCATATGCGTGTGTAGATTTATGGTTCTTGAGTGTTGTGTGTATGTACAAGTGTGCGAGCAACGCCTCAAAGTAGGCAAGGCTTTAACGTAGCAGCTAAAAGTTGACTACGATAATGGCACATGACGCTTGGCGTTGAAGCGGATAGTTCAGATTAAATTTAACTCACAAATTAAATTTAACTCACAAATGGAACTGTCAAGTTATAGAATATCTTGAAATCGATTTCTTCTTGTTTTTTAAGTAATCATTTCAATTATTTTTAATTTAAACATTTTTCTTCGTAATGTGCAAAGTTTGGGTTGTGTGTAATTTAGGGTTTACTTGTAGGGTTAAATATTTATAATATTTCGCTTTATTTACAACGTGTCATGCATTTGTTGTAGTTATATATATTCGATTATTAAATAATATATAGGCATACAGGTCGGTCTACATATAAAATATGTAGCATTATAGGTATGCACTTATGTAGTGTATAACAAATGAGCAAATTATATCTTATAGAGGCTAAGCGCACAAATGAATTAACCACATATCGTTTATAATGATAATTGTGATGATTTGCCTATAGCTAAACGCATATACATATATAATTTGTATAATAAGCATATAGAAGTACATTGAATTAAAGTCATAATTAATTTTTGCGAATAACTGGAACGTTCAACTGGGCCAATTCGTGTAAGATTACCAATGACTACATAAGTATGCATATATATATTTATAATGTATATATATTTACTTAATATTTTTGATTATACTACGTATATAACACCGAAAAAAAAATCAAGTGAAAACTTTGAAATCGGGCGTAACCGACTGTGAAATTCCAGTGGTGTTCACCAATCTTTGAGTTTGTTTAGAAGAATCACAAAATCCGATATCTTCCACAACAAAATTGCACACACGCAGACGGACAGCACAAATTGGTATATCTTGGGATATTGGTTTTGTGCAATGTCTGTCACAAAACCAATATACCCCGCGGGATCAGAGTATAAGACTCACATGTAAAAATAGTGTCTGTAGCTACATAAGTAGAAGAAATGTGAAGCAACCAATAATAACTTGTAGAAATGGCAATATTAGTTTTCATTTTCGGAATTTCGGAAAACCAAATCGGAAGGAGTGCCATGGAATTTGCGAAAGTTATTATTGGATGCTTTTGCACGTACAATATATATATGTAATTAACTTTGTAGTTATGTTATTGTAAATTAATAGACACCATTTGCATTTCGCAGTAACAACGTTTTGAGTGCTTGTTTTCGGTTTCCTTTGTGTGCTCAATTACTTATGCTTATTTCACTTCCTGTGTCAGATCCCTTAACTCTGTTGTTGCTGCTGCTGCGGCGAATGCGCTGCTGTTGCTGCTGCCGCTGCTGCTAGTGGTTGCTGCTGTGCCGGCGAGGGGGGTGGACCAAACTTACTGGATATCTTGTGCGAGGCATTAACAATGGCCAGCTCATGTTTGGAGTCCAAATCACAATCGTATAAGCCGCTGAGTGAATCCAGGCTGAGTAGCCGCGAACTGGCCCGACTCGACACTGATGTGTCATCCACATCGGGCGCATTGTAAAGCGAGTTGACGTCCGACAAGGCGCCCTCGGCGTCTGTCAGACCCGCCTCGTTTAAAAGCGAGATGTTCTCCAGACCAGGCTCATCGGTTATGTAGCCTGTTGACTCTGCGCCGCCTATCAAAGTGTGCGTAAAGTTTAAAAATGATTAATATTAAATGATTTTGAGGTCATTTACCAGTTGCCTCCTCGCGGCAATCATCGTCCGACCATTCCGATTGGCTCTCCAGTGGATTGGAGTCCATGGACTGGTGGTTGTGATGCGCCGCACCATATTTCAGCTCATCATTTATCACATTCGCCTCCAGGCGCAAGCTGCCATTGGTCAGCGGCGCCGTCTCCCTTAGCTGCTCCTGTTCCAGCTGCTCCAGTTCCTCATTTTGGGACTGCTGCTGCTTGTCAATCTTGTGCTTGTTCTGCTCACTCTGCAGCAATCGTTTCTGTCGCACATCGCGGCCCACCTCATCGTCCTCGAACTCCTCATCGGCCAGGTTGTCCTCAGTATCATCGCGCTCCTCCTGATCCACATGATTGTAGCGCTGCTGCCGTTGCTGGTGGTGGTGATGGTGATGGCGTTGACGTTGCGACTGCTGCTGCTGCTGCTGTGGTGCCATTACACCATCTAACCTGTCGAGGCTCTCTCAAAATCTAGATACTGAAACTGATTTTATTTGTCCCGAAAAGACAGCACCAGAACCAAAATATAGATCATCTTACTTGGGTATGTGTGAGCTTAAATTAGTAGACAATAACTTAAATTCCCAGTTCAAACTACTGACCAACCGAATTAATATATTTTTCCGAAGTAGATCATTTTTTGCTCAAATGCTTGAAGGCTCGTTTTCATTTCTTTACAGCTGGTATTACACTGGTATCAGAGTATTTCGCAATCAGTTACGCCACACTGGAACGTTCTTTACTTTTTTTACCGCACAGATAACGTGCAGCAAAAATCAAAGACAGAGTTAAAAAAGTTGGGAAAAATGTAAAAACGTTCCCTTAATTTGTATACTGTACGTATCAGAATCGGAATCGGAATCGGAACCAAATTCCGTTTGACTTGACACTATTTATACATTTATAGCACATTTATTGTAAAATTCTGTTTTTATTTAGGTGCCGCAATCTAAAGAGTATAGGCCTCGTTCACCTTGCAGAGGCCTGCATAGTTCACGTTCTTGCCCGTCGTACAGCCAGATGCCGTCGCGCCACGCACATAGACGGGACTACCAATAATGTTGGTGGTGGCATAGTTGCAGGCTATAAGAGCATTATTCATTCCACGATCAAAATATCTGGCGACAGCGCAGCCGACGGCAATGTTCGATTCCCGGGCCATGACCGTAAAGTGGCCAATTGCGCTGCAAAATAAAAATGAGAATTGAGAAATGTTTGCAACAGATTACCGACTATTACCACTTACGGTCCAACCCAGGAACTTGGATATCTGTTAATGACTGCCATGTTGGCATTCTTGTTCTCACTCCACCACATATTAATAGCCTGGGTGAGCAGATCCTGGTCTGAACGCCTCGATTGGGCGCCCGTGTAGCCAATTAATGCCAAATTCTGCCCGCTAGATGAGAACTTTTGCGTGTTGCGGCATTCATCATGCTGCATCACACACCGTTGCACATTAAAAGCGGCAATTCTTGCCATTTCTGGACTCCAGCGAATGGTGCCCATTCTTTTCGCCGGGTTGTAATTAGCCAGGTTGCCCAAGGCCAAGTTATTGCGCCTGACGTTGTGCATACGAACCACATGTTGCCTCTTCTCCAGGTCGAGTACCATAAGGGAAGGCGCCGGACTGGTCGGACAGCTCGCACCCCAACTCTGTAAATTAAATCGTTATACCGATGGCGACAGTTGGAAACAAAGTGAAACAGCCCATTGCGGAAGGTTGGGACGGAGCAACCTTATTCTCAAATTTTTGGGGATAGCAATGGGCGTACCTGGCAATCTTTTTTGTTTTTATTTAAAGTATTTTTAAGATGATTAGAGGATGTTTCCAGCAATACACCTTCAAAATTAGCTGACTCTAGAATTTACCCAGAACTCATGGATGTGTTATCAATTTAGCAAGTCCCTAGTGGGCAAGGCACTTCAATTTTAGCACTTTGTCGGAAGCAGTAAATATTGTAAGTTTAAAGTCTTTAGCGTCAAGAGACATTAATACGGACATAACACATAACACAATGTATCCAATTATATATATAATTAATGGAGGTAGACCTACCCCATCGTTGTCGCAGGCAATGTGTGTCCTCGTCCCACACAGATCCGCGTCACAGTAGTCGACTTGTCCGTAGACCGCAGACAGTGCGGCACTGACTGAGAATAATGCCAAAAGTACTCGCACCATCTTGAAAGAATTAATTCAAAGATCGCTTGTGGTTGATGCTTTTATAGTCGTCGCTGGACAAGAATGTGACAATTTTGTATATTATATATACATATATATAAATGCTTATAAAAATGTTTGACCAAAATACGCTTAAAGAATACACACAGCTGTGTTTTCCCTCTAATCGACGCAAGTAAAATTCCCCAACAGACATCAATGCTAACCAATTCATGGTCGGAAACAGATACTAAATTGATTTACCAACTACTGTTGGTAAATAAATTTATACGATTATGATTAAAAATCATCTGAAATAAGTAAGGAATCATGTTCCCGAGAAATTGCAGTATATTTTTGACTGAAAATAAATATTTATAGACTTGGGGTAACAAAATGAACTTCATTTAAAATGGAGACTGTGATTATGCACATGTTTGAAATTGCGATATTAAGTTAGCTGTCAACATTATTTCCTGATGCTACTGTTTCAATATTTGTGTATTATACTCAATAATACCAGCGCACAAAACTCAATTGATACCAGATGTGCAAACATTTAAAGCACGCTACGAAAACTACGCACGAGGCTTATAAATATTGCATAATGACGTTATCTTTCTGTACGTACTAAGCCTTTTTGTTTCATTTGCTTATATCTCGCGATTCGATGTTATTGCTTATCAAAAACTTTAACAAGTGCAAAACAATTTATAACAACAATTCAACGTTGATAATCTGTAGAATAACTGGTTATTGTATTTCATGGAAAATGAGATTACAAAATCTGTTAAAAATATAATAAGTTTTATTGGAATTCAACAAACTCAACCATAAATTCAACTGTTGTTTAATTTCTTAATTTAGGTAATGCGCTTTTAAGCCAAATCTTGACTTTATCCTTAAGGTTTTTAAATGAACACCATTTTGAGCTCACAAGAAAAGGAACTATCGATTAGCAATCAAGGATCTAAACAAATATAAAGAATTCGATAAGCCAATTTGGCATAAAATTACCCAAGGGTGTAATTTCGTCATTTCAAAGACTATCGGAATGTATTTGCGCCACAGATAGTGGTGAATCAATCATCTGAAATAAAAGAACTTTTCTTAAGACAGAAAATTTCTCATACTTTGCTCGTATACACAGATCGTTTTGACAAGGTCTACCAACTGATCAATGTGTGTATAAATCGTCTTCGTAGTTTCGATGAATTTCTGACTTGGACTTATTTTCGATCGATCTGCGAGTAATATTTGTATAAGTGTTTTGGCTCTTAGCTGATCCCATAATTCTTGAGTAGAGTTCGATAGAATTGAATAGTGATTTTAACGGACCAAGTTTTTCAAAAATCTGTAATTTAACCGTGTTAGATTCCTCGACACCTGTATATGGTTGGGATTAATTTAATAGCAACCTAATCTGCAGCCTGCAAACAAAACGATGCAGTAGTATGAGCATATCTAATCCGTGTGTTCTTGTACATTTATTTTTTATAACTCTGTGATATTTAAACATCGATACACCCATTTAATCATAGGACTCTAGTCTGCGCTTCTATGTCAATGGAATTCCCACCTCCCATTGTTAGTATGCCAATTCTATATACAATATTTGGCTAGACAGTTGAAAAAAAAAAAAAATAATATTAATATACTTTGCACAATTCTGCCAAGGGAATTAAGCTAATCCCGATAAAGCCAACCATCAGCAAAGAATAGACGAAAATATTGTAACATATTTGATATGCTGACATTTAGTTATATGTAATTGTAAGTTTTTATTATGGGTCTTTAATTGTTGCCGTACTCAGCTACATAGAGATATAGCTTTAAGTAGTTACTTTTGTTTTGCTCATACATATACATTTATGTGTACACTATTTAAAAATTTTAATATTTGTAGATACGTAGATATATTTCATTTGCATCTCGGTACATAAAAATAAATATCATTTCTCCAGTTTGCATCTCTTTCTCTCTCTTCTCTCTCTCTCTCTCTCTGTCACTGTCTCACTTTCTCTATATATTTTGTATTGCATCTCTCTGGTATTGTGTATATATAATACGTATTTTCTCGTGTATATATTTCTGCGAAATGTCAATTCAGTTTTGATTTTGATTTATCATATAATATTTAGGGTCTGCATAAGTATATCTGTGGGCTGTTTTGTTGCTATTTGCGTCTCTATATTTAACATTTATTTGTTACATAATTACCTAATATGTATAATATTTGCGCTCAATGGCGTTTTCACAAATTGTACACACAAAATATGGGCTTTATCTGTATTCTAATCTTTGTTATCTTTTTTGTTCTTTATGTATGTGTTATAGTTGTCTGGTTGTACGTTTTTGGAATCATCTCAAGACAGGTATCAACAATATTTTTGAGTTTCTCTTAGTAATTGTGAATCATGGTACGAGTACATTCATAGTTCATATTTTAAACCATTTTCATACGCATACATAGAAGACTTACATATAATATCTAGGTATGTATGCTTGCACTTATATACAAAGCTATACGGCTAAAGACTAAACAAATTATGTAACCTAATATATAGCAAATGAGAAAAGCTTTGCGTGAAAAATTCGAAAATTGTGCAACAGCCAACAAAAAATTGACTTAAAGCCCTTTCGACCTGCTTTTGAAATGGGTTTGCTTACAACTAATATAATTATATGGTAAGTACGTATCATATGCGTGTGTAGATTTATGGTTCTTGAGTGTTGTGTGTATGTACAAGTGTGCGAGCAACGCCTCAAAGTAGGCAAGGCTTTAACGTAGCAGCTAAAAGTTGACTACGATAATGGCACATGACGCTTGGCGTTGAAGCGGATAGTTCAGATTAAATTTAACTCACAAATTAAATTTAACTCACAAATGGAACTGTCAAGTTATAGAATATCTTGAAATCGATTTCTTCTTGTTTTTTAAGTAATCATTTCAATTATTTTTAATTTAAACATTTTTCTTCGTAATGTGCAAAGTTTGGGTTGTGTGTAATTTAGGGTTTACTTGTAGGGTTAAATATTTATAATATTTCGCTTTATTTACAACGTGTCATGCATTTGTTGTAGTTATATATATTCGATTATTAAATAATATATAGGCATACAGGTCGGTCTACATATAAAATATGTAGCATTATAGGTATGCACTTATGTAGTGTATAACAAATGAGCAAATTATATCTTATAGAGGCTAAGCGCACAAATGAATTAACCACATATCGTTTATAATGATAATTGTGATGATTTGCCTATAGCTAAACGCATATACATATATAATTTGTATAATAAGCATATAGAAGTACATTGAATTAAAGTCATAATTAATTTTTGCGAATAACTGGAACGTTCAACTGGGCCAATTCGTGTAAGATTACCAATGACTACATAAGTATGCATATATATATTTATAATGTATATATATTTACTTAATATTTTTGATTATACTACGTATATAACACCGAAAAAAAATCAAGTGAAAACTTTGAAATCGGGCGTAACCGACTGTGAAATTCCAGTGGTGTTCACCAATCTTTGAGTTTGTTTAGAAGAATCACAAAATCCGATATCTTCCACAACAAAATTGCACACACGCAGACGGACAGCACAAATTTGTATATCTTGGGATATTGGTTTTGTGCAATGTCTGTCACAAAACCAATATACCCCGCGGGATCAGAGTATAAGACTCACATGTAAAAATAGTGTCTGTAGCTACATAAGTAGAAGAAATGTGAAGCAACCAATAATAACTTGTAGAAATGGCAATATTAGTTTTCATTTTCGGAATTTCGGAAAACCAAATCGGAAGGAGTGCCATGGAATTTGCGAAAGTTATTATTGGATGCTTTTGCACGTACAATATATATATGTAATTAACTTTGTAGTTATGTTATTGTAAATTAATAGACACCATTTGCATTTCGCAGTAACAACGTTTTGAGTGCTTGTTTTCGGTTTCCTTTGTGTGCTCAATTACTTATGCTTATTTCACTTCCTGTGTCAGATCCCTTAACTTTGTTGTTGCTGCTGCTGCGGCGAATGCGCTGCTGTTGCTGCTGCCGCTGCTGCTAGTGGTTGCTGCTGTGCCGGCGAGGGGGGTGGACCAAACTTACTGGATATCTTGTGCGAGGCATTAACAATGGCCAGCTCATGTTTGGAGTCCAAATCACAATCGTATAAGCCGCTGAGTGAATCCAGGCTGAGTAGCCGCGAACTGGCCCGACTCGACACTGATGTGTCATCCACATCGGGCGCATTGTAAAGCGAGTTGACGTCCGACAAGGCGCCCTCGGCGTCTGTCAGACCCGCCTCGTTTAAAAGCGAGATGTTCTCCAGACCAGGCTCATCGGTTATGTAGCCTGTTGACTCTGCGCCGCCTATCAAAGTGTGCGTAAAGTTTAAAAATGATTAATATTAAATGATTTTGAGGTAATTTACCAGTTGCCTCCTCGCGGCAATCATCGTCCGACCATTCCGATTGGCTCTCCAGTGGATTGGAGTCCATGGACTGGTGGTTGTGATGCGCCGCACCATATTTCAGCTCATCATTTATCACATTCGCCTCCAGGCGCAAGCTGCCATTGGTCAGCGGCGCCGTCTCCCTTAGCTGCTCCTGTTCCAGCTGCTCCAGTTCCTCATTTTGGGACTGCTGCTGCTTGTCAATCTTGTGCTTGTTCTGCTCACTCTGCAGCAATCGTTTCTGTCGCACATCGCGGCCCACCTCATCGTCCTCGAACTCCTCATCGGCCAGGTTGTCCTCAGTATCATCGCGCTCCTCCTGATCCACATGATTGTAGCGCTGCTGCCGTTGCTGGTGGTGGTGATGGTGATGGCGTTGACGTTGCGACTGCTGCTGCTGCTGCTGCTGTGGTGCCATTACACCATCTAACCTGTCGAGGCTCTCGTAGCTGCGCTGCAGTTCCTTGGAGCGGGGACGCTGACGATGCAGTCTGGTCTGTTGCTGTTGCTGCTGCGGCTGATGCTGATGTTCCTTGGCCGCATGCAGCTCCAACATGGCCAACACATGCATTTGGCTGCGATTCTCGTGCAGAATCTCGCACGATTCCGTGTCCGATGTTTGCCTAAAAATAATGCTTTACATTAGTCTTGAAAATATCTGCGTGTCAAAAACCCCTAAAATATTGCCGTAATTTTGTGGACAATATACAAATATCATCGGTGTTTTTAATGTTCAATATCCATTCAATAACAGACATTTCTATCAACTATTGAAAATAAGCAAAATACACTATTCAGTTACCACATTTGAGATATCCATTTGAATTTTTAAATGGCAAATAATTATAATAATAATAATAATATTTTAAATATGGCATCGTATTGTCCAACTACTATATGCGAGCTTATATGTTTTATAAATATCATTTCACCTATAACTTTTAATTTACTTTCAACTGATTGGATTTCACATATTGTGCACATATAAGATACAGAGAAAAGAAATTAAACCAATTTGAATATGTTTTGTACAACAAAGTAAGGGAACAATTAAATCTTATCTAATTTGTTTGTAACTTAAATTGACTTTCAATAAGTTATGTATGATCCAAGACCTTCAGCCGACGATACATAAAAGATATGTATATGACAATGATATGAGCTTAATAGCGAGCATAAGCAATGGTAATGACAATGACATCTGGATTGGCATTAGATACAAATGGGTAGTCATCTTTATGGTGATGGTTATCTTTAGTACAGTTAGTATGTATTTTGTTGCTTTGTTGGTGCTTTACTCACATTTGACTGGACTCGGATGGGTTCTTGTGGCGCGTAATTTCCTTGATGGCCTCGAGGCCGACAGGATGCTTAGATATCATGAAGCTGTTGCTCATGGGCAGCTTGCCAGTCACCTGAATGGCCATGGCAAGCAGATCGTGGTCTTGCTGCTGCTGATCATTGTGATAGTTGTTGTTGCCACTATTTGAGTTACTGCCGCCACTGAGATTACCATTGCTGCTTGAGCCACCCTCGGCCCCATTGGCCTGAATCTGTCCAAGATGACCATTGATGGAGCTCAGTTTGCTGTTGCTGGCCGAATAGCTTAGATCGACATTGTGGTGACTACTACAATTGCTGGTGGTTTGATCCGAGTTGGTGACCACCGGCACTGCCGTGGCCGATGTCGACACTGCCGCCAGGCAGCGTGCTCGCGACGATTCATTGAGCAGTCTTTGCAGTTCCCTCTCAAACGGTGATTTGGTCGCAGCACCTGCAGTGCAGCCAACTGCACCGGCCGTCACCGGGATGCCTGCTGCTGTTGCTGATGTCTTCTGGTAGTCAAAGCTGTTGCAGCTGTCGCCCTTGTGCTGCATGTTGCTCGTCGTATTGCTGGTCGTTGTCGGTTGGCCACCCTGGCTCTCGGTCGTCGAGCTGAGCTCAAAGTCACGCAGCTGCGCCATATCCATCACCACTGGCGATGTGGGATCCACTTGTATGTCGCAGGGATAGAGCCACTGTAACGGATTCACGCGTCCCGCAGTCACATTGAAGCCCACATTGCCATGTCCGTTCCGCTGCAGATGGCCGCCATTGATGCGGGGCGAATCCTCGTCGCCATCGCCCTCACCCTCGGTGGTCTTTGAATAGCTCTCATCCGAGCTGCTCATCGAGGGCGAATGCGGGCGCGAGCTGAGATCGTCTGTCGATGACATCTCGCGGCTCTCATCAATATCCGCCGGCAACTTGGGCAGCGGTTTTAGATAGCTTCTCAATGCTGGCTTCGGCGGCAGCTGCGGCAGAGGCGGTTGCTGTGAATAAAGCGCATACTGGCGCTGTTGCTGGTGCAGTGGAGCTAGTTCCGGCTGTTGTTGTTGCTGCTGCAGTGACAACACGGAGTTGGGACAGGTGTAACGTGGTGGCTCGTACTTTGGCGCATGCTGCATGGGCATGATCTAGGTGTTAGTCGTGAAAATGTGGGCGTGGTGCGATAGCATGCAAAGAGTGGAACACAGTTAGAGACACACACAAATATATTCAGATACTTATATATATTACAAGTACACATGCAGATACAATCACTAATTATATGGGGCATAATCCACAAGGCAAGAGAGGCAGTTTTAGCTTTACAATAAATGAATAATTGCCTGGATGTGTGTGATGTCTGTGTTTGCTTAACCGAACTAATCACCACTGACCCTACACATCACACATTGAATAAATCAACTTTCCTCTCTCTCTCATCTCTTTTCATATATATAAGCCATAATTCGACTTATTCCCCACATATTATTCATAAGTAAATTAGAAATGTGAGAAAACAAAATAGAATTCATAAATTGAAATGCATTCGATTCTAAAATTCTTTTCATGAGAGAATTTTGCATTTAGATTTGCTTACGCGATTCGCGTAATTTAAAAATTCCTACAAAATTGGTCTAGATTATATAAATTACAATCAGACTAAGCTTTGTCAAATACTAACGGAAAGGGTGAGCAATTTGTTGAAAAACATTTATTTATCAATTGTATATGCAATTGAGTCGTGTTTTTCCGATTCCTATTCATTATTTGCATTTTTCCATTATATATATTTTTCCAATTGAATATTCTCATAAGGAGAACTGTTTAGGCTCGGTAAAATGCACTAACGCACGCAAACACAGACACACTTTGCACATAGCTCGGATTAGTTACAAATGGATGGGTTGGTTGGTTCTTTGGTTGGTTGGATGGATGGGTGGTTGGTTGTTTGTTTGGTTGGTTGGTTGGTTGGTTAGTTAGTTGGTTAGGGGGTGGCTAGTGGGCAGGTTGCATTGTTCATAGCAGTATCTCCTTGCTCCAGAACATGAGGTCAACGTCATCACTCACCTTGGCTACCGGCGCGACGCTGCTGGCATGCAATAGCGGCTCGCTCTCACGGCAGTTGCCATAGCCCATGCTGGAGGACGATGGCTGATGCTGATTCAGATGCTGATGCTGGTGATACAGATGATGCAGTGGGAGATGTTGGCCATGCTGGTTAAAGGGCAGCGCCGGCGGCGGCGCATAGCTGCGCAGTTGATCGCGCCGCGGCATTATGAAACAATCACCGCCCAGCACACCGACCACGCCCCCATCGAGACTATTACCATTGTGCTGTGGCCGCTGTGCCGACGGCAATTGCTCCAACTGCTGCTGCTGATGCCTGCCACCGGTATTTGGATTCTCAATTATATTGAACTCGCGCAACATTACCGAAGGAGTGGGCTGGTGCTGGAGCTGGTGCTGGTGCTGGATCTGGAGCTGGTGCTGGAGTTGCAGCTGCTGCTGCTGCTGGTGCTGGAGCTGTTGTTGTTGTTGTTGCTGCTGCTGTACTGCAGCCGTAACTGTAACTGCAGCCGGATTCATAGCCATATTTGTGGCCGCATAATGCATCTCGCCGCCATTGTGTCCATTCTCGCGAATATTGGGTAAACCACCATTGGTCATAAAGTTGGGTTGCTTTTGAAGCTTACTGTTGAGCCGCTGCTGCTGCTGCTGATGCAGATGGTGGTGCGTGGTCGTGGGCGGTGTGGGCAGTGGCTGCTTTTGTTGCTGATGCTGCAGCAACAGCTGTTGCTCCTCACTTCCGCACACATTGTACAGATGACCGTTGTCCTTCTTGCTGTAGGTATCCGTATTGACGCGATTTTCCTGGAACTGCGATGCCTTCTGATAGTACTCGGCGGGATGCAGGCCACCCGCATGAGGAAGCGATTGATGTGTTTGCGATTCATTCGCGGCTGCCGAAGGTCTGCTGCTAATCATAGCGTTGCGCACCTCGCCATTCAGGGCGTTGCTGCTGCTGTCGCAGAGGAAATAGGTGACCATGTCACCCTTGCCCTTTACTTTGATGGTGCCTCGACAGCGGAACTCAAAGTGTGACCCAACCAAACTGTCCACCACCTCCTGGGTGACCTGTGAGTAGCCGGGCACTCCCGTTGAGTCCATGCGACTGGCCACATTTACCGTATTACCCCAGATGTCATACTGGGGCTTTCGAGCACCGATCACGCCCGCCACAACGGGTCCAATATTGATGCCTAAATAAAGGGGAAACGATTAGAAAGGAATTGGGAGCGTGTAGGTTGCAGTAGTAGGAGTAGGAGTATACTCACCAACGCGCAGCATGAAATTGTTGTAGGAGTGACTGTTGATCTCCTGCAGAGAGAGCCGCATCGCCTTGACGTACTCGACCAGTGCGGTCATGTGACGACGCACCGAGTTGGGATCGGTGGGTTGAATCGTGTACTCGGGTATGAGGCCAACCACCGCCATATATGTGCTGCCAACTGTCTTGATCTTATCGATGCCCCGAAAGCGATCATCTTTGAGCAGCTCATCAAAATCAGCAATGATCTCGTTGAGCAGTCGCAGGCACTCCAACCCCTGATCGGACCCATCCATTTCCGTATAGAACTCATTAAAATTGGGCACACTAGCGAAAATGACGCCCACCTTGGCATAGCTCTGATGATATAGCTCCTAAATAAAAGGCAAACCACATGATTAGTGAGTGGGTCAGTGAAGTTGGCGGTGAAAGCATGGGTGATGAAGCGTATGCGGTGTGCCACTTACCATGTTGTTGCGAAATTGCGCATCGAGGAAATGTGCAGCCACATGAGCGGGCAGCAAATTGTGCAAAATGCGCTTATTTGACGCTTGCAGCACATCCATTTCCTTCTTTTCCTGCGACGCCTGCAACTGCCAGAGAAAATCCAGACGAGCGGTGCCCTCGACCAAACGTCCGTGCACCAATATCGCAATCATAAAGATAACAATGCGCGCCAATAAGATCAAATGAAGCGGAATCGATGCTCTAAAATGTGAAGGAGTTGCATAGATATATTTAAATAAGTGTGCACTATATATAGGAGAACACGTTGATATGTGGGCTAATCAAATGACCCATGACCACCTACTTAACGCGAGTGTCGTAACACTCAAAGATATTCTGATGGGACAGCTCAATGAACAGGCCATAGATGGTGCCCATGCCCAGCACCAACAGCGACTTGAATATAATTGGCAATCTGCGTTGGACAAGGATACAGTAAACATTCATTACAATTTAAAGCTTAAATTTTCGCACTCACCTGAGAAACACCGAAACGGACAGGAAGGCGAATGCTGCCGATAAGGACACATATTGAGGCAACGAACACTTGCGATGGGCATCGATCTGTTTGCTTATTACCGGCGACATATCCAGATTGTCGGAGTCTAGACCCTGGAAATCCAAGGTCGTTGTGTTGTCCGAACATGGATGATCCGTGACGCAGGTAAACTGTTGGTGGGCAAACAACAAAATGAGAAATAGATGTATTTTGCGAATAGAAAGTGGGATGCTAATCGATTCACTCACCACATTCACCTGACCCACTGAATAGATGAGGATTATTGTGAAAATGGTAATGGCCATTCGAAGCGAGAAGCTCTCCGAAATATCCCAGATGATCCACTTGAGGCGCACGGCCAGCAACAACATCAGTATGGCACTAACCCAAATGAAAGCCGTAAGGAAGAGCAGCAGCAGGATAAGGGTGCGCGGCAGGGCTGTCACCTGGAGTGCAGCGCCCAGTATTAATAGAAGCAGAGAACAGCCCATGGCTGTCGTGAAGCCCAAATCGAAATCCTTGTGGTATTCACGCTCCTTGTCGCTCTGACGAAAACGCAACGTTAATCGATCCACATGCTCCGACTTGTCACAGTCCACGGAGCGTGCATTGATCGCCTGGGAGAGGAACCGATTCACCCGATTTGTTGGCTGATGATGGGCGGCCACCGAATGCCGTTTGCGGAACGGCCGCTTAAACTTGTCCGCGACCTTAGACTGTGACTGTACGGGATGCAGGGAAGAAGGAAAAAAAAAACAAAAATGGGTCTAGTTAGTGCTCATTGTTGTTCCCGCTTGTGGCTGATGGCAGTGGCGCTTGCTGGCTATATCGAAGAAGGTACTAAGTACTAAACTAAAGTATGTAGTACACTAATCGGATCACTAGTGCATGCAGTTGAGAGCAGATAATTATAGCGGCATGCAAAGAGTGTGTATGTGTGTGCGCTTGGACTAAACTAAATAGTTTACTGATAAATCATTGCAAAATGCTAATGAAATACACCAAATAAATTTCGAATGTTGAATGTTCCGCTATTATTATTATACAAATGTAATGGATGTTGTTGCCTGTACATTATGTGCATTCAACGTTCGAAAATTGTTTCGTGTTTTTTCATTTTTTTTTTGCAATGATTTATCGAATTTCGTATTGATGTTTTGAAGAGTGTGGTATTATTAGTTCCATCAACAGTTCATGTTGCAATAATTTAAGAATTTAATCAAATTAATTTATTTGTACAATTATGTGCTGAAAATAAAATAAAATAAAATCCTTTTGCATTGTTCAACTTGTTTCTTATATAACCTGTCTAATATTTTAATTCATTTCCTAATTATGAATTGCGCAAAGACAAATAAAATAAGCCGATCAACTGGTTTAAAGTCAAGCGGTAATTTTGCCGCTCACACGTTAACGACAACGGAGCCTCATAATGGAATCGCGGAATGTTAAGAATGTGAATGTAAATCAGCTGGACGAGATTTGACGATATGAGGGCATCACGATTGGACGACATGCGGTAAATGCAATGCTAAGTAAGCTAGTCGCAAGTTCTAATGAAACTCAACGAAACTCTAAGATTAATGGAACTTAACGAAGCAGTGTTGTTAAATACCCACCCGCAACGCAAAAAATTATAACAGTTATTAGTGAAAATAAAACTCAACGAAACTGGACGAACTAAATATGTAATGTATGAGTTAGGCAAACAACACGTAACGAATGAACGCGAAACGTGAACGTGTACAAAATACAATACAATATAGAACACAACAACAAACACCAACATAAATATATAAGGAACACAAGACTGAACGACGACTGAAGAACGACTGAACGAATGTGAACGAAAATTAAACATTTGGTTTTGTTGCTGCTCTGCTCACTTTATTATTCTTGTGATTGTGCCTATGTATGCGACTAATCGTACTCGCTGTTGAATTGGAACTTGTGCCTACGGTCACTTGAACACTGCTCACCCCACCGCCGCCGCCGCTGCCGACGACGCTGCCATAGCCCATGGTGCCGTGCGGTGGTGGGGTAGCATGCAAGATTTTTTGTAGACGTATTACCTAGATCAGAGAAGTATACACAGTATATGTATATATATATATATATATTGTATTTTTTTAATTCTTTTTTTTTTACTTTTTGCTTAAATCGATAAAAGTTAAAATATTGTAGAGTAGTCAAAAATACGAGGTGTCAAATAACGTTAACGATAGTTAAGTATGGTTAGGGTAGATAAAGTAACAGTAGTTTAGAGATAGATAAAAATATCAAGGTTGATTTTGAGAGAATGGGATAAATTCATAGTTCATAGACAGGACAACAGATTGAACGCATAAAGATGAAACTTAACGAAAAACTGGAATGGATATTGTTACTGAAGCTGTAACGGAAACGGAAACGGAAACGAAAACTGAAACTGCAACTTGTAGTATGGCAGATAGCGGTAAATTGTGAAAAGTTTAAGGTGTAAGTATAGCGTTAAAGTGTAATTTAAGTAAACTATACATCATCACAGCATTTGAAATATTAAGCAATGTGTAGTGAATTTTCAATATTTCTAATGATTCAAATTTTTAGAAAAAATTGATAGTACATATGTATATACCAAAATATTGTGTGAGCCGCATAAGTGTTGGGTACCTACACCTTTTCAGTAAAGTTAAAGTTTAATATACAGTATTTTGAGTAGCCCAATGTGAAATTGTGTCAGCGTTGTGTGTTTCTTGTTTTTCTTCAATGATGATGAAATCAAAGTTCGAATCTCGTGTACATTGTTGTTGTTGTTGTTCAGTGGGTGTTACCGATGAGTCCAGCAAATACATCATTGGTCTTCTACTCCTTACACTAAGTACGCACAACATCGACACAAACGCAATAAACGAAAGGCATCCTTTACAGTTTTTACCAGTACTTTACTTATGCATATGTTATGTTAGTAGATACAACAGTACGGATTACAAGTTACAAAAATAAAAATATATTGATGACCGAGCCAACTGTTCTACGCAAATTACAATGCAATTTTGTTTTTTTTTTTAATTTATACACTATGCAATTTATTGCGTCTACAAATCCAAAAAAAAAAACCCACAAAATAGACAACAGAAGAAAAAAACAGGGGAACGAAGTTTTGAGATGGGATTGGGAACGTTTCATACTATATTTATAAGTACGGTGAACTTACCGCATCCTGAAAGTAAACGAAAAGAAAGAAATCAACGAAAGAAATCATAAGGAATTGTCGCATTTTTTACACAGCAAGCCATCGACAGATCAGATTGAGTTCGAGAGTGTATCCATGAGATACACACGGTTCGAGAAACGGTACAAGTCGAAAAACAAAACACACATCGAGCGTGAAATGATAACGTAACAGACCCACAACCAATCCCCTCAAAAAAGGAATAGAAAACAACAAAAAAAAAGAAAGAACGACCCGGACATGCATAGAACTGAGCTACGACTACCGAGCTACAACGAGTCTTTGAACTGTGAAGAGTGGAACATATGGTCTATGAACTCTTCTGGATCATGGACAAAAGGATATTAACAGAAAGGGCACTGGCCACTTACCTTGCGTGATCCTTTCTCCGACACCTGTACACTGGCCGCGGCCGCATCCGTGCTGCTGCCACGTGCCGGACCGCCGCCCAGAGCAGCAGCAGCCGAGGGAAACGAACCGGTGGCAATATTGGAGAAGGGCACCGGCTCCGAGAACTTGATGGTGTGCAGCAGTTGCATGACCACATTGGACACGTTTCTAAATGACAACTTGCGTCGACTACCGATCGCCGAGCGTACACCAAGCGTGTTTAGCATTAGGGGCTGCAATACACATGCACAGAAATAGAGAAAGAGATGCACATGAGTGAAAGGTCGCAAGCAGCAGCTAATGACTTCTTGGAACTATCTTGGAACTTACCTTGCGCCGATGCGGCGGGGGCACAATGAAGAACGTGTCGACGCCATGATCCCGCAAATACGACGAGCGCTCATCGCCATGGCCCGCCTCCACCTCATATTCGCCCGACAGCGAGTCGAGTGTGGCTCGCGTCACGTGCACCCGCCCCGGCTCCCCGCCCGACTCCATGTGGTTGGCCAGCGTCACATCATTGGACCACACATCAAACTGCCACTTGCGCAGCCCCAAAACGCCGCAGAGAACGCGGCCAGTGTGAATGCCCACACGCATATTCAATATGACATCTGTCGCCTCCACAACGGTACTGCGAACGGGATCAAGAAAATGGGTTAAGCAAGTCAGTTCTCGACATGCCGAGATCAGTGGGGATCACCAGACAGGAAGAACAGTTCCCTTCTGGGGTTGCCTCAAAATATAATATTATACATATGTCTATCCATATATGGTATTTCGCAATAATAATAATATCTTCTGCCAGGCTATAACAACAACTTGGTATCCTTGAACATAAATCGTATTACATGAAGTTCGATCCAATGGTAGCGTTTTATAATGTACGCAGGGTAAGGGCTACTCACGCAATGGCATCGATCATATCGAGTCCCATTTCGACGGCGCATTTGGCATGATCCTTGCGCGGCTCCGGCAAGCCAGAGACACAGTAATAGCAGTCACCCAAAATCTTAATGCGCAAGCAGTGGTTATCCTGTACAAATAAATGAGCCACAAGTTAATGCCGTGAAATTTTCGCAGCCGCCAATTGCAGTTGTCACTCACATGCGCCAGCTGATCGAAGCGGCCGAAGAGCTCGTTGAGTAGACGCACCAGTTCCTGGGCGCTGCATTGGGAGGAGAGTACGGTGAAGCCGACAATGTCTGCAAAGAGGATGCTAACGTTCTCGTGCTTTTGTATGTAGATGCGATGAAATTGACCGGCCACCGGCGATAGAATATCGTTCTTCATCTGCATGGCGACGTGCTGCGGCAGCACAGAGAGCAGCAATCGCTCCAGTTTCTCGTTCTCATCCTGGATCTCCAGGCGTGCAGCGATGCAGTTGCGTGTGTCGAGAAACGCGCGCCGCTGGGCACGTTCCATCATAATGTTAACGACCAGGCCGGCGACATTCACCCCAATGAAGATGACAATGTTCGCAATGAGCTGATTGTATTCCAGATAACGCAGTGCAGCCGTAAAGATCTTATAGACCGTAATGCTGATGTGCACCGAGGGGAGTGTAATGCCAAAGGCAACCGCCTCCCAGATCTGCAACGGCATCATTGCGTACGCCAAAAATACCACAAACACAATCTGCCAGACGCCCTCGGCCATCACCTCCTTGGCGTCCACGGGAAAAATGCTGCCCAGCGTCGGCATCGACACAATGCAAATGCTGGCCGTGAACAACAAAATGCCATAGCACAGCGTGGGCAAATGGTGATCCTTGATGATCGAGCACTGCAGCAGCGCCAGCACAATGGCAAACAGCACACACACAATCGAGTTGAAGATGTTCTATGATCGAAAATAGATTGCAAGTTGGACAATTAATTAATTAAAACGTTCTATTTGAATATGACTTATGCATTAGTGTTCCAAACTAGCCCCTCAAACTTGGTATTTACCCGTATTTTTGCTCAAGGTAGTACATAGGTCAGAGATGACCCGATCGGACCACTATGTCATCTAGCCGCCATAGGAACAATCGGTCGAAAGATGATCTTTAAATTACCATTGTAAACCGGAAATAAACTGCTAACTCCTATATTTCCGTACAGTACATAAATCAATTTGAAAATCAAGAGAAAGCAAGCAATGGGTGCTTAGCTCAAGAGTCAAAATCATTTTTTAGATTATTGACGGGCTTCGTGCACTGCGATATGCTGGACAATATAGCACTATAGCACTTCCTTCAATCCTGATAAGCTTAAGACATGTTTCGCAAGGATATTGCATCTCCTCCTGACGAAGGCGACACAATCTAGTTTAGCTCAGTGCCTTCTTAGCCCACATTGTGCTACCAAGAGACTGTTCAGTATTCTAAGCCAGTTTTTTCCATGGATATTACTTGCTTACGTTGGCCCTGTCTAATATTCAAAACTACTGGTAACCGCGACTCACATGAAAGGTGGGCGCATTGTTAAAGGCCAGGGACAGGGCGGCCATTACACCACAAAGGACGACGACGAGAGCGACGACGCCCAGCACGGAGAGCGCTGCAGCTTGAGCGTGTAACGCTGATAGAGGCAGTCCAGCTCATCGTTCTCGAAGCGCAACGTGTTCAGCGGGCGGCCGCGCGTCGCCCTGACGGCATGATCCATGCGGCTGCCGTCGCCGCGCCGCCAAGCGGCTGCTCGCCAAAAGTCTGCCAAGTTCAAGGGCTGTAATTGAAAAGAATGAAGAAAAAAAAAGAAATATTGAAAATTAGTTAGTTCAAAGTGGTATGTTTAGGTTAGGACGACCTTGAAACATTGTTGCATGTCCATTATTCAAAATGTTTTGGCACGCAATCACTGGGAAAATCGTGCCGAATGCCCTCTGTCACCTGCCCCCTGCCACCAGCTACCAGCAACCCAGCCACCTGCCTGCCTGCCTGCTGTCACACCACTTAAAATAACATATTCATTCTACGTATCCGTGGCCCCCTGGCCCCCGTCCACCCTCCGACCCGCACGATGTTCAAAATGCCTGTTCAAAAATTAACCGCTAAAAATAAGCAGCTCGTTCATCGGCTGTTGGCTGGCGTGAAATCAATCAATGTTCATGTCCGTTCGGTCAGTTTTCCGTGTCTTGCCTTGCCGTTCACATTTACGGCCATGCCCACGCACAACAAAGTACCACACTACTCCCCGCTCCCTCAAAATGAGTCCCTCCCTCCATAGATTGAACTGTTTTGGCGACATTTAGCCAGTGAAGATAAATGCCGATTTGTATGGGCAGTCCGTTAAATACATTAAAAAATTCAAATTATGCACAGACTATTTTGCGAATACTCAGAAGTACTCGTAAAATCACACAAGTTTACGCAACCAGCATGGAATACGAAGCAAATGAGTGAAAATGTCACAGGCAAGACAAGGTATGGAGGTAAGGTATACTCTACTAAAAGATACCTCACCATCTATGTGCATATATGTCCCATAGCCCATATTCGTATACATCTTGTCATTTCATTATGTGTATTTCGGGCACTTCAGACTCGCATCAAACAGGTGCATCAACCAATAAAATAAATAAACCAATTATTACAATATACCGCAATCGAGAACTCAATTGTTATATAAATAAACATAAGTTTCAATTTCAATTAGAGTTCGTGCTTTTTATACCCTGATACCGAAGGTAGGGTATTATTTTGTACAACGCAACTTTTTTCGACACGTTTAGAGATAATGACTTGAATCTTATAACATGTGCTGAGCTGTGTCCGCGTTACACGTCCACTGGGTGGCTGGGAAATCGATCAAATCGATAATTGCAAATCGATAAAGCCACATATCTGTCACAAGGCTGCAGTCAATAAATTTGGTTGGTTCAAAAATTGGCATATGCCACGCACACCTTCGCCACCTGGCCACCCGCCCCTATAAATTTCAAATTTCAAATCTTCCACAGATTTTAATTTAGAGCAGTAACATTTTTTTAGGTATATTTTTGGTAGCTGCCTTTAAGAATCGATAAAAAAAATCGATAAAAGCCTATATTTCACGCAATTTTAGAGCTAAAGTTAGCAAACTTGGAAGACAGATTACTAAGTCCCACTTTAAGAGCTACAGTAACAAAACTTGGTAGGAAGATTACGCAACTCCTCCCACATTTTTTTCGGGCATGCCCACTACCGCCCCCGAAAATTCACAAAAGCCGTTATTTATCCCAATTTTAAAGGCAGGGGATAGATTACTAAGAATCTCCTTCAAAGATCGGTAATTCTTGGCAGCACCCACCTGTCATCGGATGGTATTACTTATAGTATCAGAGTATTTCGCAGTCGGTTACGCCCGACTGTAATGTTCTCTCTTGTTTCTGTTTGAGTCCTGTACAAATTTTTTTATATATTTACTTACATGCATAATAATATATTAAGATACTATTTTCCAATTAATTATAAAAGCAATTGTTAAAATTTTGCTGACTGGATTTAAGAAAACATAAAAGGGTATAGTAAGGTGCCCACTAATAGATTTCCTATCAATGTATTGATTGCATAATATGCCAGCAATTACAGAATATTTAGTTTAGACCGAATCTGCACGTCAAAAATAAAACCAAGTTCATTGATGATGGCTATTAATAAAATTTAACTACAAATTAATGTGGGTCACATAAATAAACAGGTAATTGTTGAAGAAAAAATATACAAACTAGCAAATAAAAAGCAACACACACGAGAATCATTTCACGTAAATTTATAAGCACCAGGGTGAAATATTTACACTTGCATAACTCAGAAA
The DNA here is from genome assembly GCA_037043685.1 of Drosophila hawaiiensis. NCBI lineage: Eukaryota > Metazoa > Arthropoda > Insecta > Diptera > Drosophilidae > Drosophila > Drosophila hawaiiensis. The sequence continues at coordinate 128,766 of JBAMBA010000217.1, forward strand.
TGTTTTGAAACAAATCGGGCACTCGGTGTGCCGTAAATAGAATTTTTGGACAAGCCCACACGCACACACATTGGCAAGCCATTTGAACTGGCGAAACAGTTGCGGATTGGGTGGGTTGATGAAAAATTAAGAATGTGCACAAATTAAAAATATTCACGTCTTATAATTATAATTCTTTATGCTGTAAAATGCAAAATGCGCACAGAAAAATATTAAAGCTGTCAACTAAAAAAAAAAGAAAAAAAAAAAAAAAGGAATCCGTCAAAAAGACAGACAGACAAAACGGACTGGAAAACAAAACTGACAAGCTGGTAAACTGGTAAACTGGGAGTAGTAACCGTACATTATATCACTACGTACATACGTATTTTTGACAGAGGTCGCAAAATATCTGTTGACGGATTGTTTGCGATTAATTTTGACGCCAGCTCCGCACCAACTGTGCAAACATCAGTTCAACTACAGCGACAAGGCATGCGAGCTGCCTCAAGTACTTTACTTGGAGGTACGCTTGCAAACTCACTTTAAATGTTAAAAATATACTTCAAGTGCTTGTTGAATCGAATTGAACACATAACACAAATATTGAGTCAAATGGCTTAATTAGTTCGGAGGCAAGAAGCGAGCCCAAAAACAAAACGAGAATCAACAAACCAAACAAAAGGCGCAGTGACAATTAGAAGAGAAACCGAAAACAAGAAATCTCGTTATCTTAGGCATGCCGAAGATTATATACCCTTATAGAACGGCGTCAAATTTGGTAAACAATAATTGTTAATCATATAAGAACTCATCTTTCCACTACCATCGTTCGTATGGGAGCTATATGATTAAGTATAAAAATCATATCTATGTTTTTGGTCAAATAATAACACGCACAACTAGTGATAATATTTTTAAGGTAAACATTTGAACGACAAATCGATATTTCCCATGATAAACTGATGCAATCCATCATCTTTGGGTTTTATTAAAATAGCTTTTAAAGTAAATTACTAGTTTGCATAGAATGAGACAGACACACGGGTACTGCTACATCGGCTCAGGCAATGACGCTGATCAAGAATATATATATATATACTTTATGGGGTCGGAGATTTCCTCTCTCTGTGCCTTACAATTCGCATGATAAAATAAGGTTACTCTCTACAAGAGTATAATAAAGCTTGACGCAAATCGAAAAGCAAAGAGACACAGATGAAACAGAGGAAAAGAACGAATCAAGAAGCAAAATAACAATCAGATCAGACAAAAACACACAGTAAGTAAGAAAGTGAAGAAAGCAAATCGAAAAGCGTTTAACAACTTGCTCTTCTATCAAACGCAATTCACTTCCGACTTTCATATGTGTCTTGAAGGCTACTCTCTCATCCGGCTGACTTAAGCTATTTACCATTAGTCCTGTTTATTCAAAGACTCTCTCCGCACATGGTACCCTTTTTTTACTAATTACAGCGATTTTTCCCAAGTCAATTGTAGCTGCTTGCTAATATACATCGGCTTTATGGTGACAGTCTTGCAACCTTTCACATTTTGAACATTTTTCCAAATCAGGCAAACATCAAACTGCAGCTGGGGTAGCGTTTGCCTAAAGCGAATCTTCAAGACACGCGCAATTTGGTTGTTCAGCGAATTTTTGGCAGCAGCTCCACATTTTGCCCACACAACACCACCAACAATAAAAGCAATTTAAAATTCTTAAGAGGCTAGGGAAGGGAGAGCGGGGGTGGGGGGACCGAACGTCAGAACAAGACGATTTTTTTTTGTAATTTTCTATGTTTCTGCTTGACGGATGAATGGGACCATGTTCGATGGGACGCCTAATGAATTTCTTTGCCAAAACCAAATTAGACGGCGGGCCGAAGGGTGGCGCGTTCCGCAGGCAGGCACTCAATTAAAGGCCACGCCCCTAAATGGTGGGCAGTAGGGAAAACCCTTTGTCAATCAATGGCAGCAAAATTACAAATGCTGTATCCACGTCGACGTGAAAGCTTTCTGCCTTTCAATTTCAGTGAAATGTGATTGCTAAATTATCTGATTTCGTGTTGGACTCGAGTTGGACGAATATTTTGCGGTGGCCCAACTTTAATTGCATCAATTGGCAGCAATTAATATTCGCGGCACTTTGCTGATCCGCATTAATCAACATCAGATGCATCATCATCAGTAGGTCGCAAAGAGGAAAGTGTAATCAATCAAATTAATAATTTCAAATTTTTTAGTTGTGTATTCTTCATGCGCTTCCATCGACTGATCGGGCAAGAAGCTCTCACAACAAATTAAACGCAAGCCATACAACTGCCAACAATGGCAAGAACCAGAACAACAACCACAACAACAAAAAATTACGCAAATGGCGGAAACATTAAGATACATTAGGAAGAAGGGAAAACACAAAGTGCCCACTACAGATGCAACCCAACAACAACTATAGTAAATAGATTTAATAGCATTTCATGTGGCATAAAAAAGCAAACTGAATTCAACTGAATTGGATTAATATCGATAATATCTGACCAATTGCTCAACCCAATTCTATGAAATTAATTTGACTAGTTGTTATGAATACGTAAGAACACTTTGCATTAACACGAATACCATTTTAAAACTATCTAGAAAAAAGATACAACTTTGAAGATAAAAAGTAGGCAAATTTGGGAAATTTATTTAAGCTTCGCCTTGAAAAGGAAAGTAGAAAACTACTTGATGTTGTCAAAAGTAATGCAATACCGGTCTAACCTCGTTAAAGAATACTTAAGAACTTTTATTTGCAAAAAAAACGATCTGAATTGATTACTTAAGAACACACATATATCAAAAGCCTATTAGAATGGCTTAGAAATTAGGTAAAATCTGTTATCTCACTTGTAATCATTTGAATAGAGTGAACTATATAATATGTATATAATTGAAAACAAACATAAAGCCGAGATGAGCAAGGATTAAGTTGGAAAACATAAGTCATTTTTGGCCGACTTAAAATTACTTTCAGCCGTAGGACATAGTCTATTGCTGTCTGTATCCGTACGCAATTGAAATGATGCTCGATGCCCCACCCCGTTGCTTTGCTTATAACCTCGCACAGGCACGAACAAACTGGGGAACGCACTCATACACCATGTGGTCCCATCAATATTTATAATGAAAGCAACCAGCGAGAGACATTCTGCTGCCAAACAAAATTGACTCTGACAAAAGTTTCCGATTGCAATTTACTGACGGATAACATACGAGATAAACGCCCACGGTCACCCACACACAGACGCAAAATCATATGCTGGCTCACACCCACTGCCCGGCTGCAACAAAACTAATTAATTACACATACATTTTAAGATCTAAGTGAATTAAATAACACACGAGCAAAGCTCGCGGCTCGCTTTTGACATCTGACGTTGAAGCTATGACCTTTGCTTGCCTATTTTTTTGTTTTTTTTTTTGTTTTGGGGCTTTTTTGTGACAAAGCCAAATCAATTAACGGACCAATATGGTGCAGGCCAGGCTCAAAGACAGCGCAAAATAATTAAATTATTGGCCAATTTTGTATGGCTTTTATTTAGGGTCTCTGCTAGGTCCAACCACTTTTGGCCTTGCCCTGCCCAATATATATTCCAATCCACTTGCCAATTTAATGGCGCATGGAACTCTTATATGTGCAGCGCGTCGAACAAAGGCGACCGAGATCCAATAGGAGCTGAAGCTAGACATGGATTGTCCAGATGTTTGTCTCATGGGCTTTCTTATTAGCATGTGTTGAATTTCAGTTTCATTGCAAACAGAATAAAATTCAGATCTGCATATATGCATGTATCTGTGTATCTGTGTACAAATTTATATTTTTTTTTTTTCTTTCATGTATTAATATTTGTGTGCGTTTCTCGCTCTATTGGTTTCTTCAGCTGCTGTTGCTGTTGCTGTTACCGGTGTTGTTGTCTTTATCTGGTGCTGGTGCTGGCTCTTGTTCTTGTTCTTGTTCTTTTTCTTTTCGAGATGTCAGCATCTGCTTGGTTAGGGTTATTTATGGCCACACACAAGATATTTAGTTGAGCGTCCTAATTGTCAGTGAGTCATTGTCCAAAACAAACATATTCGAAAGCATTATGTGGGCTTATGCCAAGATTTTAGTTGATTTGCGTTGGTTTCTAGAGATTTGCGAACGAATTCATTTCAACAATTTTCCTTCATTTATAAACCCTTCCTAAGCATTAATTAACAACACCAGTATTGCAAAAGTTTGTTGCTTTTAATATTTATTGGACTATTTACTACAGAATTTCACAAATCAAATTTGGTACCAATAGTGTCAGGAGTAACACTGCTCGTTGCCATTTTGGACAGATCGGTTCTTTTTTAATGTGTCAGTCCCAGTCCGGAAATCTTTTCTTATTTCAACAATTTCAGCGATCCCAATTAGGCTTTCTGCAAATATTGCAAAAGCAGAATAAATAGGCCAGATTCGTTTTCTTATCGCATCAAACAAAAAGAACAAGTGAGAACGTTGCAGTCGAGTGTAACCGACTGGGAAATACTCTGATACCACAAGTAACACCATCTGCTGACAGGTGCCGCAGAACAGGGTGGGTGTAGTAAAGAAATACCAATCTTTGAAGGGATTCGTAGTAATCTTTCCTCAAAATGGCTAAGCAAAATATTCGATAAGGTTCCTAGTAATCTATCTTCCAAGTTTGTTAACTTATAGCTCTTATATGGCAGGACATACAAGCTTTTATCGTTTTTTTGGGGTGGGGAGTGGGCGTGGTCCAACATATTTTTCTGGATTTTGAAGAGTGTCACTGGCAATATACCTTTAAAATTGGTGAATCCAGCTTTCAAATTGTGTTAGATATATAATTTTATCGATTGTCACTAAAATGAACATCGGCTGTGGGAGAGTCCGGCCTGGCCATCCAATTTTTAATCGATCTCTTAGGGGGAGTTACCAGTAATATACTTTGAAAATTTCGTGACTCTAACTTACAAATTGTGGAAGATATGCGCATTTCACATTTTTCCCTGTATAAGCCGATATTTGAAGGAGGTTACCAGCAATTTGCCTTCCAAGTTTGGTAACTCTATCTATAAAATTGTGGGAGATACATATGTGGTTTTATCGATTTACACTCTCCGAAATATCAGCTTTGGCGATTATTGGCGCAGGTGTGGCGTGACCATAAAATTGCGGAAAATTTAATGGGCGGTGGAACTGCGGGCGGCGTAGGTGGGCCCATACTGATCTTTGAAGGATATCGCCAGCAACCTACCAACCAAATTAAGCGAAGGCTACAGCCTTAAAGTTGCGGGAGTTATGTGGCCTTTTCGATTTGCGGTTATCGATTTCCTCGCCTCCTAGTAGGCGCAGCACTCAAGTTTTAACACTTTGTGTGGCATTAGCACAGAATAGAATATGTTCGGTATCGCAGTATAAAAATAGGATTACGATCCAGCCGTTACCAACTGATGAGGAAGCAGCGGTGAAATTTTGCCGCGATACTTCTTACTGGCAACTTAAACGTCTTGTGTAACACAAATTGGTCGATAATAAAAGTAAGTTACAAAGTGCTTAAATAATATTAAAAATGTTTTAAGCAGTATATTTTATCGAAGATCTGCACCTGTCGTTCGCGATGGTAAAATATGGCAATTGTTGCCCGAATCTTATTTAAACCTCTTAGGCACAAAAATGTTTTATGAGGATGACGTATATTATATTAAAAAAAAAAAACTATAAATTATTTTAATGCCAACGCAATTAAAAAGAACTTTATCTTAAGACTTAACATGTTTTCTATACTTATTTTATACTTTTCGTTTTGCTTTCTTTGCCTATTTTTGCTGTGCTATTTTTATAATCGATAATTGGCACTGGGTTACAGGGTACAAAATAACAGTCAGTGATTATGATTTCAGCAATGGTGCAATACACTAAATAAATAACTTGTAGAGAGTGTGAGTACATTAAGTAAATGTCTATTTTTTTTGAATGGTTCGCTTATCAGTGAAGACTTGTCAACGTTTGCTTTGTTGAAGTTCAGTGTGGGGTTGAGGGACGCCGTATCTGAATCAGCGCTGCATATTTACCGATGGATCTGCTCCTTTATTTGCACGGCGGCTTGGCTGACAATGCAGTGCAATGCACCGGCAACTGATACAGCCGCAAGCGGACTGCAGATAAAAGAGAATGGACAGCACCTTGCATTCAAATACCGCCCCCATCAGCACACAAGGCCTGATATATATATATATATATATATATGTATGTATGTATGTGCACATACATATAATTAACTGCATAGCTGCTGGCCGATAAGGCGGAGCTATTCCATCTTCAGTTACGCAGCAAGCAAAGCCAACTCAATTGGCAGAAGCAACGATAAGCAAATGCAAATTATGCATTTGGATACGAGTAGTGGATGGATACATAGATATATTTACAAAACATACACTTATTGTGGATGTGGAATTGGAATTGGAATTGATAACGCTAATAGTTGAGTGCCATTTGGTTGCTTATCATTTTGTGCGCCTAATTAAACGCACACATAAAATGCAAACGCAACGCAGTCAGCATATGTAAAGCTGTCTGGCGATGGAAGACGCGGGTAAGTGAGGGGGTGGGGTGGGCGAACGTTGTCACGATGCGGTACGTGGCTTTTGCCAAGGAGACGTGGCGAGGGAGGGGCAACCGATTGGCATTTACAAGGGCATGCAAAATACCTCAAAAGGCCGCATCGCAGCGCTACACGAATCAATAAAAGTTTATTTTTAACACATTTTTCGTTTGAAAATTATGTTGGGATAGCTTCGAGTTGCTGGACGTGAAACGGATATAATAGCTGGATACATTTGGCGTTAATCACGTGTGAATGCATCTCTTTCGCTTTTCACAAAACTCCCATTCCCTCCCACCAACCATTCCAACCATTCCCAAAATGGACCGCTTGCGATTGTTGTTGGGCAGGCGAGGCGTGTAAAAATAAAATTTATGAATAGTTAAATAACGTGAATTGCCCAGCTGCACAATACATATATACAAACATTAGATGGGTATCTGTGGCGGAGTGGGTTGGGTAGGTGTGTGCTGCATCTCAGAGCTTCGCTTCGAACAGTTATCTCGTTCAAGAATTTATAGGCATGATGTTGCTGTCAAATCGATTTTCAATCGCATGACGCAAATCGAAACAAAATATATATGCATATGCACATATTATATATAAATAAAAATAGCATTACAAAATGCATAACTGAAGCGTAACATTCGTTACCCTCGATTTACTTGTGTGGCAAAATAAAATTTTATGGATTTGTGTTAGGCAATTTTCAAGGGCTTCAAACAAATGACGAAATGTATTACAAAATGACAAAATGATTTTGAATTTTGCAATTCTGTTTCATTCTTGGCTAGTTTTTCCATTTTCATTTTTTTTTCATTCTTTCTTTTTTACTTTTTGGCAAGACTACGAGCGAATGGACTGCACAAGCACACGATTCTGCCTCACTGCTGAAATGTTTCTAATTAGACAAGAGATTGACAGCCAACATTCAGAATGACGACCCGACGGACTCAAGCAGTATATAGTGGCAGGAACAGAGCCAGATGATGAGGCGGAGGCGGAGGAGGGGAATGGAAAGTATAAAGTGCTTGATGCGAGATGAGTTGGTAAATTGCTCAATGGTTGACTATCAAAAAGACTGATCTGGCCATGTCAACTGTCGAGTCAACGTTGAGGTGCAGCCCACCTTCCCACTCTGCTCGTCTAAAAGTCTAAAAGTGGAAGCGTCAAAACTACAGAATGATCTGACAAAGACCACTGCAACAATCTGTAAACTGATTTTAAATTAATATGAATCAAATTTGTTCTTTTCCAGACCCAAAGTTGCCTATTCCTTAACTGTTGATCGACGAATATCTAATCTTTTGCAATCTCAAAAATGATTATAGTTGAAGATTACATAAATAACAATTTATGATGATTTAAAAACAAATATTGTTATGCTATCTTTAATCTTTTCAAAACTAAAGATTACATTGCAATCAATTTTATATTAAATATATCGTCATTTTTGTACAGCTGGAAACAGCAATTGGTATTTACGGGATCAAAAGTGTATTAATATTAAGCATTCGATTTTTAATCGATATATGTATGTATAATTATTATACAAGCGTTGCAACTGGATTGAGACTGGCTCAAGTATGGATCAATTGAGGTTCAGTGAATACAGATTTAGCTTCATAGCTTTTTATGCTGATCGGTCTTTAAGTCATCAACTGCAGTTGACGATGCTTCAATGTCAAGCGAGTTATCTTAGGGGGCGTGTCTGTGTGTGTGTGTGTGTTGTGCACAACAAGTACTAAAAACATAGCAACAACTTGATAACTTCACTACTAAGAAATTAGCTGGCATGCGATTTTCGATGCACTTAGCGACTCCAATTACACTCAGAAAAAAAAAATCACCCACCTTGGGAAACTCACCTTATTATTCAGAAAGTATGTTTCTAAAATGGTAAGTTAAGTCTTTCCAAAAACCATCGTTTTTTCGTTTAACAGTTCCAAGGTAGATTCTAAAATGTAGAAGAAATCAAATTTATAATAAATATATTCCAATTTTTAGAAGTAATAGAAATAGAAAAATAATACATTTTTTTCTTATATTAATAAATTATTTCCCAAAACAAGAAACACTTTTCTAAGTTGCAGGGCGATTTCAGAGTGTACTCAACGACAAATGTCTATAATTTTGTGGCAATTCGCAATTTGATAAAGGAGTGCAAGGGGCGAACTTAACGATTGAGTAAGAGGCTGCCTCACATGACAATGCGAAATGTGTATGTACTACTTGGGCTATCAATGAGTGGACGGTGTCGATTACGAGACGAATACGAGTAGCTGGCTCGTCACTTGCTCGCATTGTTGACTCTGCTCGATGATATCGTAACGAAATGAGACGAGTAAAATGGCATCACTTAGCGGGCATGGCGATTATCGGCAGTCCATATAGTATTTGCGATTAGCTGCAGTCCAAATGATTACATCATTGAGTTGACCACAACCTTGGCAGTTGCACTCGTCGCTGGATTTGGCTGGATTTGGAATTGGGACTGCGGTTGGAACTTGGTACTGCTACTTGGTTGTCTACTGTCCTCGATTGTCTAATGTGTCATGCAGGGCACGAAACGAGCAAAGAGCAATTACTGGATGGTGATGTTGAATCGGCTGGCTTGGCCAATGGCTAACCATTATGAATGTCAAATATTTGGACGTTCCGAGCGAAAAAGCGCGTAACAAGTGGCAAACAGGCCAAAAGACCAAAAAGCGACTCGACGCCTGACAAGTGACAAGCGATAAACGGCATTAAAGTCACGAGACGGCCCAAAACGCCCAACAACAAAAAGTCAACAAACACAAAAATGACTACAACAAAATTTAACCATGTTAATAGCAGTGTGTGAGTGCATAAGTCTGTGTTTGTGTGTATGTACGCATGTCATCAAAGCGACCGCGAAAAATTGCCCAGCAGGCAATGGCAAAGAGCACAGCACTCTGTTCACACTGTCGCCGCACAGTGGGTTATGTTATATATGTTGTTCTATTTGCACTTTAATAGTCTCAGAGAATTTTTAAATAAGTTGGCAGGTTTGATAAATATTAGCAAAAATATTTTTATATCTATGTAGAATATATTAGTATAAGTATTTAAATCATCAATAGTACCCAAGACTGCTGATTTTGCTACACACTCGTTTACTTAATTATAGGTAGAAAAAAAGTCAAATAATCAATTAATTATAAAAGCTTTTTTCCTGCATGAAATTTGGATTTGAAATTCCTTCAATGGCCCAACACATAATTTTTCCCTAATTTTTCCCATGCTCTTCAATATTACATTTGCGAAGCGTTTCAAGTATTGTATTGTACTCGTATATGGGCAGAGAGATAACAAATCCAAGCCAAAAAAAAAAAAAAATCGAAATCATTTTTCAAGAGCCGCACGAAATGCACATTGTCATTGACTTTGTTCTTAGAAATTTCTGCTGCTGTTCGCATAAAAAACAAACGAGAAAAAATTCCAAATGAAAATTCGAATGCCACAAGCGAATGTTTTAAGCGAGCACTCTCCAGTGGTTAACCGGATGGGCGGTGGAAGGGGGACAAAAATGTTTAGAGCTGTGCAAGGACACACTCACCAATGTGGACATCGTGGGGACAAAAAAAAGGATTTGCAGTTGACGGCTTTGCTTTACATTACTCCTAGTCTGGTCCTTGAACTTGACAGCGCCAAGCAAATAGAATGACTCGAATTCAAATATGTCCTATGTACAACAATTTTTTAAGAATATATTTACTTAAACATATACATATACATACATGCTCAGCTGCAGCACACAGCACACAGCAGACAACAAGGCTGACCAAAGCGGCCGACAACTGTCGTCCGCAGTGCGACTTCCGGTGACCAAAAGTGCCACAAATACCGATAAAAAGCCACAACTTTGCAACGGGTTGTTGAACCAAATATGCATTCACTTCGACATCCAAGGTGCAGCGACCCACGCACACGAAGCGTCTGCAACTAGGGCCAGCAAAGTGACCGCGTTTCTTGTGCAACATTAAGGTAAAATGCCCAGAAGGTACCCCAGGTACCTGCAAACATACATCAACTGAGTGCCAGATGCGTTTGTCACTGGCCAACAATAAACCGGACAATTGAGATAGTGTCAGTGATTGGGGTGCACAATAACCGGAGTAAAAATAGTTTACATGAATATAGTTGACTCTCAGATTTATTTGTTATACTTGCCAAACTCAAATCATGATATCAAGTAATAATCGCTACTAGTAAGATTAAATAGAGAAGTTTTTCAAAATAATATATGGATATCCTATATATCCTATATATTATAGTACTTTAACAAGAGCAAGAAATGGGAATATTGAAAACTGAGAGACTAGCTTGCAAAAGAAGCATATGGATATATTTACTCGATTGATGGGTCTGAGCTAGAAGCTGTATATACTTTACAGGGTCTTAAATGTCCCTTCAAGATTGTCCATCTCAATTCAAGTGTAAGGGTTGCTTGCAAGCAAATCACATAATCAACTCATCAGGCTCATTAATTAAGACGCCGTTCTGCCTTCGAGCCATGAACTTGACCTTCACATGGCCTTCGACACTTCATCGGCTTGGTTTCTGCCGCGCCCCCGTAATTCATCTCAAGATATTTATCATTCCATAAACACACTTATATGCATATATTTTGCCAATGATGTCAGGATGAATGAATCGATAAAAGGCTATCCATTTTGGGTGGAAGGGTGAGCGAATAAATGGCAGTAGTTTGGCAAAGAGTTTGGCAAATGTTTGCTGCCAAGCTGCATAATGAGAAACAGTGCTTGTTGGGTATATGCATAAATACATACATATATCTATATTATATCAGCATATTAGCACCACTTGAGACCTGATTACACTCCCACACCCACCATTCTCCAGGTGGCCTGGTTCGCACCATCCGCAATCCCATAAATACCGCTGATTTTTATTACGTATACGTCAAATTTGTTGTAGTTTATTTCTCTCTGCATATGTGCGTACGTTTATACAACCGATAATTGGATAATAATAATAATCATAAATTATTAATTATGACCAATTTGCGGATTGTATTGTTATAGGTATTTTTTCAGCATGCGAAACGTGAACTAAATATGTGTAGTGCACAAATTGAAACATGGCAGTGTTCCTATGGAATAACTCCTTCAGAAAAAATACTTTTTTCTTGAATTCCTTAATCAAGAAAGTAAATAAAATTCCGTTTCGTATTGCTTGAATTGATGTTAGCCAAAATATGGAAATCTGGATTTGATGTTGTCAAACGACGCTGGACAAATGTTAAATTTTTATTGTTTTAATGTTTAAAAATCAGAAAAATGTTTACATTTTTTTTAATTGGCAATCAAGAAAGTAAATAAATAAATGTTCTTTTTTTATTGCCATCGGCACAAACACAACCACAAAAGAAATGAGAGGTAATGATAAATAAATTTGCGCTCATAAATTGAGTACGCATTATGATGATTAGGTGGAGAGCTACTCATTGGGTACATTATAAACCAATAAGCGGCCTGTAGAGCTATACTACCGGAAATAACTTTGCATTTGCTATTGCAAGGGTTTTGTTGTTGTTTTGCCAGTGTATCCCGGACTCTTTGGGCAAGTGCTTTATGCATGTCTATATCTCCTTCCTCAGGGACGGTCATTTGGCGTCATGGCACTGCAGTGTTATTATTTTAGACACACAACTGCATACAGACACACACACACACACACAAAAACAAGCAAATAGATGCGACCATTTTCACATTTACTGTGGCATACAATTTCCGTTAGTTCCTGTGGAGTAGACGGCCATTTTCGATAGCTGCATGGGCAGAGGGGTAATGGGGGTTGTATGTGTGTGTATATATATGTGTGGATGTGTGTGTGTGTGTGTGTGTATCTGTATGACATGCGAGAGGGTCGTTTTTAACTTAGTCGGAAGTGTGTTTTGCTGGCAATGAGTTCACTGACATGACACTATCGATCGTCACATAGATTGCCTTTGGCATTCAAGTATTCGTATTATATCCCTAACAATTTATTCCTTAATCTTCTAGACATATATAAAATAATTATGAGCTTAAGTATTTAACTGTTAAAGATAGATATTAATTTAACATACAATTTTAATATGAATTCAACCCTATCATTAATCTAAAAAAAATTGAAATTTTAATGGCAAATTCTAGAAAATACTCTTAGTGTAATACATTCAATTTTTATTACAATTGGAATAGTATTTAAAATCAAGATCATCTGGATATATATATATATTTATGCCAAAAGTGTGATTCTGTCGACAATCGGAATTACCTCATTAAGCCAACTTCTAATGCTAAACCTGTACATAAACCTTTTGGGAATCCCAAACGCGCAGAATGTGACAATTGCATTCATTGTCAGTGATTTTTTGATTTAGTTTTTTTAATTTTAAGTAGCTCAAAAACTTTTGTTGTTCTGTTAGGCTTCCATCACAGGAATAGGACGAGGCGTACATCAAATTTCGGTCTAATGAACAGTTTTTGTCGTCTCATCGTAGCCGCAAAACTCATTAAAAAAAAAAAATATATAAATTTTTCGTGAGAAGAGAACGAAACTAGTATTAATTAATCAATTTGTATGTGGCTTCAAGTGCGTCGCTCGACGTGCCGATGTTTGTTTTTGTTTGCTTATTATTTGCTTACTGAATATGTGAGTGGGTGGTCAGCGATTCTGGCCACAACCAAAAACAAAAACAACTTGCGAACTGTTGTTGGCCACTTAATTGTTATAATTGCCTTTACATAAACGGATTCAGCTAGCAAACTGTTGCCAAAATTGTGACTAACTGACGTAACTGCTAAGAGACCCTGTCAAGTTAGAGTACTTGACTAGAAGTTGCCCTGTATCACAAATAAATATATAAAGCATGTACTTCTAAAAAAAAAAAAACACATTAAAATTCTCAACCCAACTATAATTGTTACAGCATATTGATATTGAGAGAGCGAGAAAAGAAATTGACATATAAATAAATAAAGATGAAAAGATTTTTTGCGGTTCGAACTATTTTTAACACTCATTTGAATAGTTTTGTTCAAATATTTAGATGTGATATCTCACTTAGAAGTGAAAACGAATCGAGTCTATACCATTGAGTACCAATGAGTTGCAAATTAGACTCAATCAGGATATACATCGATTCGTTGGACATATTTTCCATTTCGTGGAGAGCCTTTCATTGAAATTCATTAAAAACTGTTTTCTTAATCTTCACTGAGTTGCGCAAACAATTCTAATTGGCTCATAACCATTCATATTTTAATTGCCTAACCATATGCGTTAAGGAAGTTCTCAAATAACTCATCTGTCAGCGGATCAGTTAATCAATCATTCAAGTGCCAATTCCGATGAAAGTGCTGATGCATTTCTCAAACAGCTAATCGTATCCAATATTTATTGGTTACTCACACTATAGATACTGCTTTCAACAGATCCCCGGGTTAAATGTTTAGTAATTGAAAGCTATCCAATTCATTTAGATCATGTGCCAAAACACAGGAATATACCTCTAAGAATGAGATTAAGAAATGGGGTCTATAAAAACATGATCCATGTACTGGCATCCACCTGTATACAAATTTCACATGTTCCATACTCTGAGATCTCTGGGAAATTGGTAAAAAAAAATATTATTTTTCATGTAAAAATTTAACTTTTGTTCATTTGGGAACTATCTGAAAACGTAGTCTGATCTTGATGGATTTTGGTCCAAATGCTAATAGCATAACACGCATACCTGTTGAATTTGGTTAGCAAAATAGTTTCTCATCCAAGAGAGGAGCAGCTTGGTCCCTATCATCTATATGATATTATAATCCAATCCGGCCGGTTCCAAAACATGTACTATATACAGCAAAAGACGGCTATATGCCAAGTTTTATCAAAATAGCTTAAAAACTGAGGGATTAGTTTGCCCAGAAACCGAGAAACAAACAGACATGCCTATGTAGACTCGAAAAGTGATGCTGATCAAAAATATATATACTTTGTGGAATTGCGTTACAAACATCACGACGAAATTATAGTACCCTCTACAAGGGCATACAAAAGAATGAAAGTTGGTTTAGTTTAACATCAATTTGCACAACTTTATTATCCACCCATTCGTTGTGGATGCGAACAGAGTACAATAAACGACAGAGAGCAGCTCGAACAGACTTGGGCAAACAGTCGTATGTTGTGTGGACAGTAGCCCGTCAGCGAATTGCTTGTTGAAGTGCGTCAGGCAATATTGAACACTGGAGTGTCAGGCAGGCACAGAGTCCGCAACAAGCTTTCAATGTGGCAAGCGAAGTCGTGCTGCCGTCAGACAGAAAGCAAATTGCGTGTTAATTGTTTGTTCGAGATGCGGCTTCAATTTGACAGCACGCGGAGATACACACATAGCTGGAGAACCGTATGGGTTTGTGCTGCAGATGAAAAAGATGAAGAAGAGCGGGGTAACAATGAGCTACAACAAGATGGTGGCAGGCTGGACACTTGCTGTTGCCGTTGCGATGTTTGCTAATTGTGGCAATAGCAAATACAATTTCTCTCGGTGCCCCTCTAGACGTATACATATAATATGCTCTGTGTGTTTGTCTGTGTGTGTGTGTGAGTTTGCCTGTCAAATGCCTCAAGTGGCTGTCAGTTAGTTGCAAGCTCTCCCTCTTCATATCTTTCCCTTCATCCCTCCATCCCCCCGTCGACAGGCCTACTGTCAGTTAGTGGCCGTTGATTGATTGGCTGCTTTGATTGATCGTTAACCAGGCGCGGCGGAGAGCGTTTTTCAATTTTGAGCCAGTTCAATACAGTCCATGATGATCATGATGATGTTAATCTCATTAGACACATTAGCACAAAATATGAAGTACACACTCGACGCAAATGCTGAAAAGGCAGCGAAAGGCTACCAGATATTTTGTGTAATTGAAATATAGTTGTCAAAACAAACTCACAAAATACTTGAAAAATCTTCGTGTTTTTTTTTCTTGCTTTTGACAGACACACGACAAATGGCATTTCGAGTTTCAAAACATGCACAGTCAAATTCCTAGTTAAGAAAAAATACTGTATAATAAACCTGGCGCAAATATTTAATGTCTATGTGAAACAATTTCGATTCTTGCAGCGTTTTTTTTTTTTATCGCATTCTAAAAGATCTTCCATTCTTACAGCGTATCCACTTTGTTCCTCAGTTTGTTTCTTGCAATTTTGATGGTGTCTGTTATATTGAATACTTCAAATTGTTTCAGACTTTCCATTCGGGCAGTGTTTCAATATCGAAAATCGTCGATAAACGCGATAACTGTCGATCAACTCTCCCGTTGTGCTGTGATCTTGGAGCGTATTTCATAGTCGACTTTGTGGCACTCGCTTCTCATTAATTTGATACAGCAGCAATAACAACTACAGCAACAACAGCAACAACAGCAACTTAAGCGTTATTTTATCAACGGCGCGAACATTACAAATTTGTTAGGAGTGCGCAGCAGCAACGTCGCGTCGCGTCGCGTCGCGTCGCTGCCAGCGCCAACGTTGACTGCGCATACTTGAAGCCGCCGCTGCTTGTTAACTTAAGATCAGCGATTTTCTATATCACTATTTATTTACACGTCATCATCGATTTGCTGGAGTTCGGAGCTTGGTCACTTGCTGTTGTATCTACACACGCTGCGTTTTGTTGCAGTTGCAGTTTGTGCGGTAAGTCCGACCGTGCGTCCAACTGGCGGCACGTCTTTGTCAGGGTTGCCAGCGTGAGTTCATTTTAATTGCCAGCGCATTCCACGGCTTAAGTTGTGTGGCTGGCCCAAGGGGTATTCAAGCTTTGTCACAACGTTTGCAACAGACAGTCGAAGGTTCCCAAACGCTGCCACCCAGCAGCTGAACAGCAGGCACTGCTGTGGCATCAATGATCGGTACCTGAAGTGTACTAAAACGCAACGCGTTTTCTTGTCATATTTATCGAGGGTTTGACTCTTTTGTCTAGTTTCAGAAAGAAATCGTATTGAAATTTAGAACATCGCCAAGCTAACTAGAAACAAATAATTTATAAATACACGAAGAAAAAAAGATTTTTACAATTAGAAAGACTTTTTTTCGAATTATTTTCAATTATTAAGAAATAAATTCTTAAAGTGTATAAATAAAAACACTTATTTCTAGAAAAAGACTTTCTTAAATTCAGAAATGAGCTTAAAAATGTACTCCTTTGAGTTATATCTCAGTGAGAAGTCGAACAGCTCCTCAATCATTTCTATATTTATTCATTATAATTTAAATTAACGCTGATCAACTGTAGTAATTTCAGCATGAGTCGGTCGAGAATCACTAAAATCAATACCGAAATCGTATTTGTTAGGTAAGGACTTGAGTGTAGTTGGGTTACTCCCAATCGAAGCAAACAAATAACAATAGTAAACATACTAACTAACTAGCCTGGGCTTCGAATCCTTGCAGTTCACTTGTCTGATTATTTGGGTCGCTGACTAGACACCACTCGTCTTTGCAGTTTATCGCATTTTTTTTTTCATCTAGAGTTCCTCACCATTATTAAGTGTTCACAGTCACGCGATAGACATCAAGCTACTCAAAGTAGAAGTAATCAATAACATAATATGCTGTTGTATAGTCAACATATAGACCAGATATATATACGATGATCGAGTAGGGTATTCAAGCATCGTTCTGTGAAGCCTAATAAATAGCTGTAGCTGCTGCTTTAAATGATTTAGCGGGGCGCTGTTAACTTCTTGGCAATCATTGTGTGTGTGGCTCTAGCTCCTTTTGTGAGTTGCTATTGCGCTACTTCTCTGTTAATCTGTTGCTTCGTTTTATTTTGTTACGATTTTGTAGTTTGCCTATTTCCAGTCACCCTGCCACATTTGGCGCCAAACAAATTAATTTTTGCGCCTACATAAAGCTAATTGACTTGAATGGGCGTCTGTCCGATTACGGCTCGCACTCTCAATTTGCGGCCCGCAATTGTCAAAGCCGCTGCCGAAAAGGCAGCCGCACATTATCTGCATCTTGGCACCGCCTACAACACCTACAATACAGACACACACACACGTACATGTGTGCATTAAAAGCTGACTAAACGCCGCTTGACCTACAATTTCTATTAACAAGAAATAGTCGTGGTTGCGGGGGTGGGGGTGGGGTGTCAGGTAGAAGAGCTGTGCCCACGTGAGGCACGTGCACTTGGGAACAACACAAGTGGCGCCCTCAACGGAAGCGGATCAAGTGCATGCCACGTGCAGGCGACATGCAAAGGAGGGGCACGGGGCAGCAGGGTGCAGCGAGCGAGGACAAAACTATGGCAAACGCTTTGGTTAATTAGAAATCAATTGAAACACATTCAACGATTCAAGTAACTAGATAGCCACAATAACAACAACAACACAACAAATGCAACACTCGGCCGACCCAAATAAGTTTCCAATTAAAGCCCCGCCACGTCCTCCGCTGTGCCGTCCACATCGTTGTCGTTGGGTGGCATGCAAACCAAAGCCAAACTGAGCACAGAGCACCGAAAACCCAGAACTGAGAACCGAGAACCAGTTTTTTACCGACACGCCCCGCTCCTGCCCACTGCTACTCGGCCCCCATCCCCTCGGCGCCCGTTCGTTCGTTTGTTCGCTGTGTCAACTTGGCTATCTTAAAAATGCTTAATTGCTCGACTTGCATACAGAAAAAAATAAATAAATAAACAAAATAGAAATGATATGGTAAGCACTTGGCACAGGTTCCCAGCTGCCACAGGTGCAAGATGACACTTCGCCTATCGACTATCGATGTGCTGTCCTCGTATAAACAACTAATGGTTACAATTATCAAGGATCTCTCTCTCTCTCAATCCCTCTCTCTCTCTCTCTCTCTTCCTCTCCCTCTTTCTGGATAATCAGGAATGTGATACACTATCAAATGCTTTGAATATTACACAACAAGTAATTGGAAATGACTTTCCGAGTAGAATGCGAGTAATGCCTTGTTATTGAGTCGAAACAACTGGTACGGACATGGACACGGACGCGGACACGAACACCCACTCATCCACACAGCCACAATGTTCCCTGCCCCACCATGGCAGGCACCACGCCACAAATTGGTTAGGTAAGTTCAAGTTCCAGTTAAGGTGTTGCCACTCATTGCACAATTTGCATGCAAGTCACGTTCCTCGACTTTGAGTTAGACTTCGTCACCTGTCTGTCTGTCAGTCTGCCTATCTATCTGCTGTTCGTTCCCTCCACCGTCCACCCCTGAGATTGCCAGCCTGCATAACGCACAGCAGCAACAAAAGACAAATATCAATTAAATAAATGGCAAAGTCGATTAAGATCTTTGGCCATAATTAAGTTAACAAGCTGAATGAAATTCTTGCCAGCTGGCGCCGCTTATCCAAAGATCAACGAGTTACACTTAAATAATACAAAAAATACCACAGATTGTTGATTGAAAATTGTGTTCAGAAAAAATAATATAAAAAAATAAACAGAAATTAAATAAATTTCTTAAGATTAAAGATCCTTGAAAATTATTTATACTTTCCAGAAATATTATCTAGTTTTAAAAATGCAATATATGCTTTTTGGAAAGTTGTAAAAACTTTTAACATAAATAAATAATATTTATTTATACCCCCCAATCCTTGATATAAATACTCGACCATTTAATATTTTAATACGCTCAGATTTATTTATTATATACTATACATTTGTTTTTTCATTAATTTTAAATTTATAGTTAAATTGCTCCGTTCAATTTTATTTAATTTAGTTCGTAACTTTAATTTGAAATTTTTATGATAACCTCTTTAAAAACTATGAACTCTTCTGAGTCTATAATAAATAAAATAAAAATTATATTAAAAAAATATACGAATTGTGCAACAAAGACTTTTTCCCTATATTTATTGAATATTAATAATATTTTAAATAAGAAAGATAGGAAAGTGTTTTTGCCAATTGATGGTTTTTTTCTTTCTTTTTTTAGTGTATTAGCTTTATGTTACCACACCGGAGATGCTGCAGTGTCGCGTTGCCGACTATGGGGGAAAAGTTGCAATTACGTTTTGCGCTTCATCGTGATAAAGCTGTTCTAGCGTCAGCGACTAAACGTGCAGCTTTGTGTGAATTTGTAATGCGTGAACAAGAACGAAGCGGCAGCCGCAGCAACAACAAGAATGCGGTCACAGTTCATTGCACCGCTAGAAATGCAACTTACTCAAAATGATGCTGCTGCTGCTGCTGCAGATGATGATGATGATGATGTTGCACAACCAGCTGATGATGATAAAGCAGTTGCCATGGCAACTTGCAACTGACAGCCTTCACAACTAGTTGAAAGAAGAAAGATGCGCCTCCAGCGGCCCAAGTATCGATGTAGGAGATGCAACGATATGACAACGTGCTGCCAATGAGTGAGCGAGGCAGGGGCGGCTGGGGACTGACTGCGTGCACCATATGACACTCTTTGTGACAGTTGAACAAATTTCAATGCCATAATGCACTGCGAATTGCATACGAACAAAAGGTGTGAGAAAAACTAAATACAATTTTCGAAGCTGCATTTGATGCACTCTGTGCCAAAAATATATACAATATTTATGTACGCTGTGCAGTTCTGCCCCTTCAAAATTAACGAGCCGTCATCTTTGAAGAAATCTACGAGCTAGTTCTGTATTTGTGAGTGTGCTTTTCCGATCTATTCCCTCATCATATTGACAACGGCTAAATGGGTATGATGAAGTTGTGGAAAAGCGCGTAACAGGCCGAAAGCAGAATAAGCGATCAGATCAAATATATATATATACATATATATAGTCTGGAGGCTTTAAACCGATTTCCGGTAGCAGTAAATGACACATCTTTGTGATTATCGATCGATGTACGAGTATATACCTTGACATAATATTTAGCACTCATCCATATATGATCAAATATGTTGTGTATTGAGATTGGTAAAGTCTTGGGAGCTGAGTATCTTCAAGTCGATCAATACAAAATAAAGAAGCAAAAGTTGATTTAGGTACAGTTGTCGTTAAAGTTGTAAAATGAGTGCCAAATAGGCTTTCCATTATTCATAACAACTGAGCAAATGCGAAATGGTGAATTGGTAATAACTAATGACTTTTTGGCTTATCGGCTCTCGAATTCTCGCTGGAAGCGCTCTATCAATTTAAACTGTTTGACTCCGTCCATCCATTCTTGAATGGGAGAGATTCTCCATACTGGGGTAACTGTTGGAGAAAGAGTTGAATTTGATTGTCAAGTCAAAGTCAGTGAGAACTTTAACGTGAGAGAACATGAAGACCATATTTAGGCACTTGACCCACAGGTGATTCATAGCTAATTTGGTTAAGTTTTCTTGTCGAGCTCTTTATTTTTGTTTAATGCAGAGGCAAATAATGAGTCGAAAACAGATCTCGTGTTCTTTTGCTCAGCTTCTGTTGCCGTTGCTGTTTCCGTTTCAGATTCAATGTCAATTTGAGGTTTCAGTTTCGGTTTCAATTGCTTCCTTCTCTGAGAAGTCTCGCTTTTCGCTCCTTTTGATCTATTTTAGGGAGAGAAGACCGAACGCTAATCAACGCTGACACAAGCAGGGACGGACCACTGAGGCATGCCGCCATGCGAAACTCGCTGGGAACCATTTTAAAAGCAACAAACAACAAACAACACACACAACAGACGGCAGACAACAGGCAATATAATGCACCAAAGGGAGACTCTTCCCAGAAAAATAACATACACACACATGAAAATAAATCAAATTATTGTTTTTTTTTTTGCTTTTTTCTTCTGCTATGGCAAGCTTTTAGTCGCCACGAGAAGCATTATTTGTGGACCAAACGAGAGAGCAGCCAGTTGTTGGGCCATTATATTTTAGTGGTGAAGTTGAAGGAGACATCTCCCTACCGACCCCATACAGTGCATATATATATACATATATATATATATATATATGTATTCATGATCAGTGTCCACCTCTTTGTTTAATATATGCGTATTATGAACGAAAAACCAAAAAAAAAAACCATTAACCATTGGACTCCTATATAAAATACCTTTCACTGGAGCAATAGGTCGATTTTTGTAATGACTACTAACATTTAGATTGCGGCAATCTTTGTCATGCCCCAGATAACGGTTCTTTCGTCTTTCTGGTTTTAAAGTGAATTCTAGTCTCTGAATTGAAATGGGCTACGATAATTTTCACTCTGGAGAAAATTACGCAGCTATTTAGCACTCAGCTGCCACACAAGATGCCACAACTAATGCAGCATTTTGTAGCCAATTTAAAACTTAAAATTAATCAAGAAAAAAACATCAAATTGTGAATGGCAGCTAATCAAGCTCAACGTCTTTGACACACCTGAGAGAGAGAGAGAGAGAGGGGGAGACGGGGAGGAGAGAGAGAGAGAAGTCGATGAAACTTGTATTAACTGGGATAATCTTGCGATAAGACGCTTATCAAAACAGAAGAATGGAAAGCCCGAACAAACGAGCCAGCAACAAATATGGAAAATGCAACCGCCACAAATACAAATATATGAACAAAAAACGAAAACAAAACAAACAAAAAAAAAAATATATATATATATAATGGAGACTTACCCAAGAGCAAACGAAGACGCTGCAATGAAAGTTAACAAACGGTTTATTTCGTTGTTATTGTTGTTCTTGACTTTTTCTAGTTGTTGCTTGTTGTTGCTTTGTTAACTGCAACGCTGCAAGTGAAAATACGTATAAGAAAGAAGAAGACAAGAGCAGAGAGTAGAGGAGAGGAGTAGAAAGGAACGGGAAAAGGGGAAAATCATGAAATGAATACTATCTTAATAAGAAGTTTTAGCTTTTAATTAAAGCCAGAAGACCAGTGTCCCCGAGTAGTGGGATTAGCTACAGCCATGGTGTAATCACTCAAAAGGGTCCCAGACTGACTCCATTTTGTCGTAACAATTTTGACACTTCAGTCGTTAAGCATCTGCTGTGGAGGTTTGTTGATAAGGACGATTTTTGTTTTGACAGCTGCTTCCATATATAAACATATACATATACATATATATACATATACATATATATTTATATATTTATTTTGAATTTTGTTCGGAAGGGTAACAATTGCAAAAGTACACCATGGGTACAGCTTCATCATCTGTGCTTGCAGGGTATTCTCGACAAGTTTGCGCTTGCGTCTGCGTCGACAGAGCCGCCTGCAACTGAAATCGAATTTTCAAAAAAAAAAAAAGACAGAAAAACAAAACAATCAGAAAAAGAGGAGGAAACAGAAACAAACACACACAGAGACACACACACAGGGCAATAGAAGAAGCAGACTTAAAAGGAAAACGAGTTAAGACACGAAAGACAGCAAAAGACAATGCTGTCGGCATTGCAGTCGGCGTCGCCGTCGTAGTCGGCGTCGCAAGCAAGCAGATAAAAGCAACCAAAAGACTAAAAAGCAAATGCAACAACAACAACAACAGCAGCAGCCGCTTGAATTTTTTCTTTTCTTTTTGTTTGTGTTGTGTTGTTGCTGTACATCAATATATATTTTGTAAATAGTTTTTGTTTACGCGCGAGTTGAAATTTCAATTTTTGGTCGGCTGTTGGCCAGGCTTACGTTTCAATATTTTGACGCCTTTTTAGTTGCGCCCGCGCATCTCCCAACAAAAACAAATGAAAATAATAAAAAAAAAGCAACAACAACAATAAGGCTAAGGAGCAGCACAAACTTTACACCAGACACCAGAACCGACGAAAAAAATATTTAAAAAAAACACTTTGTTGACGGTGCTCTAACAGTTGCGGCGAGCTAATACTTTCGAGCTGCTGCTGCTCAACGATTGTTTTATGTTAATGATTTGTTGATTTTTGTTTGTTAGTTTGTTCTTTAGTTTGAGTTTAACAGCTCAGCAGCAAGCCGACACGGAACCGTACGCAACGAAAACAAAATGAAGACTAACAACTAATGTTAGCAATGTGATTGCAGGCGCAACGCCCCAAAATACCAAATGTTGCGGGCACTCCAGAAAAATACCAAGAAAAAGCTCCTATGAATGTTGCCAGACTGATAATTACACAAACGTGAAAAGCTGACGCTAGGGGACGCCACTGCCGTTACTCGGTGGTTGCGTGCAAACAAACATAACGAGCACAATAAAAAAAAAAACAAACGAAAAGCATGCGAAGCTCGCATACCCTCCCACTAATATATGTGATAATAATAGTAAGTATTCCAATTTAATAGGGAATTATATAAATATCGATAGAGGCTCATATGTTTTCAGAAAAACGGACAGCAAACAAAAATGGGCGTGATAATGTAAGTAATAGTTATGATGACACGTGTCAAATCGCATGAGAAAGCGAGGGGCTCGGCCAGCTTTTGAAAGTGGAGAGACTCGGTCAGCTGGGACGCTTTTTCGCGTTGCTCTGTTTGCATATGGCAAAAGCTGCGCCCGCTGTGTTGTCATCGTTATGTGTACGCATTGTTGTTGTTGCTCTTGTTGTCCGAAAGCTCTTCAACTAATAAACGCTGGGCTCAATTTTCTCCTCGCTATATCGAATTGACACAGTTAAATCGAAACACAATTCTAAGTCGAAATCAATGAAAACAGTGGCCCGCTGCACTGCATCCGCAATGACAGTCAAGTGATAAGGCTCACCAACGAATTCGCACTTGAATTCGCCATTCGCAATCATTCTAATTCGATTCGAGTGAGAAAACGAAAACGAAATCGAAATCGGAACACGAACAGGTGAAATGTCAACGGAAAGCAATACGCCCGTAGATCCGCGTGTCCAGGTATGTACTCTATACACCCCATATACATTCGTATGTGGTTGCTCCACTTGAACGCTCTAATTGCAGATCGAGCTGGAGAAGCTAAACACGGCCACGGACAATATCAACAAATATGAAGTGGAGCTCGATGTGAGTTGTGTATTGATTTTTTCTCTCCCTCTCTCTTTCGCTCCCCTCTCTCTCTCCCTCTCTCTGTGTGTGTGTGTCTTTCGTCCAGCTTTATGTAACGTTATTCTCCCCGCACAGGAAGCGAAATGTGAATTCAAGCGCCTGCTGGCGGAGAGCGTGGTGCGCATCAAGGCCGCTGCCCACAAGCTGGGCAACTCCATTGACGCCGCTAAGCCTTATTACGAGTCGCGCATCTATGCCGCCCAGCTGGCCAAGGAGACGCAGCAGGCGGCGGCGAATCATGAGAAGGCCAAGTCCATTCATGCCGCCGCCAAGGAGATGGTCTACCTGGCCGAGCAGGGACTCGGCGAGAAGTCCACACTGGACACTGCCTGCCAGGAGATGCTCAGCCATGCGGCTAGCAAAGTCAACCAATCCCAGTTGGAGGTCACCGATACACGCAACGCGCTCAAGATGTGCCAACTAAAGCTCGAGGTGGCCAACAATCGTGTCAACAAGCTCCAGGGCCAGCTCAAGCAGGCGTTGCGTGCCTCCAGGTATCTCACTTGTCCCCAATCTACTCTCCGATTCTTGAAATTACTCCTTCCTGGTCCTGGCAGAGCATGTGAAGCTACTTTCACTCCATTGCTCCTTATTTCTAGGTAGCTAATCCCTAGGAGAATTTCACATATTGGCATGTCCGAGTTCAATTTGCACTTAAAGCAGCTATTTAAATCTGAATCTCAATTTGTATGTTATTAATTTCTAAGCTTTTTGAATTTTCTTCTTTATCTTATTTACCACAACTTAAATTTGCACAAGCTACCAACTATTCTAATCGGCTGAAAGTTTGAAATCTTTCAGTTTCTATCCCTGACTATATCTGGAATATCAGAAATTTGTAAGCCCTTATTAGAATGGAATAGTTACGCCTCGTTGCAAACTTAGATATTGTAACTGGATTCAATTTGCATTAGGGTTTTTAAATAACTCCTTAGTTTTTAATATTTCGAAAGTTATCAACTCTAGTAACAATATAATATTTTAAATACTTATTTATGAAAAGTATTTTGTGATCGTTCAGAACACATCTCTGCCGGGGAGTGGGAAAACTATCGGCCTGCCCGAGTTGCAAATGTATTTTTTTTATCTCCCTTGGTGTTTTTTTTGTTTTTGAAATTTTTTATTTTGGTTTCCCGTTTGGGGGTTCTATTCTACTCTGTTTTGTTTGGTTTCGTTTCTTTTTCATAGATTGCAGCTCAGGCGCAATTTACTTTTGTTGAGATACTTTAGCATTTTGCACGCTTTGTATTGTACCCTCTGCTCGTGAGTATGCCTCACCTGCCCCCAATTGACACGCCCACTAATATGCGGTAAACGCCTCTCTCGTCGCCCCCTCCCCCCTCCCCCGTTTTTTTGTCTTCTTTTCTTTTTGCAACTGTCCGTAAGCGTAGGCCGTACTACGAGACGCGGGCTAACTACAATGGCCTGCTGAAGGCTCAGAAGCTGCGGGTCAACGAGCTGGAAACGAAGGTCAGTGCTGCGAAGTTGACCTACAATGAGGCGCTGAAGAATCTGGAACAGATCTCCGAGGATATACACAGGCAGCGGCAGCAGCGCAACAATCTGCTCAACTATGAGGCAATGCTGCGACAGGTGGA
This sequence comes from Drosophila hawaiiensis, assembly GCA_037043685.1. Lineage (NCBI taxonomy): Eukaryota > Metazoa > Arthropoda > Insecta > Diptera > Drosophilidae > Drosophila > Drosophila hawaiiensis. Next base: position 154,963 of record JBAMBA010000217.1, read on the forward strand.
TGCCGTCGATGCGCTAACAGCGGGCGCCGAGCAACTGCAGCCGGCTCTGGACCAGGAGCGGGAGCGAGAAAGGGAACGGGACCGTGAACGGGAGCAACAGCTGGCAACGGAGGATGAGTATTTGCGCATGCCGGAACGCTTGGGTAGTGGGGCCAGTTCGCCGCGACAACGGCAGACGGATGCGCATGATTGCCCCCATCTGTTGCATGACTTTGAGGCGGTGCTGACCTTTCCACAGAAGCTGGCTGGTGGCATGCACAAATCGGCCAGCACCAGTGCCACCGATGGCGATAATAATCTGTTTGCCCAGGCGCAAGGGCTGCACGGTCCCTACGAGGTGAAGCCACGCTCCGAATCCGGCAGCAGTTCGCTGGCATCCGCATCGGCCTCAGCATCCGCTTCCACTTCGGTGGCGCCGGCAGATAATGATATCGATCAGTGGACGGAGATCCGTCTGTCGCACTCGGACAGCACCAGCTCGAGCTATTCGAATCAATCGCTGCTGGAGCAGCAGGCTCTTGACGGCTGTGGTCACCAGGCATTGGGCTACGGCCTGGGCAGCATGGAGCCGGATGCCCAATCTCAGCACTCGACCTCATCATCGGACGAGCCAAAGCGCAAGGTTACCTGCACCACCATATTCCAGGACGACAGCGGCGGCGGCATCGGTTTCGTTGGCGCCCAAATGAGTCGCAAGCAGAGTCTCAGCCAGTGGCTGTCGCGCTCCAATAGCTTCAAGACGAGCGGACGGCGTCAGAGTCTCGATCTGCTGATCGATGCCGGCGATAAAGTGAAGGATGTGTTCAGCTATGGCTTTCAGAAGGTCGGACGCACTCTCGAGCGACGCAACAGCGAATCTGAAATGGCCAGTGATCTTGGCGAGACGGATGCACTGCTTGCCACAAATGCAACAACGACAGCCACAGCAGTTTCGGCTGTGTCTGCAGCAGCAGCTGCAGCGTCCGCAACAAGTGCAAGCAGCAGCAACAACGCAGCAGCGGCGCCGGTGATTTTTTCTATTTAGCAGGTCAGTAGACGGCGGCAACGGTCGCAGCGGCGGCGGTGGCGGTGGCAGCGGCACCAGCAGCAATGCTGCCAGCAGCCTCCTGTGCTCGCTGCAGAATCGCCTGACAAAGCTCATTTGATTTAATCGATGCCATGGTGCCAAGTACTCGATAATCGATCATCGATAACTGATCATCCGATTAACTGCTAAACTGCAATTAAAAATTTAAGCTGCACCCACCTAAAAAAAAACAAAAAAAAATCATTAAAATAACAATAACAACTGCAACTGCAACTGCTACTACAAATCGAACTAATCAGCAACTGCAATTAACTAAATTCCTATCGAATTGGCTGCTTTGATTTGGTCTCTTTGCTCTTTGAAAACACATTTAATCACAACCACAACCAATAACAATAACAACAACAACAACAACAACAACAATACCAACAACAACAAACAACAACAATATCTACAACTAACAGCATTGCACGCACGCACGCTTCTACTACTAAAAAAAAAAACAACAAAAAAAACATGAAAACTAAAAAAGATCAAAACTCTACTCTCAAAATTTGTATGTACTGCAAATATTTCATTAATGTGTTTTGTGTTGTTTTTTATTTTTTATTTTTGGCGCCCTGAAATAACTGCCTTATGTAAAATAATTCTGAAAGAATAATTATTCAGCAAGCTCAAAATCGTTCATGTATATAATATTTTAATAACTTGTTGCAAGTTTTTTCTTGTTCTCATTTCTAATGCAGATTTGTTACATTTGTGCAATACTATTATTATTATTATTGTTAATTTTTTTTGTTTTTGTTTAATTCGTATAGTTCTCAATTGCTTTTTAGACTGACATTGGCAATTATTTCATGGACCCTTGTACTTTTGGTGTGCCAGTCTCTCATTGCTCAATGTTGCTTTATTGATTCTTTCGATTCGCATCAATACATTGGATCATTCATAGTTTTTATCTTAATACTTTTTCTCTAAGCTGACAATTCTCTCTCTCTCTCTCTCTCTCTCTCTTTCTATCGTTTTTTCTTGCTTTCTTGCTCATCGTATGTGTTGATTTTGGTTATTCTGTGAATTGTGTGTGATACAACTACAACAACAACAACAACTACTTTACAGATCCTCAGAACCCAAAGAATTACTATCCGATGAACAGGTTGAGAATTTACTGTTGAATCACATGGTTGATGAACACGGCGTCATTGTTGTGGAGGAATTAAAGTCACCAACGGCCTCAGCAGCCACAGGCAGAACATCAACAACAAGCATGCACCACCCACAGCAACAGCCACTAATGCAGCAGCAACCACAACAGCAAAAACCACAGCAGCAGCAGGAGCAACATCATCATACGGGGGCTGCACGTGCTGCTCTATTGTTTTAAATTGATCAATCATAGCTGTACTTAATATGATGAACCCGCTGCCCCCAATGACCATGACACATTTCAAGCAATTAGGAAGAGGCGTACATATCATTTGACATCAAACTCAGACCCATTAAGCTGATGACACTGAAAGGAGTGAGATCGAGGAGTTGGTGCTGCTGGAGGAGCCGCCCAAAACATTGGACTATTTTGTTTCTATATATAGTTTTGGGCTATGTTATTAATCCTTACATGTGCAATAATGTTGTTTAGCGTACAAAATCCAAAAGAAAAAATTAAAAAAAAAATCGTAGTTACTTTTTATGCTGTTCAGAAAAGCAATTAACTAACACCGCTAGTCAAACGCGAAAAGCATACAAATCAGTTTAAAGAGAATATTATTATGAGCAAAAAAAAAAAAGAAAAAAAACTATGAAAAGAAAACTTTCAAAAAAGAGATAAACCATAAAATACAAAATAATTATAGAAATTATACAAAGTACGTTATAAATATACATACATATTGATATTGACATACATATATTTAGTACATATCCATTAATAGTTATATTTTGGGGAGAAAGAAAAGCTACTCTTGTAGACCAGAGTCCACCTGCCCGAGTCTAACTTTAATTATGAATATATATATAAAAATCAAATGATTGTTCCAATGTTGAAAACAATTTGCCACATTAACAAAACTAACTAATGCGATTCCTGAGCATGTCAGGGAAAATGAAAAGTTACTTATACAAAAACTCTTTCTTTCTACGACTTTTTGATAAAGTGATTCAATCCGGTCCGTTTCCCTCTACAACGATCTAATAACCCCTCAAAAGTGCCACAAACATGAAAATAATATCAATATCCTTATGATTGAAGTTTGGCTAGTATTTTTGTTTCATTTTGTATTTATTTATTATAATGTTTAAGCTGATATCGATAGCATCTGCGTCAGCTGTGCAACTTTCGTGATAAAACTGCCAGCAGTTGTTCAGCGCCAGCAACAGCACATATTTTGATTGTTCACTAATAATTAAGCATTGGATAATTTAGTTGTTAATTATTATTTAAATCAGCGTCTTGAAAACTATCAATCGAAGAGTTTAATGCAAGCAGTATTTTTCATACGTCATATCGATACACACACGATGCCAATACTATCGTGAAGCTATCGATAGTTTCGTGACTGCGCTGTAACGACACAACAAGATTCCGAGTGGAAGCGAAAGCGAAACTGTTGCCAATTTTAGCAACAGCAGTGCATTTTATTCAAGAACAGCAACATGCGCGAAATGAACGTGTTTTCTTTTCCGGTGCTGCTTCTATTGATGCAGCTGTTGATCACGCTCAGCAACCAATCAAACACTAACTGCAACTGCGCCGGCAACAATGAGCCTTATTACAATGCACAGCCACAGGCAACAGCAAAGCGCCAACAAATACAACAGTGGATGCCAATCCACGTATGAAACCCACTAAATTAGAAGCGGTAGCAATGCAACCGCAACTGGAGGGTAAGCTCAATAAGACGGCGGATCAGAATACGGTGTTGGCACGCGGTGTTACCACACAGATACGGCCACAGTGCAAGAGTCAAAATCCGGGAACACAACAGCAACTGCAACGCAAGCCCCACCACCACCACCGCCACCACCAATCAAATCAGGAAATGAAACAAATCCAACACCCAACTCGGGCAAAATTCTGGCCAACGGCGTTACGCTAGGTGACATCAACAATAGTAACAGCAACGGCACACGGCCAGCAATTGGTGTCAATGCCACTGCCAACACCAGCAACAACACCAGCAACAACACCAGCAACAACACCAGCAACAACAGCAGCAGCAGCACTACAACGACCACCAGCAGCAGCACCACCACCACCACCACCACCAGCACCACTACAACCACAACTACCACGCCACGTCCTAAAAAGCCAAAAGTAACAATCAGCATGGCCAAGCAACTGGAGGGCGAAAAATTGGATGCAGCTGCAGCTGCTGGCGCTGGAAGCGTTGCACCACACGTTCTGCCCGTTAAGGAGATGAGCAGCCTGGCCGATCGTGGCGAGAATGAGTATATTGTGCCCATCGTATCGGTAATGCTTGCTGTGCCGCTAGCCATTGCCGTCTTCATCATTATGTATCGTCGCTTTCGGGATCTGTGGAGTACACGTCATTACAGGCGCATGGACTTTCTGGTTGATGGTATGTACAACGATTGACAAAGGCGCCAGCAGCAGCAGCAGCAGCACCACCACCACCACCACCACCAACAACAGCAACAACAACAACAACAACAACAACAACAGCAGCAACTACAATTATGTGGTGCAAGTGTCGGCGGCGGTTCTGGCTGTTTATCAATTGCTGCCATGCGATTTTCGTAGCGGAAAAGAATTTGATAGGAGAGCACAAGAAATACTTGAAAGAAGATTATTAGATTGTTTAAGTTATTATTTGTTTTTATTTTGCATGAAATGCGAACACAGTGAGTGAGAAGAACAGATCAGCAGGGTGCGAGCGAGCGAGAGAGACGCAAAGAGAGAGAGAGAGAGAGAAAGATGTTGAGAGGAGAGGCACATATTGCTGCAGCCAGCACCAGGGCTAAATATACACATTGCTCAGTCAATTAAAACACTAGGAATATGTATTTATGTACGCGTGTACATCAATCTGTGTGTTAGCTTTACTACGCAAAAGTAATTTGTAAGAATATATATACACTATCTATATGTACATATATTCACAGCGGCCAAATTGAAATTTTTTTGATAATATGCAAAATACTGCGAAAAAAACAACTGAGAAATTTAAACTGATTTTGTGAAAAAATGATTGTATCTGATTGAATCGATACACGTTTTCTATGCATTTTGTTACATTTGTTATATATATATGAATATGTATGTATGTTTTTCTTTTATAATGGAAACTTTACATACATTATTCTTTAAAACGCTGCGACCAAATTCTGGAAACTATCCATACACTTAAACCGCAATTAGCAATCAATCGTGAAACTTACAATACAATACAATATAAAAATATGTGTAAGTTATGTATATATACATACATAAATATATATATATAACCAGAAAGTGCCTTACCATTTCAGCTCAACAACAAAGAATCCAAATTATTATACTTATATAAATATATCAATACGTATATAGGATTACAATTATACATGTATATACATTTCGATCTGTAAATTTAACTGCGTCTGCAGACTTCCAAACCTCATTTGATCTATGCCCTATTAACGAAAACACAAAAAAAAAGGAAAAAAAAAACACTTTCGATATAGCCAGAAAAGCAAAACGGCGCATTTATTGCATAATAATTTGTTATAAGCGAAACAATTACAATAAAGCAAATGCAGTGTAACCAATAAAAGCACAAGCGTTAATTCAATTATCGTTCTAGAATCCAAATGGGAAACGTGAAACATGCGTAACACAAAACAAGAATCGCAAATGTAAACAAAATTGCAGAAGCTGATTTTCGTTGTGGCTATTTGGGCGTATTCTATGTTTTCGCATTCCGGAAAATTGACGCGCACTTTCCCAAAGTGCGTAATCATTATTCAACAAATCATCAAATCTTCGTTGATGACGTGTATAAATCATAATTTTTGTGCTTTTCTTCGCAGGTGTTTGTTGTTGATGTTAACTAGTTTCAGAAAAGGCTGAAAGCATACTTTTAGGATGTGCCAAAAGGACAATTGCAAAAATAATTAAGAATCGCAAAAAAACAGTTCTCTAGTAGCCATATTCTAACAGATTTTTAAAGGACTTGCATTATTACCAATTAGGCCAACTGTATGGATTAGCTTTTACAGCTATGTCGACTTTAAGCCATAGAAAGAACAGAAGCGAGCCAAAAACGGAAACTTCTTGGCAACTACCAACTACCAGGTCTTTTTAATTTTAATGTTCTTTGACCAGCTTTTGGCTCTAAAGATTAGGAGTAAACAGAGAAATCTCCTTCGATCTCGTTTGATTAAAGGAGTTTCGTTTTTATACGTTTATATATTTATTTCGATTTGGCAGAACAACGGCTCTGTGTATAACACGTGTAATTAAAGATGGTCAAATTAAAGTTGTATTTGAAAATTATAAGAATCCTTGAACACAAATCGCTAGCCTTGCTGCTCGAAAGCTAAACAATTTATATGCTTTCAATAATCGTAAAGAATATTGTTGAGAAAAAATCTCCTCTTTATCTAATTTATATAGAAACAAGCTTTTTTCGAAGCAGAAGCAGCACTTTCAATTTCCACCAAAATAATGAAATTACAAAATAGACTCTTGATCATTTAGAAACTATATAGACGCTTTAGATATCCCCATTTATATACTGTCAGTTTGTCGCTTTTTCATTTTCAAATGGTACATTTTGACAGAACCCAAAAATATGTGCATTTTCAAATAGTGAATTTTTTTTTGCCAGTAAATATATATTTTTCTACATTGTTTTATAATTTTGAATAGAGATCATGGAGCCTTTCGATCTGTCATCTCTTGCCTAATGTTGAAATGGGCCATCATGCACTGCGTTTCTTGTTTATTAACTAGACCCAAGACTGCAAAGCTCTTAGCTTTGTCAAATTTTGGAAATTGCTTGACCTTTTCTTGCTAATAGATGTACAGCGGCTGTTCTTGCCAGATTAAGACAAATGTCTTACAACTTGCACTACCTCCGACAGGCACCTCGATGTGCTCACACCCAGTGCGGCCCCGTTGGCAGACAAGAATAAAGCAACTTTTGGTTGCCTGAAGTGCTTTATAAATTATCTCCAGCTCCTCCACAGTTTTCGTTCGTTCGTTCATTTCTAATAATCTAAACAACAGAGAAAAATAACCAAAACAAAAAAATGAAAAGTAGAAAAAAGAGAAAGAAAAAAATGAACTGGAATCGCTGCTGCCTCCGCGATCGTCTCGTGTATTTTGTGGATTTTCTTTAGCCGGATGCGGGGCGTCGCCGCCGTAATCGGCAACGTGTGAAATGAGCCGAACAACTGCCTCGATGCTTGCTACGTGTGGCAGGCTGTTCACTTGAAAACGTGCGCTGAACGCGTGCAGTGCTGATCGTGCACTTTGTTATCGATTCAAATTCAACAGAGGAGCAACGTACACCACACACACATACCATAATATCATTATCCAAAATGCATCCTGCCTCGCCGCATCAGCATCGCACACGCCTCAATGTCAGCGCACCAGGAGCAGGCGCCGTACAAACACAAAACCCTCCAGATTCCTTTTCTCTGAGTCCACAGCAGCAGCATCTTCAGCATCAACAGCAGCAGCACACGGTGCAGATCAGCTCCAGCACACATCCCTATCAAGGACTTAAAACATGTAAATATAACTTAATTAATATCAAAATTAATAGCCGCTTAACGGCAAATCCTACGCATTTTATCAAAATTCCATATGTATATTAAAAGCATCCTTTGGCTTCGCTCTCCAAAATGTCCAATATATATGATTTAATGCTTTCCGGAATCCATTCAAATATGGGAACTGATTTATGTTAAATTTGGCCGCATTTCTGAGTTCATACGGATTGTTTGTTCAGTACATAAAATGCTCACGCCTGACTAAAGATACAACTACAAGCGATACAAATAGTTTTCGTTATGTGCGACCTCAAACTCAATCTTTAGAGAGCAACCAACACTCCCAGCTCCCAAACCCCTACCACCTACCACCAGTTTCCATATATGTGCCATAAATTTGCATTTTTATGTGATCGAAAATCATAATTCAAAACGAATTGTTGCGCCACAGCGAGCAGAGATAAAACTGATTCATTAGACGTCGGTGGCAGATAGCCATATTGAATTGTATCGATCAGATAGCCACGACCACCTATGAAGTATGCAACAAACAATAAACAGTGTGTGTCGACAAGTGAAAATAAATAAAAGTCGATTGACGCGTCGAGTCGGCACATGATCCGATCCAATGCAATCCGTATCCATGAAATAAATCGTATTGTCGAAACTTATAAGATAAACAAAAGCTCAAGCTGAAAATAACCCGGCTGCCATCCGCATATAGACTGACTGCCTACTGGCCACCATATACTCGGACTCGTACTCGTACTCGTACTCGTACTACATAAACATTCCATAAATGTTCCAGTTGGCCCGGCCCCATGGCGATTGTTTAGTTTGCTGCTATTGGTGGTATTAGTTGAAGCAGCCAGTACACGTTGAAAACTACACTAAATTATATGCAGTAAATACAATAACGAATACACTCAGAAACAAAATCGCCCAAAATTTCTTTTGGCGCCAAAGGTAACTCAGAAATTATATTTCTAAAACATAAAGTTGTGTCCTTCTTAGAACCAGGGTTTGCTTCTCTTAAATCCAGGGTACATTTCTCTAAAATTAAGAAAATATATGTCTTAATTCTAAGGGTTTTTTCATGGATACACAAAACGCTAAATTTAAGAATATTTGTTTTTTGAACATATTATTATTAAATATTCGTATTCTAAGATCTCACATCTACAGATATTTTACTAAGGATATAAATTCCCAGATGAAGAATAAAAACTATTTTTCTGAGTGTATATACGCATATAAATACATATGTACATATGTATGTACTTAAGGTTTTCATGTGTAAAGATATCTGCCAGAGGCTAATTTAGCAATAAATAAATACCTACTTATGTGCATACATAAGTTAGGCAGCATTGAGCTGATGGATCGCTCCACATTCACATTATTAGAAACCATTATTTTTTTTACCCATCATTTCAAACGAATCTCTGAATTGGGACTTAACTAGGCATGGCCATAAAAATTAATTTTCATCTATTTAATTTTTATGCCATATATATATGTACATATGGCACGAATACAACACGTGTTAACTGTTATCAAAGCACATCATTTCGAAAAGTATTCAGATAATATTGGCTTTTAAAATTTTTAGCCGATTCTAAATGCAAATAAAAGCATTATTATTATTATTATTACTATTCAAAATCCACAAAAGACCATAGGATAAGTATTTAATGTGATGTATTTATTTTAGGCTTATTCTCCATTTAGCTTTTAAGCAACTTAATCAATTGATTTCCAAGAAAATTGTGAGTTGTAGAAGAGTTGGAGAATTCTTGGAGTTGAGTTAGTCCTGCCTGCTTAATACGTTTATTGAACATAAAAACCATTCCATGATCAATGGTAAATAATTGTCAAGATTGTATCTTTAGTTTCGGCTTATTCGGGGCTCCAGTAATTGTCAATCTGCAGTCGCACAACAAACGGCAATCCGAGGCAGCATGAAAAAAACATTTGTGTTTCACGAGCAGCAACAAGTGCCGCATTAGGAACATGTGCCTTCAATTGATGTTCAATTGCCAAAATCCTCTAATTTGTGTTCCCCTTTCTATATCTGGCAGCTGAGAATGATGAAATGGGCTGCGTGGAGCTGCTGGCGACTGCCATATCTGTGTTGATAATGCTGCTGACGTTTCCGATCTCGGTGTTCATCTGCTTCAAGGTGGTCTCCGAGTACGAGCGCGCTGTCATCTTTCGCATGGGTCGATTGCGCAGTGGTGGAGCTCGTGGACCAGGCGTTTTCTTTGTGCTGCCCTGTGTGGATGACTATTATCCGGTGGATTTGCGCACCGTTTCGTTCGATGTACCGCCACAGGAGTGCTATCTAAGGACTCGGTAACAGTCACTGTCGATGCGGTCGTCAATTATCGCATCGGTGAGCCGCTCCGAGCCGTCATTCGAGGTATCCAATTACAGCCACGCCGCACGACTCCTGGCGCGCTTACATGCGCAACGTCCTCGGCGCACGCAATCTTTCGGAGCTGCTCACCGAACGCGAGACCATCTCGCACACCATGCGGAAACTGTCCCTTTGACGAGGCCACCATTGATCCTGGGGCGTCAAAGAGTGGACGTGTCGAATCATGTAAGTCCATCAAATCGAACACTGATTTAATGCTAGAATTTCTCGAATTAAATCATTTATGACAATAGACTTTCTTAAGTTAAAAAGTTTGAATATTTGATCCTTAAACTATTTCAATACGCATTTAAATTGGATTGAAATTCATCCGTAGAAAGGTCAATACATATATATATATACATCTTCAGATCTACCGTATATACATATTGTTGATTAGAACTAAAATCCTAATCAATATAGATTTCTCATACTTTTTGTTATATATATTACTATATTTAACTCTAAATTTTGTTAAATTGAATACACTTTTGCGATGGCAAGCTAAGGGTACAATTATAAACATTTATGATTAGATACGATTAAATAAGTCTGTTCGGACTAGGCTCTAGTATAGAACAGTCCTGTCTTCCACTCTCAATTTTATTGAATGGAATACATTTGCCCCATTTCCAGCAAGGACGTTTCGCTGCCCACAGCGCTGCAGCGCGCAATGGCTGCAGAGGCAGAGGCAGCGCGTGAGGCGCGTGCCAAAGTGATTGCCGCCGAGGGCGAGATGAAATCGTCGCGTGCACTAAAGGAGGCATCGGAGATCATTTCGGCCAGTCCGTCGGCATTGCAGTTGCGCTATCTGCAAACGCTGAGCAGCATCTCAGCGGAGAAGAACTCGACGATCATCTTCCCGCTGCCGATGGAATTGCTAACACCATTTCTGCACTCGTCCGCCCAACTGGCGGCTAATGCCCAAGCGCAGCCATCGCCACTCCATAGGCATCAGCATCAGCATCATCAGTGACGCTCGATGTCGGTGCTGCAGCCGTACCTGGAGGCTCTGGGTCGCTGCGAGCTACGTCGACAAATTGCGGGCGACGACGACGTTGATGATGATGATATTGTTGGCTATCTGTTGTAAGTGTCGCTGGAGGAAACGGAAAAGTGTTCACTTTGTGTGTACTTTTGATGTTGATTACGAATTAAATGTGGCCAATATGTTATCTCAGCCAACAAGTGCTCCTTAATGGATGATTGGTGCAGTTAGCTTTTGTTCGAGATGCGAATGCTTGGATTTGTACTTAGGATCATAACAGTTAAGTGTAAGTTATATAATTATTGGACTAGTTTTTTTTTTTTGTTTATACACTAATTTAAATGCTTAAATGCTCGTATTTACACTTTTTGTTCTTAAATAACACTTAAAAATAAAATTTCCTATTTACACCAGATTTATTTCATATTTACTCTAGATTTATTTGAACTGGAAATATATATTTGCAAAACTTGCTTAGTAGTTGGTAAAATCGCTAGTCATTTATGAAATTCATATTCAACTGTCAAACACAAGCTGTGTCTGATATCCTATAATAGCTAGAGAATATAAATTTTATGAGACAGATCAAGCTTATATATTATCGATGTTATATAACTGTAGAAATGCCATACTGTTGATATATCAACTTCCAATTCTGAACGTACATGAAAAAGAATGTTATTGACTTGCACACATACAAAAATTTATTAATAAATATTTTATCAATGCAATAAAATACGTGCTTTTTATGTAATGTAATATATATATATATACGAATATATATGTATGTTATATAAAATGGCTTTTATAAAATGTATACAAAATAGTTGTTACTTAATAATATACATATATACATAGAAATCTACGTATGATTAACTCATTGTGAATTCTGAGTTATATATTAACGTGAAACACATTTAAATATAGTTATATTTTAATTACCATAACGCATAGCATGTTGAAGGCCTTAATGCAATGAAATATATGTATGTATATACGTATATATATAAATATATGTATATACATATATGTCTCTCTGCATGTACGATTGTTGAATATGTAAATACTTTTTTGGGATCTGCGGCGCTTACTCTGAACTGATTTTCCCATTATTTCCTCTCTCTCACTCTCTCGCGTTCTCTTTGTCTCTCTCTCAGAAGTGTTATACAATTATACACATTTTGCTCAAAAATGTTCGTGAAATAATTTACAGAATTTAAAGTTCTGCAGAACTATTCCATAGATTAACAAATGATTAACCGTATTTATGCATGATTCATTCGCATTCTCACAGATATTTTCCATGCGGGCAGAAAATAAATGGAATCCCGAGGAGCATTACATAAAAATACTGTTGCCAAAATATAAGCAGTTCAAATAGAGCAGATATTACTAAAGGCTCGCCGCCTCAGCATTAAAGTACATGTTTATATTTATACATATATACATATATGTATATATAAAAAAAAAAAAAATCCAGTTTGCATTTAAGCAAAATAATGGCCACTGCGCTGCGCAAATTAAAGCATAACTTAAGCTAAAGAATCCCTAGTGCAACGATTTGATTTGATAGCACTTAAAAAATTTTCGCTAGACTCGGCGTACGTCGAAAGGGATTCCATGAACTGGATGAAACGCTGCCCACAAAACGCGTTTTCGCTGATGTCTTGAGGCGCAGCTTGGGCTTTGTGGTGGTGCTGGTGGGGCTGGAGGACCCAGATGAAACGCCCGACGAGCTGGCAGCCGATAACGTTGATATGGATCCCTTCGACGATAGTGGCTGTAATTTAGAAATAAACAATAATATAATATACAATTAGAAATAAACAATATGTATATACATATAGTGAACAGCCCACCTTTAGATAATTACGATCCATTGGCGTGATAACCTTAAGTTCCAGAGCCGCACCACACGATTGTATGAGCCGAACCACCTGCTGGTGCGAGTACCACTTGACATCCATGCCAGCGATTTCAACGATGAAGTCACCCTCCTTGATGCCGCCCAGCTGCGTATAGAAAATGGAATTACTTGTTAGCATCAGTTGGCCCAAGGCAGTCAAGGCTTAAAGCGCTCTGCATCGGCCAGTGATGATCTCGACGTGGGCGATTATCACAGGGGCATCGCCACGTACATGAAAGCCAAAATTCTCGAGCTCCTCCTTGTACAGGCTACAGCCAGCCTCGTGACTCTCTTCCGCTGTGGGACAGTGGCAATGATAGCTACTCGCATCATGGTACATCGCCGAACCTTTCTGCAGTCGTACACAGCGCGGTGCTGTCCAGTGGCGGCGTGCGGAGAATATTGCAATGGGACCCAGTCGCTTAAAGGGATCATCCACTTTGTATGATGTAAAATCTGGGCCGGTCAACGAGAGCGTAAACTTCGACGATGCTACCATGCAAAAAACAAAAAAAGTCACATATATATGAACATTTTGGAACATTGCTCCGTTGATGAGATATGTCACCTTCGACTGTGCGCTCAACCAGATCGTAGCACTCCTCAATGTTTTTGGCCGGCGCTTGCAGGCAGAAACGTTCATACTCGTCCTGTGTCTTGTAGTACGCCTCCTTGATGACCTGTGTGAGGGATGTTTTGTTCTGCAATTGAAGCAATGCGTGCACGATGAGCACACTTTTTGTGTTGGTTTTTTGTTTTTTTATTTACGGTGCAAGTGACTCACCTTTAGGTAGCGGCACATGCGCTGCAATCGCTGCGCCTCCTCATGACTAGCCAGTGCCTCTTTCAAGTGGGTGCGCTTGATGGCAGCAACGCTGACGCTTCCTCATCGCACTCGCTGCTTGCCTCGTGGCACGCAGCGCCTCCCGCGCATTGCCAATGAACGATTCGTTCGATGACACTGTCTGACTCTTTTGGTGCCCAGCGAGACATTGTCGCCATTGTCGCCCACAGACGCATCAATGCTCCGCGCCTCGTAATGATGTGCCAGCGCTAGATGAATGCAAATTTATTTATTGTTATTATGTTTGAGTCATTTAGGCAATACCACCATGGCCAAACAATAGCGGCTCACCTTGTATAATTCGGCCTGAGCGGCACCAGACCCGCCCAGCACTCGGGCAGATAGGTGTGCGTGTCATTCACTTGGATGTTCTTGTGCATCTCGTTGTACTCCAGCGATAGCTGTGCCGCCTCACCAGCCAAGTCCCGAAAGAGCTGAAATAATTGGTAGCTCAATGAATTCAGACATCGACTTAGTCATCTCACATTTCAGCTAACAGCTAAAGTGCATGCACATGCAGGTAAGCCATTGGGTCATCTAATCGAGTAGCAAATGGTCAAATGGTCAAATGGTCAAATGATCAAATGGTCAACACACACGCAGCTGCCACATTTGGTCAGCTCTCACGTACTCGTGCCATTGATAACAGCAAAGTCCAGCAAAAGCAGCTTCGGGTGAAGTGGAAATTGGATATGATCGTTGAAGACTGTCAAAACATACCGTCAAATTTGAATTAACTCAAATCACAGACTTAGATGCCGATTGAGAATGTGATAAACTTTACAGATTGCTTTCGCTTTAAAGTTTATCAACATTGAAACAGATTGCTTTGGCATGTTTATCAACATTTTCATGCAGATTATTTTACAATATTTATCAACATCTTCAATTGGTATTTTCTGATTTGATTTAGACAGCTCAGGCCGCAATATAATGTATAGATGCAAGTCGATATAAAGAAGTGACTATCTTCACTCAAAGATTTAAAAATGTGGTTCAGTTTTTGTTTCTTCTCCATCCTTATAGGTACTAATGACACTTACATGACTCGACTCCATTAGACCCAAGGCCTCAATCTGTAGCTGTAGCTTCTCGAAGAGACATTCACGTGCCTGGGACAACATAAGCGATACAAGAACATCGAGCACCTGTGGCTTCAGGTCCATCGATGGTGCATTTGTGAATATGTCGTAGATGTGACGAAAAATGCCGGCAGCACGTAGAAAACTATCAACGGCCGCGTCCAAGCCGCGTTCCGTGCGTCTGTCGTGACGTGCCCCGATTTGTGTGTAGATGGCGCCCAGATTGAAAAGAGTACACGCCTTCTCGAAGGCAATGGTACGTTGGCAGGAGGGCACACCGGTCAGCGAGTCGTACCACTCAAAATATACGCCCAGATTCCGATCGGGCGGAAAGAAGCGCCGTTCCACATAATACAACAGATTGTAGTAACGGAATAGCAGCGCCACTCCAAGGGCGTCCCGCGACGGCGTCTTCGAAGCCTGCATTTAATTGATGTGAAACCGAAAAGTACAAAACTACATTTATCGTCGGATTTTACCTGTCTGGTGTCTGTCATATCGGCTATGGCATCCATATACATCGAGGGCTCTTCGCTGTAGTGCTCCAATATGAAGTCCGAAAATGGTTCCATGAAATTGATTTCCTTTGTCTCCTTGAGCCCCAAGGGTATCATGGGCATTATACCCTCATGACTGTAAGTTGGGACCGCAAAAGTAAAGTTCAGATTAGATTCAGTCTAAGCACATTTTTATGTTAATCTTTTATTCCGAAACTTAGCTCCAAAGCCCAACACAAAACATTACACAGATTAGAAATATAGGTGAGCTGCCAAAATTCTTTCAAGCTAAAAGCTTTAAAATAAAAATACTAAATAATAATAAAATAAATTAATAATAACAATCAAATAATAGAATATCAGTTGTGAAAAGGAAAAGGTCTTTAACTTGGTAAAGCAAGTCGTTCCGGCTGGTTTTTTATAAAAATTACAGGTTCGATTCGCCAGTCCTACTAAATGCTCAGCTCCAATCAACCTTGCAATCATTGCAATACAATGATAAACATATGATTATAACAATTTGTATTTTTTCCGATCTTTAATTTTCGTGAACCGAACCCCAATCCTCTGTAGTAATTGAGTTTTCTTGGTGTGTTTTGATTATTTAATTTTACCTACCCAGTTGCACATTTATATTTTCGGAACTGGCTTTAATACTACAAGTTTTAGTATTTACATTGTTTTTAGATCGGTATATTTGTAGCTAATATCTGCGATGGGAAATACAAACAGTTCATTGTGGAAATACTTTTACTGTTCGCTAGTTGTTTCATATTTGTATTTTTGTCAGTTGTGCTTTTAATGACGCTTTTTCACTTTCTTTGTTGTTTTTGTGCTGTGATTTCGTTCCGCTCGACGGCGCAAAAAGGCGCTTGACCAGAAACTGATGCGCAAAAATTACAGCTGCCCAACCGGATAGCTCCCCATAATAGTTGCATACCCACCCGAACCCAGCCAGCAGCAGGGCAACCAAAACTACAACTTCAGCAACAAATTTCAACATTTGCATGCCTATAAACAAAAAACGAGAAAAAAGGTATAGCAAAAAAAAAAGCAAAAAAAAAAAACAAACAAAAATCGCCAACAAATTATTTGGCAAATGGGCGCAGGTTGATCGCTGTAGCCAGTGGAGCAGTTAATGATCCAATCACTCACCTTTCGCTTTGATAGATCTCCACAGAAGAGTTTAGCTCAGCCAATTGCTCCTTGAGCAGCTGCAAATTGGAGTTGACGAAACTCAGTTCCAAGGCGACGGTATCTCGCAGCTTGCGATTTGTAGTTGCCTGCAAATCATTTTAAAGATGCTTACAACATGGCTGCTTTCAAGATGGAACAGCTACAGCTATTTAAGACCCTTGCGAATAGATAGTGTTCAAATCACACCCATACCAAAATTGCCCAAATGCATCCAAAATTTGCAATACAATATCTTTGTCAAAACTCAACCGATTTTCGATTATTTTGTCGTGATGTTTGTAACCTATCTTGTTGAAACATGGCATATATCCAACTTTTTACATATGTGATGGTCGGTTGAATCGGATGACTATATCATATAGCTGTCATGAGAGGGATCGTCCGAGAAATGAGTTCTTGTAAGAACTTTTTTCTTTATCTTTTTATCTTAAGCAAACTATCATCGGACTACTATATCATCTAGCTCTGATATAGAGCAATCTATCTAAAGATAAGATTTGCTATGAAAATCTTTGTACTTATTTATGCGTTGTATTATGATCCCAACATCTGAGTACTAAACCACACATCACTCATAGGAACAATCGGTAAGTTCTTCAAATATAGAGTCAAAGGCAATTTGCCTGCCGTATACATCTGGCTTTAGATGACGACGTATTCCTCAATTCTACGAACCAGTTCAAATACACCGGTTATCCTCTTCATGTACTTTGCAGGTTGAGTTCGGCCTGCAATCATTTGCATGCCTAAGATAGTCATTGTTTCTGGTTAAACTCAACTCTAAAAGGATATTTACGCCAGTCTTTAGTCAAAATACTATAGATTAAATACAAACTCAAAGATGAGTTGGTAGAGATATTAGGAGTTACCTTCGGGAGTGAATAGCTAGAAATATGAGAAGGGACTTGGTCTGCACTTGGATGCACCCACCTTGTATAGATTCTCGGCACCGGCGCGCAATCTCAGCTCCTTATTGATTTCTTGATTCAATTTACAGCGACGACTCTGCAATTTTCCGCGACAGGTGGCCGCTCGTGGATCGGAGCCCTGTAATAATAAATAATGGAATACATATAGTTGGTCAGTTGGAACTATTATTATTAGTTAATTGTAAGCTATAATTGCAGCTAGGTGCTTCGATTTGAGCCGCACATTCTTCAAATATAGCTCCTGTTAAGACGTGTGACATAATACGGATACTGATTAGCATCGGTTTAGGCATGTAAATCGTTACCCGAGTATATCGCTGACAGTAATAAACTTATTTAATATGTAACAACAATCACATACGCTTGCGTACATACAAATATGTATCATTGTTTTATAACTTTGGAGAAGAAGGGGCAAAATGAAGGTTTTTTCCAAACTATAATTTGCTTGTGGGACGTGCCGAGCAAACGCAACCAAAGTTGATTGACTTATTTACGGTAGCTAAGCTCAAAAGCCAGCTAAGCTAACAAAAAGGCAAACAACAATGAGCAACAGCGAATGAGGCACAGCCTGGCATACAAATTGTGGACAGGCAAAGTGCAAAACGTAGGAACAGAAAACTGAAAGATAGGGAAATAGAACATTGCAACTGAGCCACAAATGCATCGTTCTGGATACTTCACAGCTGCAACTGCAACTTGCAACTTGCAACTTACAACTTCAGCTCAATACTGATGGTACACAAGATACTTAGTATACAGAGAGAAATACCAAGAGTTCTTTCAGGCATTTCGAAGAAATAGCTCAAACTTAAAGTAGGAAGTTTTCATGCAACACTTTGTGGTGTTTTTATAGCCTTGCAGAGGCGGCAGCTTAAAATATGTAACAAATTAACATTTAGACAACTGACAACTCTATGTCAACCTCATGTCAATTTTATGATTGAAATTGTAGCTGAACCTTTTAGCCTCGAACACAGAACACCAGTTTGAATGCTAACCAAAGTCACCAGTTATGCATCTTATTATGCCATTAACATTCGGAAAGGCAACCCGATGTTGACCGCTGTTGATATCGGGAGACTAAACTGTAGAGCTTTCAGTAGTGCAAATTAAATGTCGTCATTCTGACTCCAATGGCATGACTAAGGTAATCGTTCTTACTTATTTTATGTCCACATCGTTAATTAAGCTTTAGGTAGTATTATTTAGCTCAGTGTACTCAAGTACTTGCAATGCCACAACAATAACAAATGATCGTGCTCTTATCTACAAATTGTGTGTATGTACACTAATGCATATGTAGTTATTGTTATAGCTATAGTCATGGGTATTGTGTAGGTATTGTATATGTATATGTATGTGAGTGTGTATAAGAGGCCAATGTGCCGGGGCCAACATGGGAGAAGTAGGAACACTGGTAGACTTGCCTAGGCCATAATTACGATATATACGTTCACGTTAACACTCACATTCACATTCACAATAACATTCACATTCACAGTCACATTCACAGTCACATTCACATTCGCATTCACGTATTTATACGCCAACGCAGCGTGACACGATCGTAATGCCTGTACTCGTAAGCGGAAGTAGGAAGTCATCGTCACGACGCTGCACATTCTGGCTATGGGACCTTCTTTACAAAAAAGAAAAAAAAAAAGGGCGACGAAGTTTAATAGAGTGGGATATGGGAGAGGGGAGGAGGAAGGGCGGTTTGGTTTGTGAATAAGTATCACCTTAATATGCATTGTCTGTACGCTTTTCGTGCCTGATGCTTTATTCCTCCTCAAGCAAAATGCACTCACGTTAAGAACATCGAGGTTTCCAGCTCGCTGCTCAAGTTAAGGGCAAGCAAGTGACATACAGACATACATACATCCATATATACATACTCATGGATACATATTTTACATTTATTATACCCCAGTAAAGTGCATTATAATTTTATCGTTAAGTTTGTGCATTGAAGGAGACCTCGCCGAACTCATAATAAAAGTGATAATATAAATTTCTGCGGACTAAAATTAAGTTGTCAGCAGATTAATTCCGGTCTAAAAGGGTATGTCATCCTCGGAGTGCCAAAGACAACGACTATAAAGTATTTAATAAAAAAATATCTTGATACTTTCATCAAAATTAATCACTGTTTATGAGCCCGATGATAGCTTGATGAAAATCTCGAAATATATATATATATACAATGACAAGACAATATGGAACTTAATTCAAATTGAGATGAAAGTTTTGAATTGCGTAAAAGTGATTGATGAGACTATAAAAATGCAAAAAAAAAGAAATATAACTGAAAGCAGTTTAAAGACAAAGAAAGAAAACAAACGCTTGACAAATAATTCTTCAGAATTATTCATATAGAATGCCAAAGATAAAGAATAAATTAGTTTAAATACTTTAAAAACGCTAGCGAAAGTTTGGGTGGAATACATATTATTAAGATAGATGCGTCAGAATATTTAATGATATTAAGTTGCTTTGTGTGCTTGTAAATTACCAATAATATTCCATGAAGATGAGACCAGAAATATTATAGCTGCAAGCTGCCAAGTGCTCTCAAGCTTACCTTGTTGGCTATGAACCAGCTACGAAGCCACAGTTAAGGATGCATTTATCAAGGTTAAGGGTTCAACTTCAGATGTGGCTGGACACTTGGGCAGCTGATAAGCTGACTGTGCTCTAGGGACTATTGACAGCAAGTCTTGAAGCTGAACTGTGGCTTTGCGCATACGCCACGCCCCGTTGATTATGGACTCTTTATAATTTACCGGCTGGCGAGCAAGCCGAAGTAAATGCATTTTGAAAATGTGCTTTGTTTTTTCTTTTTTTTTCTTTTTTTTTTTGAGCTGGCGTGTTCTGCATAATTAAAGCGGCAGCGACAGGTCGCTAGGGACTGGGGCCAAGCCTTGGACGCTGTTGTTTATGACCGTCCTCCGTCTCCGGCATAAAATATTGACTCGACCACGCGGATTTGGCAGCAAAACAACGAATGGCGCCCAGCGACTGGCCAATAGCCAATGGCCAATGGCCAATGAACTCAACGTGTCGTTTGGAACGGATCGCCATGGGCGTCAGTGGATCGACGTTGAGTCGCCTGGCATTAGACATGCATCAGCATAGCCTGCACGTGCTTGAAAAGTCAATGCACCTAACCAAGCGAAGTGCAGGCAGTGCCTCACTGCCAACTGCCAACTGCCAACTGCCTGCCTACTGACTGTTGCCTGTTGGCTGTTGGCTGTTGGCTGCTCCCTAAGCAGGGGCCCAGTCAAGTGTGCAAAATTATTGCATTCACATAATGTGCTTTCTTATGTACTACAACAATATATGCATGTACATAAATAGTTGCCTAGATTATCCGATTATCTGCACGAGTCGATTTTTGTTTTTTTTTTGTATTTTTGGTGGCGGTTTCGGTTTTGATTTCGGTTTCGCTTTCAATGAAACTGCCGTGAAACAACATTGATAACAATCCAACGCAACCAAATGCCGTGCGTCGCATTTGTATTCCGGATTTATTCAAAACTCGAAGCTCATGCAAATGACACGGCAACCCAAAAAAAAATGGAATGAAAAAAACAAACATGAAATACTTAAATCGAGCATCAGCTACGTACATAATACATAAACACAATTCAGTGGCCCATGTTGCCAAATTATGCATGAAAGCGCCCGAAATGGCAATGGGAATTTCAGTTTCAGTTTCAGTTTCAATTTCTGAAAAATTGTGAAACGAAAGTGTTTTTAGAGGCAGTAGTCGTAAGGCTTATCGTTTGGAAGATCAAACAATAATTCAAGCGATCAAAATCAAATTGCACGTGAAGAAAGAACGTTTATCTTGGGTGTGCCGAAGATTCCATACTCTCGTAGTCCGCTTAATCTGATATATGTATATATTATTATATGTTATTAATGTAACTCATTTCAACTGAATATTCCACATTTGTGTAGTCATATTGTATTAGAAGGGGTAACATGTTTTGTCTACCCGTCTGCCTATCTCGTTCTCACAATTAAAACAATATATATGCTTCACGGGATCGGACACGTCTCCTTCAACATGTCACGACAAATTGTAATAACGCCTAAAAAGGTAAAAAAAAAAAAAAACAAATCAATTGATCAATAACAACAATTGTTCATATAAAAGAATTCGCTTATGCGACTTAAGCTTTTGCTACCTAAAGAAATGGAGACTTGGCTTTTTAGATTTGGAATTTGTTAAGATTCAACAACATCTTAATGATGTTTTATGCAATTTGACTTCATCTTCAGCTTCGAATATTTATCATTAACTAGTTCCAAAGAATTCATGGTAGCCGCCAGCAGTTGAAGTTGTGGAAAAGATCAAAGACTCACGACCTCGTTATTATTCTTACTTCATGTTGTTTCATAATGGCTAAATGGCTACGGTATATGGCCACTCTGATAGGGTTACAAGTTCGTTTGTTTCGTGTTTCGCCTAATATATGTACATATGTAAGCCAAAGTTGACCCATATTCGAATCGAAGGGGTCAATTTGTAATTATCGTTAGCTGACATTTTGGTCCACTCGAGGATCATTTCAAAATCATATTCATATTAGTATTCAAGCCACCAATCAGACTTGCTGTTGTTGTTGTTATTGTTATTGTTGCTGTTGTTGTTGTTGTTTTCTGTGTGCTATGTAACACTTTCTAGAGCCGCCAGCCCAGCCGCACATTCCAACACCCCGAAAACCAGTTGTTATTGTTATTGTTATTGTTGTTATTGTTATTGTTGCTGCCGGTTGTTGCTCGCTTTGTTTGTTGTCTGCTGTGTTTGTATATTGCCCTAGCCGTACTTTCACCTGTTTTCGGTTGTTGTTTTTTCGCGTTTCGGTTTAGTGTTATTTGGTTTTATTTTGTTTTACAAATCGGGTTAGAGTCATTAATTAAAAGCCAACACACACACAGCCGTAGGGAGGCAAAGGGCGAGAAACATTTCAGACAGCATCTATATATATATATATATATATGTATATATATGTGTGTATTTTGTTTTTGGGGTATTCTGTTTGTCACAGTTGGGCGCCGTTGAGACCAGAAAGCCTCAACGCATTTGTGTCCATCATTTTCATTGTTGTTCCTGACAACAACGACCCACTGGCTTTATTATATGACCCGAATAAGGTGACGACTCCGTCATCAGAAGCTTTAAGTGCAAAATGACCGTAGACCGTCTTAATCCATCCATATTGATGATGCCACAATTAATAGTCATGTTGATAACTCCCATAAATATTTTGCATGCTCAAACAATATTTCCTCCACTATCAAAAACAAACAAAAAAAATAACATTTGAGTTGATGTCATTTAAATCGTGAATGTCAGCTCTTCAGTGAAAAAAAGTCGTAGAACAGTGTAAATGACACTGTGTGCCACAAATTGTTATTACATACATTCGTTGTTGGACAGATAATGTGTTAAGCTGAACAATTGCAGATTAACTGGCAGATGAAACTAAACACGAATGCGCCCACGGCTATGGAGGCAAACTGCACCTGCAACTGCAAAATGCCACAGACGACAACAACAAAAACACCAACAACATCAACAGCAGGCAGAACAACACCAGAAATAAAAAAGCAACAAATATGAGCAACAGCAACAACAACCTGTTGCCATAGTGGCTAAGTGACCCACATGTTGGTAGTCGCAAAACTTGTTCACATTCAATAAAACAAATCGGTTAAGAGAGAAAGAAAAATATGGGCAATAAAAATCAAACAGCCACAAAAATGCTCATAAATATGCGTGCTAACGGCGGTGCTGCTGCTGCTGCTGCTGCTGCTGTTGCACATATGCAAAAGTGTCAGCAGCAATGAGCCAAGAGTGCCGAATGCTAACAGATATATGTGCATTTAATCGCTCAACTGGGCCTTGCTGCGAGGAATGCTGAACACTTGACAAAAGCAACAGCAACAGCAACAAAAAAAAAACTATAAACAACGCCAGGCAACAGCAGCAACAACAATTCCATCGAACAAGTGTCGAGTGGAGTGGAAGCTGCCGCTTCGTTCTGACTCTTAACTGGTTTTTGAGGTCGTTAGGCGGCAGCGACAGCACGGCAACAGTAACAGCAACAGCAGCCGGAGCAGCATCACCCGTTAGATGCAGAGTGCGAGCTGGCCAATAGCTGATAACTGTAAGCGGCCAACATTCGAGTTTCGGGAAAATTGGAACACACACATTTTGGCTCTTATTGATTTCTGTTTGGTTTTGTGGCATAGTGAAAATATATTTCTTTTTCGCCAAATGCCCGCCGTTAGGCTGGCTGGCTGGCTTGTTAGACTGGCCCCAATGATGCGGCAGTGATAAATGTGCTGGGATCATGGTTAAAAAAAAGCACCGTTTTTACTGTTGCCGCTTCTGTCCCAAACCCATTGACTCACTTCGGGATTTCAATGACGCGCCTACATCGTTATTTGCGACAGAAAAAACCACAAAAGAACGTTTTAATTAAATTAATTATAATTTAATTATTTTAGGCATTAACGTATAGAATACTCGGAAAAACATCGTCATCAAATGACTCTTTTGGTACTGGCCCAATTGCAGAGAAAAATAATGAAATATATTTGAAAATCAAAACAAGTTTAAAGTAGCTTGATTCGTAGCTGCCGCATCATTAAATAATTAACTGCTAACAACCTGACGTGCTAGGTAACATATTGAACGCAAATTGCTGCCGCAGCTTAAATGGTCAGCAATAATGGCTAAATTGCCGAATTAAATCTAAACCACCCACAACACACGCCTATGCATACAGAAACAGATACAGAAACCACACTTATTTTGAGTTTTCTAAGCATGTCAGCTCTGATTGACTGCAAATTACCAGAGCGCAATTGTCGATGATCGTTTTTGTTATTGTTGTTGTCGTCGTCATTGCTGCTGCTGTTCTAATCACATGACCAACAAAACCAAATTGGCTAGAAAATGTATTGGAAAATTGGCATTGCCATAGAATGCCATGAGTACCCGTAAATACCTTGGCATGTTTGTGTCGCTTTTCTGAGTTTTCCCACTTGCGAGTACAAATTGCTCGTGTATTTCATCAAATCACGTATGAAATTAAACACTCTCTGCTCCAATCCTCAATATCAACTGTTGTGGGCGCTTAAAAGCCACAGCAACAATAGCAAATAGCAAATAATAGCTTTGAACATGCACAGAACAATTGTTGGGCAACTGGGCGATACCCTTTGAACAAATAAAAGTGTGTCTGTGTATAAGATCAAGCTAATACTTAACACACAGTAAATATTTGATTTACCCAAAAATATCAAATAATTCATTTGATATATACAAATAGATATATTACATTTCGTTTTGTTTGTATGTTGTAAAATATGCGCATCGTGTGTGACTTATGATTCTCAATTATTTTTTGTGCCAGTCGCCTCTAATTCATTATATACAATCTTAAGTTATGGCTTTGGCTATGTGTTTATTGGCTAGAACTATGTATGTAGTCTCAGCCATTTGAGCAGCATGCGTTGTGGCCTCAAAGCGATGCGCCACCAAGCATACCGATTTGAGAATTCTTAAGTCTTTGGACTTTGTATGTAAGCCAAGCACTTTATTTGCATGCAAAAACATATTAAGTGTGTATATAGATGTGTGTTTGTGTGTGTGTATATTTATTTGTGTACTGTGTATTTTCAATGGCGGCAAATGTCAAAACTCGAAGCTGCCATAAGTAAGAATTCAGTGTGAATAGCACTCGAAGTCGAAGTCGAAGTCAAACTCAAGTATTTGTTGGTTCATCACGTAGGTGGGCGCATTTGCAATATTCACGTTCCGCATATTTAGGCGACTACGTCTTCGTCTTCGTCTCAGTCACCTGTTGTCTTCATGTTACCACTGCTTATGACAGTTCATAGTTTTAGCCACTGGCTAACTATTCACTTATAAGCAACTTGAACAGCATGATCAAAAGCAAATCTTCACAGCTTGCGAACGCACGTGTTGCCTCTTTAAGCGCGTGTGTGTGTGTGTGTGTGTGGGTGTGGGTGTACGCAATAATACCATCACTTAGTATTATAGCACTTAACTTAAGAAATAGTAAATACTTGGGCTCAAGCAACTGCTTATGCTTACCATTTGCTCCAATTTTAGCAGATATGACGAAGGTGATTTGCAAGTCATTTTTCTTTTATTTCTATTGTACAACTAATTTCGCATCAAACATTCAACTTGCACGACAAAAAAGGCACAATAAATAGATTGAGATAGAGCATTAAGTCGTTACTATGGAAATCAAAAACAATTTCATTCAATTCAGCAATTTTTATTGTAATTTGTTGGCGAACACGAAGCAATTTATTGAATGGCTAATGGTCATCGATTGAATAGACATATAAAATATTTCATATGCATGACACTAAAAAAAAACAATTAACAAAAAATATGCGATGAAATGCAAAAAACAAAAAAAACAAGCACAAGTCGAATGCATATTGAATTTGTGGCCTGACCTTGAGGTCTTGTACTACTATTACCATACAATTTCTTGGTTAACGCAAGTGGGTCAAGAAAAAAATGGCGAATTTATATAGGCACACAGACTAAAGATTACCCCGCACACTAGTAAACAGTAAATAGCAAACTTAAATAACAAATATATACATATATATATATATATATATATATATAGTATTTTCTTTTAAGAGAAAGAAACACGCACGACACGGCAAAACACGTCCGCAATCCTCGAGACACAGAATCGTTCTTGGCTGGTCTTAAGCATTGGAAATGGTGCAGAGCCATGGCTGAGCTCTGCAAGCTCTGTCTAAGATAAACACACGCTTAGTCGAAGAAAGGGAGAGAGAGAAAGAGAGAGAGAGAGCGAGAGAGAGAGAGAGAGAGAGAGAGATGAGAGCGAAGGAGAGAGCAAAAGCGAAAGAGAGCTGCAATTGCTGAAGCTAGCAAGAAATGAGCAAAATCTGCTGCGGCTGTGGTTCGACCTGGTCAGGTGGCTTTTTTTTTTTTTGTTGCGGCTGCTGCTGCTGCTGCTGATGGCCCCAAACTTGGCGCAGACTGCGACACACACGCTGACACTCAAATGTGTGTATTTATGCTAATGAAGTAACAAAATGAAATCCACCGAAATTCAAAAAGACAAAAGGCGTCAGCACTTAAAAAGAAAAGACCACAAAAAAGATGTCAAATCTGTAAAATCCGTTGGTTGTGTTAGTTGCAGGAGTTGTTGACTTGCAACTCCTGTGCTGCCCCCAAGTTGTGTGGCCAATGACAGTGGCATGATACACAAGAATAACACTTGAGGAATGTGCTGTGAGTGGAATGTATACAGTTAAAATGCTTTGTCTTCCAGTGGCTAAGAGCAATGGCTTCCTCTTGGCCCCCATTGCATGTCGCTGCTGCTGTTTGCAGCTTGCAGTTTGCTGCAGTTTGCAGCTTCAAATCACTGGCAATCATAATTCAATTCAATTGAGTGCAGTTAATTTGGCACAATAATATGGACGCCTCATGGGCCACTTAAATTGTCCAGAGACACGCACATCATGCGCAGCTGGACCAGAACCCAATGCCTTGCATATTCAACCTATAAAAGCTGTTGCTTCAAATGCACTTCTCAGTAAACAATTGCCATCTGTGTGTTTTGGCCATGTTCCGCTTTAAATTGCTTTTGCTCCTGGCCGTCCTTTGTGGCTGTGAGGCACATCCACCAACTACCGAAATGCCGGCGCGACTGATCAACGCTTCTGACGAAGGAGCTGCCTATGACAGCAAATTCGACAATGTCGATCTGGATGAGATACTTGGCCAGGCTCGTCTGCTCAATAATTATATCAAATGCCTGGAGAATCAAGGACCCTGCACCCCCGATGCCAAAATGCTAAAGGGTAAGTGGATCAGTGTAAAGTCATTCACTTTTGACCATTCAGTTACACATTGTAGATATCCTACCCGATGCAATGATGACGGACTGTGTCAAATGTACGGAGAAGCAAAAATATGGAGCTGAAAAAGTAACGCGTCATTTGATTGATAACCGTCCAAATGATTGGGAACGCTTGGAGAAAATCTACGATCCGGAGGGATCCTATCGCATCAAGTACGAGGCAACGAAGACTGCCAACGACGAAAGCCAAACTGTTGTATTCCAACCCTTGGCTCAAGGTGATTCTTAACCGCTAAATCATCGACAATGAAATCGATCCAAATATTAATATAATTAATCTACTTAGCTTCGTATTCACGTATTCACTAATATGCTACCAGTACTCGCATTCACCTTTGGATATAGCTTTTGTCTTTTTTTTTTACAGCACTTAACCACGAATAAAGCACCAGTTACTGCATAAATGATTTGAGTTTTGATTTCTGGTAAGCCGTTCGCTTGAAATATTTAAGTGAGCATTGTCTTTGATGGCAAGACTAATGAATTTTCCAACACTTACAGTACATAAGCGGGGACACAATAGAATTGCGCACGAAGGCATTTCGCACAATTAAGCAAATGTTTAATTTTGTTTTTAATGACAAACGCTATAATTACAGCGCAAATATTTAAAATCGTGTTCTTAAAGACAACATTTGCTAAGCAATTGGTTGCAATACCTTAACATCTTCATGTTGGAGCTAGTTATATAATTGTCAAAATAATTATACCCTGTACACACTGAAAGTTGACAAACATCGTATTAGGAAGCTCAGCAATGAAACCAGTTGTTAAGTTTATGGAATCACTTTTATTGGATAAAACGATATGCATTCAACACTTTCAAATACATATTAAAAGAAAAAGATATCGAAATATTTTCTAGAATTGATTGATATTAGGTATTTATTGCTAAAAGTCATCTTAAAATAAAAACTAAATATAAAATCTGTTATTTAATCAAATTGTGATTAATGCATTAACAGAATAGAATAGAACCTGTTTATTTTCAGGCAATAAATATTGAATAAGCAATTACGCAACTCTAATCAGTAACATTGATCAAATAAGTCTTATGTGGAATGTCTGAATGTCTACATAAATATGTGTGTGTCTACATAGTGAGCACACACTGTTATCGCTGGCCCATCTTCAGTATTTTCAGTATTGTGGCACAGAAGTTGACGCACCGAACAACACCAACAACATCGTCATCAACATGATCATTATTATCATAAATTCCGTTAACACAGCACACATCCACACCCACATCGGACGGCAGCGAGGCTAAGCCCCCAGGGCTTCACTAACAAAACATGCGACATCTGGCTAAAAGGTGTGGCTCAGTGGCTATGTGGCAAACACACAAAAATATATATGTATAAATATATATACATTCGATGCGTTCCACAACTATATACATAAAAATATTCGCATTCGGAGTCGGAGTTGGAGTCTGTTGTGCTTTGCAGCCTCCGGTTATTCAATTGTGTGGCAAACAAATAACTGCATTTGTGGTAACTCAATTGTTTAATGGTCAAGAGCCGTCACAAAGTTGAATGAACCTCATCGCTTTTGGGTTGCCTCACTTCTTTGATACGCTTCGGATTTGGTTTTGGTATTGGTATTGGGTACTGGCTTGGGGGTCGCCCCATTCGGGACGTGCCCCGCCGCAATGGCAGCCAAACTTCCGGTTTCATTTCATTTGGTTGTAAACGCAGCTATATGACAGCAGTTATTCAAACGATATAAAAACACACTGGCAAAACTTTTGAAGTTGGTGTATTTGGCTTTCAACTCAAATACATTTGTGTCGCTGCCATCGCATCAGTTTGCGGTTGGCTGCACTCGGCTTTGACTGTCAATCAAATTTCATGATGCTTTTCCGTTTGCCTTTGACTGCAATACCATTTCCCATGCTGTCATTGCTGCTGCTGCTGTTGCTGTTGCTGCTGCTGCTGGGGCAAGTTGAGTTTGCTATTGCTGCTGTTGCCTGTTGTCTGTTGTCTGTTGCCTGCAATGCAAAGCTTCTAAAGTAGCTCAGTCTTTCCGGCCATTGCACACTGGTGCAAAATCATGACAGCATTGGCTAAAAAAAAACTTAAACTACGAGTTCGATTTGATTGATTTTATCTGAGTCGTATACATATATATTCTTTTAGAGATCGTATTGCAATTCTCACTACAAACTCAAAATCAAGTTTATCTACAAGTTTTCTTTGGTGGTGCATAAAACATGCTTTTCATTCACTTCAAACAACCATTTAGTTCTAGCAATTAACTATCAGCCAATCCCGGTGGGGTCCATTAACGATTGACATTATTATTAAGTACCTTAGCACCACAGCAAAAGTAGCACTAACAAGAAAACCCCGGTATCTTAGGCACGCCGAAGATTACATGCCCTTCTATACCAAATTCAAATTGCCAACATCGAACTTTTGGCAAAAATTAGAAAAATCAATCGGTTCTTCCTATGAAAGCTAAATGATATAGTAGTCTGATGTAGGTAATATTTGGATTCTAAAAACAATTTGGTAAGCAAATGTTTTTCATTTGAGAACTCATATTTTAACCAATAGCGTCAACGATATATGATGTAGTAGTCTGATCTATATATATATATGATGTATCTGATATTGTAGTCTCATCTTAATGATTTTTTCAAATAATAAGCAGATTGGGTAAGTTTACGGCGAATATCTCTTGAAACAGAACGATTTTCGTAAAAAAAAAACGCATCTTTCAACCGATAATTCCTATAGTAAAGTTCCCATCCAGCCAACTGCGACATATGTAAAAAAAATCAACGAATACATACTAAAATGCATTAAGATAGCTTTAAAACTGAGGGACTAGTTTGCATAGAAATAGACAGACGGACGTGGCTAGTGATGCTGATCAAGAATATATAAATACTGTATGTGGTCGGAGATGTCTTCTGCAATGTGTTACAAACTTCACTATATAATTATAAGACCCGAGAGTTGCTTGCAAATAACAATGGGTGTATACTCGTATATATATATATTTAAACACCAATAGGGGTCCGATTTGTTCACTTAGAAGCGAAACTTGCACTAGCTCTTTTTACACTCTACCTGCATACATTTAGTTTATGGCAAGAGGCGGCTTTTGGATGAATGACCTCGACCCGACGCCGCGCCAACTTCAATGGCTTCACAAAGCGAGAAATTATAAACAAACAAACAAACACACACACACACACACACACAAATGTCTTAAAGTGCGTTGACTTGGCTAATATAAATATGACACACGATTATGGGGCAGGCACTGAATAACAAAGACCACCGCCAGATACCCTGCCAAGTGTGGCCCGTATCCGTGTCCATGCTATAATTTGTCTTACAGCACCATTAACCAATTTTGTTGCTGTTGACTTTGTTGTTGTGCCTGCGACTCGAATGCTTGTGCAATTTTCATGGCACAACTTGAATTTGAATAATAATAATTATGTGCTCGTTAAACGCGCTTGGCAAGAAGACAAATGTCAAAACCGTCGACCTCTACTTAACACCAGAGTACCCAGCAACTACATGCATATCTACCCCCCTTCCCCATCCCCCTGACCAGCCTACCACAACTACCATTTCCACTCGCTGATCTGACCGTTTAGCAACTGTTACGAATGTCGTTGACAAAAAAAAGAAAATGTCATTGTCAACGGGTCTCAGCGTTTAATAAATAAATTATATAATTGTGAGCTGTTTTGTTTTTGTTTTTGTTTTTTTTTTCCTTTTGGAGACATCGCATGCAACACCTCGTAACCCGAGTACACCCCACCCCCGCCCAGACCCCACGCCCACCGACTATCTGACTATCTGCGCCATTTGCCAGTTGGTGCTTGCCACGGTCGAGTGAACGCCTCGAAGTGCACGACTGACGACACTTTAGTGTTAGTTTGTCTCATTTGCATTCGGTTTCAAGTTCACTTCATGGGCAACTACTTCTTAGCTGCTTCAGTTGCTGCCAATTGCCGGCGGCGGCTGAGTTGACTTGAGTTGAATTGAATTAAATTGATTGGCTGTCATCGACTGATTGCATTTCCTGTGAAGTGTGCGCGACAGACCGCTTATTAGCCATGTCTAAATTATTGACTTCCTTTTTGGCCGCATATATGTATATCATTTGTCAGTGGAAAAGGAAAAGGAAAGCAAATGCCAGCTTAAAAAGAGTGTAGCTCGATAATTGACATGTTAGAGTACTCGATCGCAAGTACTTGCCGTACCGGTTTCTGGCCAAACAGCTCGAATGTTAGCCTAGAATCTTAATGCGGCTTTAAGACCAAACATATACACGCACGCACAAGTGTTAACATCTTAATGCTATTCGACAGAACTAGGCTCGTTGCTGACACACTTGAGTTGGGCAAATGTGGCCAAAACTATGCTACATTTAATTAACCAGTTGGTCCCATCGAGTGGGTCAAGGCCCGCAAAGGCATAGCTTACTGATAATTGGGTACTAATCAATATTAGTGCAGTGATAAATTAAAAAACCAAATATATATATATGCCAAACTAGATTTTATCATGGCATAAAGAAGTAGTTAAATTTTAGAAATATGCCTTATAATAAATTGTCCTTATTTTCGACTCCATGCTGCATCTAAGCATCTCTATTTATATCTATATATACACATGGGATTTTGCATAAAAATGTTGCGTTTGTTTAAAAAAAAAGCTGGACAACTTTTAATAGCAGATGATGGATAGTTAAGATATACAAAATAAATCAAAAGTATCTCTTAATTGGACATATGTATATATGTATTTAGTTAGGTTTCTAAAGTTTCATCTGTGAGCTGTGACCTACAATTAGCCAGAGATTTAAGTAATTGTTTGCTGAGATTTGTCTGTGGCGTTGTTTTAGCCTTGGCTCTCTTAGATTTGGCCTAGCAGAAAAGCTACAACTACAACAAACAATAATGTCAATAGCCCGGTTAATTGTTAAATGTCTGGGCATGCTCAACATGAAATTTATGTGCACTTGGAGACAATTACAATTACAATTACATTACGATTACGATTATGAGTACGATGATGATTACAAAGCAAAAACACAATTAGCAATACAAGAGAATTGTTTTAAACGGCCTAAGTCCAAAGCAAAACGAAAACTAAATATGTGTATACATACATATATTTACATATATATATATATATATATATATATATATATATATATATTCTTCACGACCGACCTTAGCATGCTCTCAATCAAGACACGTTGGGGTTAAGCACTTGCGTCAATCGCATGCTTCGACACGATTGTAACTCACCCGGGCTAATGCTCCACCTAGCACGCCTTCGAGAGGGGCAACTTTTAGTTGGCCCATTAAAAATATGAAACAAACAACAATTGCCTTTAAGACACAGATGTGAAATGTGCCTGCGTCTAAAAATGTTGCTGTTTATAAATATACATATATAAACAAGTGTATATAATTTATATATATATATGTATATATATATATATATATATATAAATGCTTGGTGACTGCGTAATTTTTGGTTTGGCTGTGACCAGCTGGGATTTTAATGAGGTGTTTCGATTTTCAGCTTTGCCATGAATCCCTCAACTTTGACTTATGCCCAACCGGCGGCTGTCGCACTGCCACAGACAAGAAGCATCAGCAGCAGCAGCAACTATAAAAAATACAATTTCCCAGACGATTTGAGCTAATGAAACGTTACAAACAATGGAAAATGCCGCTGCTAGGTTTTTTTTTTTATTGTCATCGTGAGTTGTTGTTGGTATTGTTGGCTTACAGATATTTAACCGTGGTAAACATTTGGCCGCACATTTCCATATCAAATAGCTGGCAGGGCATTGCTACCCATCTGGCAGCGCTATGCCATGCGCCTTGACATTTCTTGGACGGAAGATCATTTAACAGAGCCATCCATCACATTCATCACATGATCTTCGCGGCTCGAAAGCATAAAACAAGCACAAACAAGCAACAACAACAATGTTATTATATATATATTAATAACTTACTACCATGGACTATGTGATTAGTTGATCCGATCAGTTGGAGTAATCATCACATTTTCGTACGTTAGCCAAGCACCCACATATTGGGTGCAAAACAAACAAGTCAAAGTGTTCGACTGCGAGATACCCTGAGCCCAGCTGTTAAATATATTATTCGAACTGTAGTCACAGGCTTGCAACAAATACGTGCCAATAAATAGTAATGAGATCAATATCGGAATACGTTTTGGTTCATAACTTATCCGATCTCGATAAAAATCATTTTTCTTGATCAATAATACGTCACGGAATATTATTTATTAATTGGAAGGCAATAACTTAATTAATTATTACTATCGGACATCAATTTATATCGATATTCGCAAAACGGGAAGAATTCCCTATAAAATTAAATTAGGGAGAATTTATGTATGAAAAATCTGTAGCTCTCCTTCTTCTCTGCCAACCATTAGTTCACACAGGCGAACGGACTACGATCAGATCGTGTTGTCTTTTAATGCTGATCAAGAATACATATATATATTAAATGGAGTAAATGCTGCCTTCTGTTTATTATATACTTTTGCACAACTCCAATATACCCATTTTACCAATTCTTAACAGAATCAAGGTGCACAACACAAAAAAAGTGGGACATCTTATATTATTTCGTTGGCCTTATCATAATGTCCATGTAGCAACTATGTACTTACGTAAGAGGGTTAAGCAATCGATGCGTAACAATAACCCAAATTGCCTGCCACAAGCAAAAGCAACAACAACAACAACAACAGAACTGAACCATGTAACGGAAACACGATAAGGAAATGAAAACGTCAACAAATTAAAGTCGAACAAGTAGTCAATCGCTCACGACTTGATTGTAGGCAGCCTACCTGCCTGCTGCAGATACTTTAGATACCTGTACGCACATACACATGTAGGTATTGGCTGCAAAGAATTAACTGGGATCTGTACAAATATGGCAATGCCTTTGGGGCTAGTCATAAATGCAACCATTTTGTGTCCATTTTATTAGTTGCATTGTTCAAGAACAACAACAACTACAACAGGAGCGACGACGGCGGCAGTCAACAAAGGGCTCTTAGCAAACACCACCGATAAGCAACGCAGTGAGGCGGCAGTGAGGCAACGCTACAAAACGCATTAAATACCGCTCAACAGCGACAGAAGCAACAAAAGCGACACACAAAACAAAAACAAAACATGTCAAATGGGCACTGTCCAAAATCGAAAGAACCAAACTAAAACCAGCTTATTGCTTAAGACCAAAAATTCGTCGAAGCCAATTTAGAGTTCCAATTCGAAGATGCCTCCCAGACGTCTTATCAAATGCCAGACATCTGATTTGAAATAGGTACGGGATTCCATTTAGGGTTTTCCCAAATGAGAATCCGCTTGAATGTAGTTACTTATGGTAAGAAGGTTTCAGTGCATGTGCATATCTAATTAGTAGATCTGACAACGGCATAATGATTTTTAAGGACCACTCCAGTCACAGTAGAAAAAAGTATCGAAATGCCATGAAAACAAGAGTGCTCAATGTGAGGGAGCTCAACTGGGCCATACCACGTAAACATTCCATATTAATGGTGAAGAATAGACTAGGATGGAAAATAATATTAAAAAAAAAAACATAAAATACTCATTGGTCTCTCAACAGCACACTGTAGACAAAAAATGTTGCAAATATAGCACATAATAGCCGAAGAAAATGTATGATCAACTTTGAACACAGGGAACCCTTATCTGATAAAGATATTTGCAATCGTACAAGTAGAGTTAATGAAAGAGTTATAGTCAAATGTGGGGCACAATAGAGCTGACAGCTGGCAGCCTACAATAATATGGTAAAAATCCAACTTCTAATATATGTAGATCTTTAAAGATGAATTGCAACCCGTTCGAATATCATCCCAGTCTCAGTTTAGTCAGTTTCAGTCTGTTTCAATTGTTTAAATTCCTTAATATTAATATTAACACGCTACTTAACTACTACAATATAAATCTTTATGTAAGCCTAAGCTCACCGACAATTTCAATTAGTTTGTGGACACTATCGAATGTGTTATGTATGTGTTGCAGGCACCCAGTTGCAAGTACTGCGCGATTATTGCCTTTGGCTGCAGGTTACAGGCATAAAGATATATACACACGACACGCATAACACATACATAGATTACACGCATTATTATTGGTTTCACTTGCGCTTTTCTGGTTGCAGTGAATGCTGTAGTTGCAGTTGTTGCAGTTTACACGGATAAGACTTTCAGACCGGGTCGAACCAGAAACAACAAAAACAACTTTAGTAAGAAAAAAGAAACATATGGTGATGTTGTTGTTGTTTTTGTTGTTGTTGTTGCTGTTGTTGCATACGACAACTTCACCTGTTCGGCCAGTTTTGGCCAACAAGCGTATAGCTATAGATGTGTATGTCCACATAACACAAGATCATTCAAAAGCAAACTGGGCACGCACAGCAGTCTCAGCTGCTTTCTACCGTCCGCGAGCCACACGCATCTTGGGTGCAGAAAAACCAAGTGAAATTCCATGTGGCGACTGCCTCACTCCAAAGTGACCAGCACCGGACCATACTCAATGGGAAGTTTGTTTTTGGGGAATGCAACTAGTGGCGATGCGGAATCGGAATCGGAATCTTAAGCATAAATCTGGTTCACGATCGCCGACCATATACAGGTTGGGCCAAATTGGTTTCCTCACTGCAACAAACAAACTAGGCTAACCTGTCCAGCTTCCCCATCTCTCTCCCTCGCTCAAGCTGTCGCTCTCTCTTTCTTTTTGTAGCTACCTTTTTCGGGTGGTGCGTGTTGCGCAACGCATCTAAAGTCAAAAAATGCCGAAAGTCTGGACGCAACAATTTCCCCGAAACTTGTCAAATTTGCATAACACCAAATCGGTTATTGTACAATAGAAAATGGAAAATGTTGTTCAAGACCAAAGCCCAGAAAATGTGATGTCTTTTGGAGAAACATGAAAGCTATTTGCATTCATATTTATCTATTTCTCTATTTCACTTTTTCGTTATTTCTGTCTTGAAGATTTTTTTATTTTTCATTGCCAGTGACCAACACACAAAAAAAAAAAGTTACGTGTGACTTTTAGCTAAAAAAAAAGTGTTTTTCTATTTTATTTATAGTTTTCGGCAATCACTTGAAATTACAAATTTCTCACGATCTCTTGTGCCACGCATCGAAGCACAATGAGTGCTCAAATAACTCTTCTAAGTTTATCCAAAAGTGTTTGCACGAATTTGTTGGTATCACAAAAAGACTGAAGTTCAGTCAAATCTGTAAAGAATCAAAGTTTTTCCAAGCCATACAAAATATCTGCAAATTGGTTTCTCGGTTACAAAATTTGGCTTAAACTTGAGCTCGTGATATGCGAGTAATTCAGCCCTAGCTCCATTGTTATGGGCCAATGTATGTCACATTTTTGTGGTGCAAGAGAGTGTGACCATGAAATTTGTATTCGGCCCAATTGGCAATGTAGAGC
Organism: Drosophila hawaiiensis; assembly: GCA_037043685.1. Classification (NCBI taxonomy): domain Eukaryota; kingdom Metazoa; phylum Arthropoda; class Insecta; order Diptera; family Drosophilidae; genus Drosophila; species Drosophila hawaiiensis. The sequence continues at coordinate 192,050 of JBAMBA010000217.1, forward strand.
ATTAGATTTGGTGCTAAGCCACAATTTGGCGTTTGTGATCCAAATGGTGTTTACACGATGCATAATATCACAATATATGAACATATCACGATAAAACATTGTCCATTTATGCATTCGTAGGACATCAGAGGTTTCAGGTGGATTTCAAGCCAACTGAAACTTAACAAACGTCATCAAACTGAGTTAAGTTTGCTTCAATTGTTTGAGTTAACAAGCAGAACATTTTTAACAACTCTGGGCACCAATTTACTTCATTCAAATTACAACAGAACATTCAAAAAGTAGAGAAGTAAATAACGTATACGAATTATTGCATATCTGTCATCAGTTTGGAAAATTGTCGCTGTTTCTGCTGGTTGCATTGAGAGTGCGCCTTGCAACACTGCACTTGAATAGACTGTTAAGTGTTTATTAATACGTTGCCAGTTTTCGCTTTCTTTCTTTTATATGTGCATACCATGCATTTTCGCCAATTGTAATTAATTTCATTATTTAATCGATCTGCGCACTTACGCACATATATATGTATGTATATATATATATATATATATATATAAATACATGTATAAAGCGGCAGCCACGACAACAGGTGGAGACAACACCTGCAACAGCGATAAGCTGGCAGCCAATTGCGGCTGCTGCAACTTAGAGAAATATACCTGAAAGCGTCCACTGCATAACTTTCACCTGGCAAACTGTGTAAAGCATTCAAAATGAACAGGCTCAGGCTCTGGCTGAGACTGAGACTGAGGCGCAGGTTTCCCTACAGTCGCAGGCTAGGATGGCTTTTCCAATGAACAGCAAACAAGGGGTCAACACGACCAGCGGGGCGGGGCGGGGCGGGGCTGTGTGTCAGCCAAAGGTTCGTTTGGAATTTACACAGGCCATTAGCGGCGATTTGAAATCTCATCGCGAGATCCAAGAAACTGGTGACAGTCAAAAAACAAAAAAATTAAATACAAAACAAAAAGTAACGCAGAGTCATTGGAGCTGGGAAAGTGAAAAATCTCACACACTTTGCAGCTTTTGCAATGCAATGCAAATTGTGTTAAATATTGTATGCCACATGATGGTGCATGAAACGCCCATTAACCATAATAAACCATGCACACATCAAGAACAAACATTTCATTGCTGCGTGGACAAACAATCAACTAATAATAATAATAATATTAATTCTAATGAACAAACAAGCAAAATATCAAGAACAGATACAGTTGTTGCCAAAGGGAAAGTATCTAAGTAAACATGGATTTGAGAAAAATCGTATCTCGAAAAATCCATTGTTTAATATCAATATTTTGAGAGAAATCTGAACCTGAACTGCTTATCGATAAGATTGTTATCTTTTTATTTACCAGACTATAAACTTAAGCGTGCCTTGTTAAGTAAAGATTGCATAACTACAGAGTATAACAAGCTAATAAATAAACATAGAGCCAGCCAGCAACAAACAATCTACTCGTAAGTAGCCAAAGCTAAGACAAGTCGGATAAACAGCTACGCAATATTATATATAAATATATAATCAGCATATGTACACAACATGATTATACATATTCAAATTGGGGGAATAATAAGTTTGTAGACGTGTGTCTGTATGTTTCTGGGTGTGGTCCAGCATGGCCGAGGACAGCTGAGAACGTGGCTTTGACCAGTTCATTGATCGACTGTTTTTGAATGCATTCACGAATGAAAGTCGCAACTTTGAACACCAAGTCACCGAGAGTCAAAATCATCATTAGTGACAGTGACAGTCAAGCATACATACATACATACATACATACATACATATAAATACATACATATATACATGCATACACATACAAAAACTGGATGCTGGACTCGAAAATTGGCTCAGAGCTCGACTCAGGGATATCGGGCAATGTTTGCTTTTGGGCGTTGGCTGCACAAAAATCAAAATCACTGAAATCAAGTTTTTATGGGTGGGTGAAAATACTAGAGTCGACCTGATTGAGTCTGACTTTGTGAGATTGAGTGAGTGTGTGTCTTGTTTTTGTGTGTCGATTGCTTTGTATCTGACAAAAAGAAAACAGAGAAGAGGGCCTACTAAAGGTGTCAGCCGGCGGCTAATGGCATTCGCAATGACAGCAAACAGTTGGCTTTTGTATGAAGTATCTAACATAAGCCTCAGTCACAAATAAAAGCAATAAAGTCTTTAACATGGTCGGTTTTTTTTGTGTATAAAGAAGACCTTAGGTGTCAAATCATAACTTTGAGCTAAGATAACTTTAAATAACTGAATAGTTGGTATATATCTCATTTATTTATCATTTTGATTGACTTGAAATCTACTGTTGAGATTAGCTCAAAGCCTCACACTCAATTGAATAATTTAACTACGATAGTATTTGTAAAATCATATCCTTTAGTCGACAGCTTCGATTTATGATGCTTTCAAGTAACTAACTAAACAGCTATTAAAGATCTGGGTACATATAAATGTTCCCTCAAGTCATAGGAAGTCATGTTCTAAGAGCATAATGTTTTCATATTCAACTTTAGGTTATGTTCTTTGTAAGAGCTGCAAGTTTTAAGCTGCAACCGTTTTATGGAGGCACTGCAAATGAAATAATGAAAATCAAACTGCAGAACCGAAACAATTTTCCCAACAAATTATGACAGGCAAAAAGCAAAAAACAAAAAAGACGAACATCGTCGGCGAAACGTAGCAAAGAAAGCAATCAAAAGGGCCAATCATTCTTGGCCAGGCCAAGGCAACAAGGCCACTAACATTGGCACCGTGGCTCTGCAACAAGGGGCAGGTCGTGAGTGCGCCGAGAGCCAAGCACGGAATCACACAAAACAACTACAAAAAAAGTAACTAAAAACCACCAACATCAACAAATTGTTTTATACATTCTTCTTCCTCTTTCATTCATTTGCTTTTATTTTCTTCGAGAATGAGGGGGGCGTGGGGCGGCGATGAGGTAGGGAATGTAATTGTACGTACATATATATAATGGTAGCGACGGGTAAACAACTCGACCGCCAACGGAACTCGACCCCAAATCTGGAAAAGGTTACAGCACACAAGCGAAACGAAACCAAACAGTTGGAAATAAACACTTGTAGAACCTTTGTGAACAGCAGACAAGTAGGCAAGTAGACAATCAACATATTGGAGTCCAGTAAGCCGCATCTGTCGGAAAGGGGATGTAGAGATACATATGTATGTATATAGATATGTACATATATAGCCCATGGGTTCGTCTCTAAATTTAGAAGTCAACGTTGCGTGCCAAAAACTGAAAAACAGTTCCACTTGACGCCCATTATAAGTGGCTATGTGGAAATTGATATTCGGAATTAAGAAAATCATAATTTGTATAAGGTAAAGTAGTTGTTCATTATTGAGGTTTGATGTTCCAAACAAATTAAATACTCTGACAATGCTCAATAGTTGCTAACTGCTGCCTGCCACTTAGACTATGGAAGCCAAAGGGGCAAGATATTGATCAATTCTTTATACTTCACATTTCACACATGATAATAATAATAATAATAATAATGCCTAATATTGTTGGGAATAAATGCTCCAGATCATCAAAGACGATTTCAATTTGCGGAAGTCGATTTTTTTAATGGAAATAATCATTTATGCTTAAAATACTATGTTTTTATATTCAAGTTTTTCTTTGTGTAAAATAATCAATAATGATTTTTTGTAAATTGTTTCCAAAAAACACATAAAAAGTGAACAACAGCCGTCTTAATTATATCATTTCGAAAGCAGTATTAAAAACGTTGTTTTAAAAATGAATACAAAATAAAATTTATCGTTTTTTTTGCCATCTGGAATTTCTTAGCCAATGCTTTATATATTTTTATATAGTAGTATTTGCATATTTTTTAATTTTGATTTAAAAAAATAACGAAATGATGAATAAATGAATATAAACTAATGATTAAAAAATAAAACAAGAAAGTCCGAATTCAATTTAATATTATAAAAGCTATATGATATAGCTATCAGATTTAAAGATCTGGGGACTTCGGCTAGGAAATCTTGGCAAATCAAAATTGTTTTCAGAGGGACATAGCTGCATAGACTCGGCTGATCAAGAATATATGTGTAGTTTATGGGGTCTTAGACGTCTCCTACAAACTAGATGCTACAAACTACACGACAAAATTCTAATTACCTCAGCAAGAGTATAAGAACAGTTTCACCATTTTCCGGAAGTTCAAATTTCCGACCGAAGACGGTACAAATTTAAATAAAAACATGGGTAACTTTTCTGGGAAAGTGCATGGTCAGTGATCGTGGTCAGTGATCAGCTAGAGGGCTGGTTAAACTTATGATGTGAGAGGTGTCTTCAGTTGTGTTCTATCACAGTTATTTATGGCGTGTCTTGTCAAGACTAATTGCCAGCTGAGGGTTCACGCCTGCCTGCCAGCATTCAACTGTAACCGGGGGCTTAAGACCGTCCAATTTCAAGTGGATATTGCAGTGGAGTAACTCTCTAGTGCGAGGTAGCCAAACTTTCTAGAGCAGAAGAAATACTTTCAATTTGACACTCACCCGAACAAAGCAAAATGGCAACGCCTGCGGCTCATCGTCATCGTCATCGTTCTCCATGTTCTGTTTGTGCAGTTTTGTTATAGTTTCGTCTTCGGTGGCGCCACCAGCTGCGACGACAACGCTGGCACTGTTGCTGTTGCTGGTGCTATTGGCAGCTGCATCCATTTTGAGAACAGCAGCACAAGTTAATTATTTGTTGTTATTGTAATTAGTACGCGGCGGCCGCTGTTTGAATTGTAATTAACATTAAGCATTAAACATTAAACATCAAACATTAAACCATAAACATTGAGTGCAATCAGTGTTAAAACAATAAGTACGAGTATGAATATGAATACGAATGCGTTTGACTACAAGTCGACTAATTCGAATAATTCAAATAATAGCAAACAATAGCAACGCTGTTGCGCTCTCACTCGCACTCGCACTCGCACACACTTGTTAGCAGCAAAAATTTCACTTTTTCCTCGGGGAAGATTGGTTCGGTTTTCAGTTTCAGCCAGTTGCAGTTTTCATTGAATTGCTATTAAGCGTCATTAAGTTGCAACGGGAGGGGCATGCAGCACACTGTATCTGTATGTGTAATCTCATATATATCTCTAAGATTTGTACTCTATACTCCAGTACATATTTGTGGCATAAGTGCACAGCTTCATTTAATTGCTAGCAATAAAGCTACATAAAAAAAAAATAAATAATAATAATAATGCAACAAAATGTAAGTGGCTCTTTTTGTTGTTGTTGCTGTTGTTGCTGTAGTTTTTCTTGTTGTTGCCGTTGTAGTTGTTGATTAAACTAAACAAAGTATCGTGTCGTGTTTTTCATCCGTTTCTGTTTCTTGAAATGGGAAAGTTTATCTATCAACTAGTCACTTCTCATATTCGTTCCGCTTTTCTGATTTATGTGATGTACATACATACATAGATACATACATTCATTTGTGCTAGGTGCTAGGCAGTACTAGATGAATAGATTATAATATTATTATTTATAGCATTGTATTAGCCTAATCAGATCTATTCACACGAATAAGGTCGTTCATATCTGAGCAGCCTTATCACAGATACCAGAGGCAATATTTGTTATACATTGAGCTACTCTGAATCATCATTCGCACAAACTGCAAAACAACAAGTCTTCAAGATGATCCAGCATGTTTATTTGTATAGATAGTACAGTTTAGTATAGTATAGAATATATATGGTTAACTAGTTTAATCATTTTTGTGTAGCTTGTTGCTAAACTGCACGCTTATTTATGTCCTATGTCTTATCATATTTATTCTTCTGCTGAACAACAAATGAAACATTAGAAATAACAACGAGTGCTTGAATAAGTTAATCAAACATTGCTTGTATCTTGCGCTTCAGATCTCCTGGAACAGGTTTATTACTCGTTAACTTCTACAAAGGTCAACATTGATTTTATCTAAATAACCTATTTAAATATGTATGTATATATTTTACAAAGGTTATTTCAAATATGTTTACTCAAAACGAAGAATAGCTAAAATTGCAATTTGTGTTTTCTACCAGCCAAATTGAGGACTATACCAATACTTCATTGTACCGAACATGTATTGTATTACCAAAATGTATGTATTGGCAATACTGCTGCTGCTGTTGTTGCTGCTGTTGCTGCTGTGATTCAGAGCGACCGACCCTCTAACCCAATCTACTTTTGTCCAAGACGCTTTTGTTTGACTTGTCGCTTTCTACGCTCTGGCATTTAACAAAAAACGATGTGCAGCCTTTAGAATCTGCAATAATAACTACAAAAACAACAACAGCAGCAGCAGCAGCAGCAGCAGCAGCAGCAGTAGCAGCAGCAATAGCGTTAAGTTCTATAATGAGGTTGGAGAGGGATTGGGATTGAGAGAGGGGGAGGTGGAGGAGGTCGATTTAACGTCGGCGTGACTAAACTGGTTGGCATTTTTAATTTGTTATTCGCGAATGCCAACAATTCACACAAATACTGTCGTATCTGTAGACAAGGTATGAATGTATGATGATGTACTTAAGTATTGTATGATGCATACAAACATATATCTATATACAATTCATAGCTGATGTTGCTCTGTCGTTTCACTTTTAACGGGTATACACGGCAGTTGTGAGAGACTTGAGACAGCAAAGTACTCACTCACTTTATATCAAGCAACATGGCATGGATTCTTTGGTCTGTTCACAGATTTGAATGCTAAGCATAACACTCAAGTAATGGCTACATCAATTGTATGTAAGGTATCTACTAGTCGGGCAGCATTACTTGTTGCTTTTGGGCTTTGCTCTTTTGAGCGCGCTGCTTCATTAACTTTTCCACATCATCAGTAAACGACTGCAACAACAAGCACAACAACCACAACAACAACAGAGACTCCACACATTCACCCACTGGAATGTATAGTTTGCTTCGTTTTCATATTCTGTTTTTTTGCCGCAACTTACTTTAAGCCATTTGCATTTTGGCTTTGAGTATGCGGAGTCGCAGTTGGAGTTGGAGTTGGAGTTCGGAGTTAACAATATTTACCTTCCGCTGTTCATGAGCTGCTACAACAATAACAGCAGTAAAAGCAACACAACACAATACAAACAAAAATTAACGGCAACTACAGCTTCACTTGTTGCCCTTTATCTTATATTTTTTTTATTTGCTTTGTTTTTCTTTTTTGCCGTATTTATTGAATATACAAAAGTTTTCTAATTCGTTTGACACTCACACAACTCACACGCTCAGTGCCGGGGAGGTTTGTGTTTCAACTCGGATTTATCTAACGCAGTCGTTGAGATATCGTTATTGCACTTTCCACTACCAAAACAAAACAAAAAAATAACGCAACAGGTTACTACCTGAAACGACGAACAGAGAACGGCGAGTGCTGCGCACACTCGACTCGGATATTAAGCTACAACTGGGGCTGCAACGGCTAAAGTGTGGCCAGCTCTCACAATTATCGGTACAAACTCATTTGCTGTTATCGATTGTATGACGAAAGAGTACTTGTTAATTTTTTCAAATGGCAATTTAACTTTTGAATTATAAATTGATAAATATGTTGTCACTAACATTCGAATATTCAAACTGTTGGCTTCTTTAGGTAAAATGAAACTATTATATTTAAATGCGATGGCATAATCCCTTAGGGTTTTCAAATACTTATTATATTTGCAATTTTTTCTTTAACATTACCGCCTAACTTTCAGTATATATAAATGTATTTGCATTTGGGATTTCGACGCAAATTGCACACGGTCACACAGCTGACAGCTGAGCTCCGCATAAAAATAAATATCGAATTTGTGTTTGTGTGCTAGAGCAGCAAGTTGTGTATTGTAATGTCTCTCGGCAGCGTCAAATAGGTAAAGCTTTTGAGAAAAAAATAAACCGAAAATTCAGGAAAATTCGAACCGTGCAAAATTGGGTCGTCGATAAAAGTTGTCAACATTTAATTCGCTGTGTTTTGGTTGTTTTACATAAGTTTTACGGTATACGTACGCGTATACACACAAACCATCTACCCATACACACACGCACACATATATAAACGGACGCGGACTCGGAGCAGTCCCAGCCAAGTGCATACTAACTCACACACACACACACACACACACACACACACATGCGTCAGCACACCTATGACGATTTGGGCAGATGATACCCTTAAAGTGAATTCAATCATTTTCAAGAAACAATACATTGCATGTCGCAATACGTAACGATCCTCGATTGTTAAAAAAAAAAAGAATAGAAAGAAATGTTCATTACGAAAAATATTTTTTATTTTTCGAAAGAACGTTGAGTTTTCAAAAATTGATATTATTCGCACAGAAATTATTGAAGGAGAGGAACAAGAAGAACGAAATAAGCCCAAGTCGAGATTCTTAAGAAAGATCTTCGTGAAGTCGAGTCTAGCACTCGAATCAGGGTGTTATTGGAAAGTGTCGAGGTAGATAAGATGGTATGGTATCTGTGCATATAGTAGTGGTGTAGTGTTCAAGCGTATTCCATTTGTTAGATTCTCTGTGTATATAGCAGTTTTGTTATTTCTTTGTTTACATCAACAGTGCCATGAAATGTTGAGCAATCGTTTCTAATTTCGAATAATATATTAAAATGAATCTCTTTGCTTATAGAGTGAAGCCGCCTTCGAAGATGTGGGACAGAGGAGAGCGCCGTAGCGTGGACAGGTGCCTCAGGAGTTATCCGTACAATGCCGGCTTCACGGCTCAAAAGAATCTCCAGGCGAGCTGCAAAAGTGAGTTGTTCAATGAGAATTGTTCGGGCTATTGTCAAATGGGCTCTGTTGTTCTCCACGAATATTGTTATCGGCGCTTTGTTATTTAATTATACTATTTAAGTGGGTTCGTTTTGTTTTGTTCTGTTTTATCTTAGACTCGCTGGACTTTGTGCAGCGATTGGATCTGACAAACACATTGAATGTGCACAGTGGCTGTGTAAATACGGTTAATTGGAATGCAACCGGCACGCATATTGTATCCGGTTCCGATGACAACAATCTGGTCGTCACTGAGGTCAAAACCGGCCGTGTGGCGGCTAAGACAAAAACACTACACAAGCGTCACATATACAGTGCACGTTTTATGCCGCACTGCAACGATCAGGCGGTGATCTCGTGCTCCGGCGAGGGCATTGTGATGCACACCGAATTCCTTACACCCTACAACTCCAGCCGCAGCATCGAGGAGGCACTCACCGGTGACTCCAGTCGCAATGCCAGCTACTTTGATTGTCACGCCTTTGGCAGCACATACGATGTTTTGGCACTGCCGGATACCCCGCGCACATTTCTCAGCTGCGGCGAGGATGGCACCGTCCGGTGCATTGATCTCCGTGTGAGCAGCCGGTGTGCGGAGTCCGTGTGCGAAAAGCACATCTTCATTACGGCACCGTGTGCCGTCACCGCGATGGATGTGGCGCCCATTAATCACTACAATGTCGCCATCGGCTGCTCGGATTCGATAATACGGCTCTATGATCGGCGCATGCTCACAGCGGGCACGGACAGGGATCGCATTACCTGGCCATTGAAGGCCTTTCCAATACCAATGAAGTTTACGCGTCGCCGTTACCGTCCAACCTGCGTTAAGTTTAGCGCCGATGAGTCTGAGCTGCTAGTTAGTTATTCAATGGAGCAGATATATTTATACGATCTAAATCATCCTGGCCACAACGATGCCGAGCTGCTCAAGAGCGGCTGCTATACTGCAAAGCTGCGACGCGACGACGATCCAGAGCCGCAAATGCCACGCTTGCGTTTTCGTGGCGATTGGTCCGATACCGGCCCAAATTCGATGACATCCGCCGAGTTGGGACTGCATCGTCTCAATGTGGGCCAGGCGCGTCCACCGCTCGAGCCGGGCGTATTAAGTCGCCTAAGCGATGAGATATTTCGCATGCTCAACTCGCAGTCGCGTCAATCGCGCGGCAGTCCGAGTGGCAGCAGCACCAGCACAAGGACATCAAGTCATATGTCTTGGCAGGACGCCGTTCTACGCACCCTGGACCATCAGAGCGAGACGGCAACAAGTCGCAGCATCGGCCTCCTCAGCAGAGTTCGCAACGCAGCCAATCACTCAGAAGTGCCGCCAACAGTTTCCGCCAACGGTTCTGGCAATGGTAAGTGGGGCAGCCTGTCGTGCAACACTTGGTGTCAAAAGTATTTCTATGCAAAATTTGCTAAGTACATATATCGATTATTTAATAGTTATTAATTGCAACTTGCTTAAAATGTACAATATATATATATATAAATATTACATTAATTAGAATATATATATATATATATATATCCAGATATCTAAGCGTATAGTCTTTGAGTCTTAAAGGTTTTCTGAAAAAAAGGAAGTTAAAAAATAGAAAGACAAAGAACTGTGATAATAATTTATTAAATTTAAATTCTTTAGTACAAATTAGGTATTTATATTTGTACATTTATGATTTACTAAAGTTACTTAGTTTTACTTAAGTTTAAAAAAATCTCAAATCTCATCAATTCTTATAATAAACAATAATATTTTCAAAAACTTTTATTTCGAAATAATAACTTTCAGGACTATTTAATTCACAGAACTCCAAACTCATATTTTATTTATTAGTTTAGTTTACTTGGATCTTTAGAAACATTATTTATCATTATTTTTATTCAGCAAAAAAACATCTATCATACTTATTGAATTAATTTTTTATTGTTTTCATGGGCATGCAGGATTGCCATAAAAATTATAATTGTATAATTGCTATAATTATATATAACCGCTATTCCCTATTTGAGAGCAGCCACTATATTATATAAATAGGAATAGTGAAATAAACTTTTTGAAAATACTCTCCAGAAAGCAAGTGCTAAATCAGACAGCTTATGAATTACTTAATGATTTTACAGGTATATTTACTTGCCATTTAAAATAAATAAAAAATTTTAGGACAAAGTCTGGATTGTCTGGATTAATAATATCTATATATAGCAAGCAATTTGATATTTACTGCATACTTTGATCTATTGTCGAATTAAATGAAATACTTAAAAAGCTTCATTCTTTAGGCAAAGAAAAAGTCTTACATTTTCATTTTCTGGACTTTTGTAGATGCCACGCCAGCTGAATCGACGAATGCGCAAGCGACAAATACAACTACCAAACAGGACATCGGCGGAGAGTCGAGCTCTGGATCGAGCCCAGGCTCGGGCTCAGGTTCGGGCTCAGGATCGAGTTCAGGCTCGGGCTCGGGCTCAGACTCGGGTTCAGGCTCGGGCTCAGGTTCGGGCTCAGACTCGGGTTCAGGCTCGGGCTCAAGCGGTGGTCAAAAGTATCCGCTCACCAATTTTGACTATGTGAAGATGTCGTTTAGCGGACATCGCAACTCGCGCACAATGGTGAAGGGTGCCTGTTTCTGGGGCGACGATTTCATCATGTCTGGCTCGGACTGTGGCCACATCTTTGTGTGGGATCGCAAGACGGGCAAGGTGGTGAAAACGCTGCTAGCCGATCATCGTGTTGTCAGCCGTGTCCAGCCGCATCCAACAATGCCGTATCTGGTCAGCTCGGGCATCGATTACAATGTCAAACTGTGGGCACCGGTCGCACCGAAGCCCTCCTTTGATGAGACCGAAACTGCATCGGTATGTACCATACCAAGAATATATATATTCTATATTATATATATGCAGCTTGGTAATTGACCATTTTTTGCTTATCTTTTTCTTTAATTTTTGGTTTTTTTTTTGGGCAGCTGATCAAGAGCAATGAGATATTGCTAGTGGAGACACGCGATACCATAACGGTACCCGCACAGATCATGATACGCATTTTGGCCAGCTTGCATCAGTACCGTCGCCTAATGCACACATCGGGAGACTCCTCGGCATCGGCGGCAACAGCCAGACAGACGGACAACAGGCGTAGCCGCAATGCAGCGGTGCGAGATGAGCCTATGGACACAGATGCTTCGGTTGCTCCAGCTGTTGCTCCGGCGGTTGCTCCGGCTATTGCTCTGGCTGTTGCTCCAGCTGTTGCTCCAGCACTGGCCGTAGCTGCTGCTTCAGCAGTTGCTCCGGTTGTTGCACCAGCTGCTGCTCGAGCTGCTGCTGCTGACGTTGGTGGTGTTGTTGCCTATGATAATGATGTGGCTATTGATAACGATGAAGGCAACAACATTAACAGCAACGACACCGACACCGACTCTTGTGCAAATTAACCAAATCTAGTCAATATTTAAGCTTATCTATGGAAATATACATACATTTAGATGTGTAGCTATCGGCGCTGCACAGTCCACAGGGCTCTATACGCAGTATACTCCCCATTCCCATGCCCCTCTGCCACCCACGACCAAAGAAAGACATTCCCCACACAGAGAGTGAGGCACAGATTGCAGCCGTCAACCTGCACTCATATCTAAATGTAGTCCCCAAGCTCCCAAAGAAAAAAGAAAAGCCAGCGTCGATCACACAAAATATTGATGTCAAACTTCTCTAAGACTTAAAAACATACGTGAATAATGTATGTGATACATATATATGTATAACGATATTTACAACAATTGTTCCTTCATTTTTTATTTTAATTTAATTTGTAGCTCGCCAAAAGGTGCCATTAAATACATAATCATTTTTGTTTGCTATTTTTTTTTTTGTGTATAGGGTACATACACATACATGAATATAAATATATATATATATGGATATATATATATATATATATATATATATGTCAAAGTGATGCTGTTAATGTGGTAACTAAACCGTACTGAATGTTTTGCTGACTTCGCAACACAAAGTGTCTGAAGTTCGATTATACATCGGTTTGGTTTTTGTTTAAACTCAATTGAGATATTATATATTTCTGTATTTGTAGTAATTATAAAGATACATATATATATATATATATATATATATATGTATATATATGTACACTAACATGCATAACTGCGGTTAAGTAATCTAAGCTTAAATGCTAGACAACTATATTTAAAATGCACTATATACAATTCAACTGATATTATTTACATTACACAGAAGCTACTATGTATTTTGTTTGTTTTTCTTTCTTTTTTTTTATGTTCTCCAGCAAAACAGTGTTGAGAATATACATAGACATATACGATCTGAACAATATATGTTGCACACGCTGATCTTAACAATTTGATGAATAAATACCATAAATCCTAAACGATTCTCCAACGACACAATTGTTGGGAAAGACAACACTACAAACATACATATAGATACATTAGACATATACATATACATATACGACTTAAACAATATGTTGCACACGCTGATCTTTTCAACAATTTGATGAATAAATATCATAAATTCTAAATGTGATTAATATGTATCTGGTATTCAATTAGGTGCGGCGCAGTCCCAAGCTATCAATGGTCTCTGTTATCGCCACATCATTGAGCTCTGCATCCTCCAGCTGCCTATTATTATTTCTGCCGCTGCTGTTGTGGCTACTGTGGGTGCTCCCGCTCATGCCACCAAGCGCGCTGACAATCCCATTGATACTCCCGTTGATGCTCCCATGTTCAATGGCGGCGACAGTTGGCTCCGCACGTGCTGTGTACGCATCGGAGAATATGTGAGCCAGTGCCACATAGTGGCCACTGCTGGTACTTGGTCCACCTGCTTCATTCTCAGACATATCTTGAGGCGGCGGCGGTGGTGGTGGTGGTGGTGGCAGGGGCAGTAGGGAATGTTCCATGCGGGGACGACGCATTGGTGGCGGTTGCATTTCCTCGTGGCCAGCGCCACCTTCTGAGTGCTCATTGCCAACCGCATTGGACACGCAGAGACCATGGCGGGCAATCGCCGCATCGATCGCATTCCGTTCCAGATCGAAGGCGGGCGCTCTTGAAATCGCCTCATTGCGATAGTGGCGCACTATTTCCAAGTTGTGATTCACATAATTCTCGCGCTGCGCCTCGGTCAGGACGGCGGTGTGCCACTCCTGCAGCTGCTCGTCTGTCATATTGTTGACTACACGCGTATCCATCCATGTATGTTTGTATGTATGTAAGCATTTAGCATACAATAATATTGAATGTACATACAAATGGCCGTGAAAATAAAAAAAAAACAACAAATAAATTTTTATGTATGTATTGCATGAAATTGTTGTCGATGTAAAATGTTTGCTTGCCCATAGATGGGTGGCATCTACTCACAGTTCATGCTGCCACCAGTCCCTCGCCTACACAACATGTTTTCCATTATGATTTTTGACCAACCGTAAATACTTTTTTGGCATACAAACGTCTCTATTGCATACACAAATGCATTAGAGATGTGCGTGTGACATCGCCAGAGCACAGGCTATATATCGATAACACGCGTACACTTATCGATTTTCTGTATTTTGTGTATCTGATTTGATATTGGCACTGGCAACGCTGATACGTTATTAGTGCAACAATTCAAAATATGCGTAACTGTCGATTGAGATAATGAAATGAAATATTCAGCAGTATTATTATATCGTATATACTTTTTGATTTATTTATTAGTAAAGAAACTGATTAGCTGATTAACTGAGTTTCATTTATGTATAAAAATAAAAAAATAATAAAATAAAAAGTTAAAATCACCTCAAGTATTAGTTTTGACCATTCTATTAATTTAGAAATGTGGAATAAAAAATATAGAACATCAAAATAAGTAAAAGGCGTCTTGCGTTATTTTTGATTCCAGCTGAATAATAAGATTTGATAATCAAGAAAAAACGGGTATTTTAGGCATCTTGTAGACATTTAAGTTCAAAATAATACTCTGGTATTAAACGATTTATAGAAATTGTAATTATAAGTTTTAAGGCTACCTGTCTGCCCATGTCGATCCTTCATTATAACATAACTTATCTTTTGACAGATAACAAACCACATTTGCAAATAACCAAGATCAAAATTATCAAAATTATTTAGCAACTAACAGAATAACTAAGAAGAATATGACTGTGATAGGATATTAACTATTTTAATGCTTCTTACAGATTTTTGTTTGGTTCCACGATTAATTTACTTTAACTTTAACTTACAACAAGCACAGCAAAATGCACACGTGTGAATATTGAAATGCATATTTATATTGAACGCAATTTCATACATACAAATAAATATAATAATATTTGTTTTGAATTGGATTGCAAGTGGCCAAAACCGATGGAAGATACTATATGCGCCACGCTTGGTTACACTTAGCCATTCGCAACTGCGCTGGCTGCGGCATTAAGTTTTAAGTTTTCCGCCTTGTTTGAGGCCTGTCGATTGCATGTTGTAACAGGTTGGCTTGCAGCAGGGAATTCAAGCTGAGGCATCAGCAGTTAGTTGCTGATAAAAGTATCTCGAATGTAAAATTCTTAACGTTTCGTTTTGGAATTTATTTGTTACTTTTTTTATTTTTCATTACGTCTGCGGCAACTTTTTCTGGCGGCCCAGTTCGAATGATTGGGGTTGGACTCGCTGCACACGGCTTGCCCGTCCGGATGCGGGGGCATTGAGTTAAGGGGGGTGATGCGGGGCACAGGGCATGCGGCGTCTCTTACTCTGCGGAATGCATTCACGTTAGCTTTTTTCGTTATATTTTATTTTTTACATTTTTTGCTTCGCATTTTGCATTTTACCTGGCCTGTTTGTAATTGGCAATGAAAAATTCCAAGTGTTTTGCAAAGTGCTCTTTAGTTGGCCTAATATAACCCAACCAACTAACAAAGAAAGCAATTTCGCAGCACATACACCTACCCGTAGGTAAATACTTTGCAAATGTTATGTGTACAACAACATCAACATCAACAACAAGAACAACAGCCACAACAAGAGCATGAAAACCTAAAGATTAAACAATTGCAGAACAACACGCAGTTAACGTCTTTATATAAATATCTCCCATCCGTGCCTACTTTGAGGGGCTGCCAAAGACAACTTTTGTAACTGTTGCGTTTTTTTTTTATCATTTTCAAAAAAAGAAAAGCAAAACAACTTAAGTCAAATAAAAAGTTCCAAAGTGCAAATGAAAATATTAGCAAACAGCGCCTGTAGTTTGCTCATTAAATTCACAGCATTTCTGCAGCATTCATAAAACAACAACCAAAACATTTACAATATTTTCTAATTTATTTTTGTGCCCTTGGAGCATTCAGCTTTAAAGCAAAAATTTATTATCATTTTTATTGGGCTACAATCGAATATATATTTCTAGGTGCTTAATAGAAGACACCCAATTTAATTTATGAGTATTTTGCTTGGTTTTCATTTAAGAAACACATTCAGAAGGATCAAAGTTTTAAAGTTTTCTTCCACAATACTATCAGTATTGGTTCATGGAATGTATACGTAAAAAAACGAGAAAATCTTACATTTTTTCGAAGAACTATTGTACTCTAAAAAATGCCACTTATATTTTTTATAAATATATATTACTTTGGAGTAACAGTTTTTCGAGTCCGAAACATTTACTTAAACTTAATTGTCTGTTTCCAGTTTTGTGATAATAAAACTAATCGAGTGACATGAGAAAAATATGTGTAGAAGACACTCAAGAACAATGAACAATTACTATTAGCAATACTAAAAGAAGACTATAGCAACAAAAAAATTATTTGTAAATTATTCTCAAAAAATAATTATTATTGGTATTTCTTCAAATGTCACGATTTATCATTGTGGTTTGATTTAGAGAGAGTTTGATCTGGGGAACACAATTCTAACATTTTCCAGAATTTCCGAGGTGATACGACTTGATGGGTATTGAAAAGTTACGCCGATAAAATTCAGTGCCAAATATGATTATAATGTAAGACAAAATTTGTGCACACAAATTTATGCGAAATACATTTTCGTCAAATGTCTGAATACAAAGTGAATGAAAAAAATCGTTCAATTCAATACGAAAGTCTTTTTGGGTAGACTTCGATGCTGTTTTCCTAGTATGAGTAAATGTATTATGTATGTATGTGGTATGTGTGTGTGTATGTGTGTATGTATGTGTATGTACATATGTATATGTTATATATGTTGAATATGGGTATGTATCTGAATATCTCATCTTGAATTGTACTCGTATTTTATTCATTTTCATGTGTGTGTGTGCGTATATGTTGTGTTGCGTTTATATATAGACAGACCGACTGCGGATCGATATAGACATAGACATCGACATCGACATCGACATCGGAATCAACATCGACCGACCGACCGACCGACCAACCGTCTGCACACATGCTGAGCTGTTTTGTTCACTTTCAACACACTAGCCTTAATGTCTAATGATATTTTGCCCCTTTGCACGCGTGAAGTAGAGAATTATTTTTAGTGCCCGCCACACAAATCAAATCGAAACTCAACAAGCTGCACACAAAAACCTTTCGCGAGCAAATCGCCACTGGCATTAAGGCATTAAATAATCCAATGCAGAACAGGTCACTGTCGTCCCCCCCAAAAAAAATAAATAAATATGTTTGCCATTTGTGGATTGCACTACCATTTATCAAACTGTATATAAATACTTGCGCACAGGTGTAGCTAATAGCTGGCCAATAGCTGGTCAATAGCATCATTAGATCATCATCATAAGTGCCATCGTGAGAGCTGCTTATTGATATTATTAATCAACCACTTAAGCGTAATCAAAACGCTAAACATAATTTAAGGATCTGAATTTGAATCTGAGTAGTGCCATTTTTTAGCAGGCACTGTACGTGTGTACCTAATGTAATGCATATGCATGTGTGTGCGTATGTATATGTATACGGTATACGGACGTTGTGGGCGGGCTGGGTCAACTGAGACGGTGGCAGACAATGAGTTACAACTGTCAAGTCGATTGCCGTTAAATCGCTCAAAAGCTGAAGACGCTCAAAGGCGTACGCTGCGTGGCGAACGCAACAAAGCACGAAGCTAAATTGCCGAGGCGCGCTCTTGGCGACCCATGCGACACACACACACACACACACACACGGAGAGAAATCCCAACCCCCAGGGTGTCCACTAGCGAACCAACAATGTCGCTTTGGGTTTGAGTTAATTCTAATCGTTTCTATCTGCATTCGATTGTGGAGCGAGTGTGTGGTGCGTGTGCCCACAATAATATGGCCATTTCATAATTTCATGTTTGACGTTTGCCGCAAAATTCTGCGTCTTTGATGAATTCTCCGAGTGCAACACACGCTCTATCTCTCGCACTCGCACTCTCTCTCTCTCTCTCTCTCTGTCTCTTTCTCTCACTCAGCTTTTTGGTGTTTGTCACTCGAATTGATTCCACTCCAAGCATTGAGTGAATAGGCTCACGAAAACAGCTGTTTCGGCAGCCAGCAACATGCCGAAAAGAAGGCGGCAAATTACCAACTCCCCACCAAATATGCGCAACAATGTCGATGTGCAGGAAACTCTATGCACACACACACACACACACACATACACACACAGCCCCAATTCCTTGCCCAATAAACTGGCGCTCCTCTCGTAGTTTTCAAATCGCATGTCGCACCCCACTAGGCGCTATATAAATATGTATTTACACACACACACACGGACACAATTGTGTACTTATGCTTGTGTGTGTGTGTGTGTGTGTATACTTTGTGCGTATGTTTTGTTCAATTTATAGCAATTAATGCATTGGAGGCGTGCATTTTAAATGCCTGCGCCCAGTGACAATTTTATGGGGTTCAACAAACGCAAATTGCATGCACAGTGCAACATGCAACATACATAAATAGTTTATGAATGAGTAACTAGTGAAAACTGCCCTATAATTATAGCCATAATTATACGATTTTCATACACATCCATCAAACAAATAGTCAAACGGATATTCTGGCAAGTTTTCCACTTTGTTAGGATCACGCTAACCAATATATAAATATATAGCACAAAATTCATCAAGTTCTTCTGTGCTTGATTAAAAATATCCTAATTCATTTAATTGCCCTATAACTGAATCCCTGGCATTGGAACGAGGTCAACTTTTTGGTCAAAGCCGGCGTCAAAACATCGTTTGATCAAACCAAAATAGAAATAACTAAAATTATTTGTGTTAAGTGCCGCGTTCAGAGCCTGTAGAAAGTATAAAGTATCTGACAGGAGCTCCTCGCTCACTCACTCACTCACTCACTAACTCACTCACTCACTCACTGACTGACTGACTCACTCACGCACGTGCAATTGCACTCATTTCATGTAATATTTTCTCTCTCTCTCTCTCTCTCTATCTCTCTCTCGCTCTATCTCTTTCTCGTTCACTCTCTCTTTCCCTCTGCCTGTCGCTGTGTGGGATAAGTGGAGGCTGAGTGGAGCTTGAGGTAAATGCTGTTCACACGCCTTAGCTGAATATTTGTGATATCGTCACAGATTAACTGTAAATACCATATGGCTAATCCCAGAAATTGTGTTCCCTGAATGCAAAGAACGCGCTGCAAAGTGCTTGATTTATATACAATACAATACAATAAAAAAAGCATGGAACAGATTCGCTTGTAGTTCATATAGTCTAAACATAATGCACAGATTGCTTGATTTTATTTGAATTTTTTATGTTACACTACACGAAAATAATAGAATAAAGGGAGAACACTCATTTACAACTTTTGCCCCAATGAAATCACTGATCACAAAAACATGTCTCGCATAAACGTGCATCCAAAGCTATTGAGAATTAAGCCACGGCAAGTGTTCTGCTCGTCTGTCTCTTAAGCAGTCGACTCAAAAAATAAAAAAAAAGCGCTCAACTTTCGGCACTCTGGCAAAAACACGTGTTTGAGCACAACTCATTTCGGCAGCTAACCAGAACAAGAATGACAACAGCAACAACAACAGTAACAGTTAACAGAAACAGCGGAAGCTGATTCATGCGCTGTGCGCACTCCACTCGCTCACTCTCACGCTGTCGGCAGAGGCGGCAGCGGCAGAACTCTCTCTCACTCACTATCTCTCGCTCTAGCTCACTGTATCTCACCGGCTCTCTCTCTCTCTCTAGCTCTCTCTATCTCTTTCTCACTCGTATTTTGCTCTCGGCATGCACTCCATTCAGCTGGCGGGGACCAACTCGGTGAGTAAATTTGCTGTATGTGTATATACCGCGTATATCTATCTATGCATGTGTGTGTGCGTGTTGTGTGTTTCGCTCTGTGTGTCGAGCGTATCCAACAAACTGTTGGGGCTCGGTCTTCGGGCATGGTTCGCATACTTAGTGCTCTGTGTGTGTGTGTGTGTGTGTGTATGTGCGTTAGGTTGTGTTCGTCTTCGTCTTCGTGTTCGTGTCTGTTTCTGTTTGTGCGCGCGTGTGTGTGTATGTGTGTGTGTGTGTGTGTGGGTAGGTTGGCAGTTTTACTGCACGGCTCGCTCGCGCGCAATGAGCGCTTTTGCTGGTTTAATTTTTGCCTGAAATACTTTTTGAGCTAATTTCGTATTGGTAGTTTTGTTTATACCGTCGGTTGTGTTGGCGTCACATTTTGTATGCGAAAGCAAGCGCAGCACGTAGTTAACAAATTTAAATCAAATAGCGCAAAATAGCCCAAAACAATACGCATCGATAATTTATATTAACTTCTTGTGCATATGCATATGTATGTACATAACTATGTATGTTTGTATGTGTGTGTGCATGTGTACGTGTATGTGATTGTGTATCTTAAAAGCATATTTCGCCTTTGACTCTCTTCAGACCGGAGCATAGAAGAACGGCGTGTGTCTAAGAAAAAATACAAGAAAAGAGCCGTTGTAGAAAACAATTTGTCGAAAGAGAATCCAATCAGAATCCGCATCCGAATTAGAATCATCTGTTAACACACACACACACACACATACACACCCACACCCACACATATATAGAGACCCACACACGGAACCAGCGCGTGCCGTTTACAGGCGCAAGGCAAAACAAAAACAAAAGCAACAAAGAATTAAATTAAATTCGCGACGGCAACGGCGCCAAAAAGCGCATAAAATTTACATCTGCATATATGTATGTGTGTGTGTGTGTGTGTGTGCATATTACATACTTATGCAAAGTAACTGTGTGCATAAGTTTGTGTGTGTTTGTGTGCTTTTTTTTTTTATTTGCCTGGTGCTATATGAAAAAATCATTGTTGTTCTTGGCACACAGTGCAACAATTTTTGGCTGCAATAAATTTGTATTTCTAATTGTTTTGTTTCTTTGTTTGTTTTTTTTTTTTTTGTTTGCCGGTGCATCTGTGCAAGTAGCCAGCAGTATTGACAAAAGCGCAACTGTTGCGCCCAGCACCAGCAAATCAGAGACTCCACCACCACGCACAACAACAGCAGAAACAGCAACAACAACAACGCAACCACAACAATAAAGCAACAATCGAACTGCAGCAGCAGCGTCGAGCTTGCGCGCCTTTTTCATTTGTTGCAACACGCGTGTGCATAATAAATGAAAGAACAACAACAACACCACCAACAACAATAGCATCTAAACACATGTTGATGTTGTTCAAATTTCAATTTAGTTAAATAAAAAGCACACAGATAAGATACAGTTAAGCGGAAGAGCAACAACAACAACAGCAACAGCAAGAGCAACAACAACAGCAAGAGCAACAACAACAGCGCCCTCACCTGTAAACGAGAGTTGGAGCCGAACTAAAAGAAATGCTTACAGCGAGAAGCGAAGAAGAAGCACAGCTAGAATTGAGCTGAAGAAGAATGTGCGACTGTCAGTCTGCGTGTGTGTGTGTCTGCGTGTGTGTGTGTGTTCTTGTTACATGCCTACACCTGCAACTAGCAGAAATGCATAAATGAACGAACGCAAGACAAAAACAAAAAAAAAACCAAAAAAAAAACAAAAAAAGACAAAACAACAATAAACAAAACGAAGAAAAAACTCACAATGTTATACATGCTTGTAAAGTGACATTAAATTGCAACAATAACAAAATGCAACAACAGCAACAGCCGCAACCGCAGCAACAACACATGGCAACATCGCCCGTCAAGTGTCAATAAAACAACAACAACAACTGCAGCAGCAACAACAACAATAGCAACCAGCCAAAAACATAATAAAAAGAGGAAAAATCTACACAAGCACAAGCAGAAGGTTACTTCGAACTCGAATTCGAATTTCAGTTTTTCTTACAACGACACCGCCGCCGCCGCCGCCGCCGCCGCCGCTGTCGTCGTCGTCGACGCCGCCACCGCCACCGCCACTGCCGCTGCCGGCGGCAATCTTTAAATTTTTGTGTCAACGCTGCAGTTTTTCGGACCGGCCCCGGCTAACGGCATTTCATACACACATACATAGATTTATTTATTCACTTGTGTGTGTGTTATTTTGTTCGTTGTGTTTTTGTTTTTTTTTTTAATTGTTGTCAAGTGAATGGTGCAAAATCAAAAAAAAATTAATAAATAAATAAATAAAAATAAGAACGGTGAATCAGTCAAACCATCAAAAATCGCCGGACGCATCAATTCCGCAACTCGAAAAGCCGCTTCATGTCTATGTTAACACAACAGCTGCAACAACAACAACAACAACAGCAACGGCAGCAGCAATAGACATTCACAACAGCAACAGCAACAGCAGCAGCAGCAGCAGCAGCAAGAACAACAACAACAAGAACAACAACATGGATTGTGATTATTCGAAATTTCTATACAAAAGTAAGTAAAGTTGATGTATACAAATTTATAGCATATTCACACACATATGAAAATGGTGAGCGGCAAGTGCTCGAACATCGAAATCTGCAAAAACGTTGCCAATCAGACAGCCGTCGGCCGGATGATTCATGACTATATATATATGTATATATACATGCACAAGCAGTGGCATATCGCATTACATAAGCGACAGCTATCGCATAATCTGATGTTATCAGCCAAAAAACAAAAAATGAAGAAAAGAAATGAAGCAAAAGAAAATATTCATAATCTCTTTGATATGGTGTGTGTGGGTGTCTGTGTGTGTGTGTGCGTGTGTGTGTGTTTGCTACACAAGTGTGAACGTAAGAAAGCACGACTCAAGCTTTAGCTAAGCATAGCTCAGATAAATGTTGCTAAATTTATTTTACAATTAAAACACAGTCTTAATTGCATATCAGCGGAAACGCAATACAAACAAACAAACAAACATATATGTGTGTGTGTGTGTGTGTGTGGGGGGCGCATATGCGGTCTGTGTGTTTGTGCATTCACCTTTTGATTCAGACTTGATTAATCTGACAGTCAACCGTTTTTCCCAAATAAATGTTTTTTTTTCTCGTCTGATACTGTTCTTTATGGCACGTTCTACGACCATTGCACGGCTTTATTACGACATCTAATAGCAGGGTAAGTGGTGAAGGGCGGGGGGCGGGAGGGGGCGAAGTGTATCTTTAACTTTAAATAGACTCATTCAGTTGATCGCTGTACGAAAATCGGATACGTAGCTTCAGAACATCAATTATTTGATTTGAATGTTTGAAATGTGATTAAAGTTTGAGAATACGATAAAAAAAAGCATAATTCAATCGCCTCATTGATAAAAGCCGACTGCGCCCTGAGCCAAGTCAGTAATATAAAGACAAGTTAGAGCAATAATAATACAAGAAGAACTCTAATAAAGATTACAATTTGTAGTTCTTTTTGAATTGGAGTCGTGTGTTTGACGTATATATTTATTTAAATATTTATATATATATATGTATGTATATGTGTGCACCTATCTGTTTCTTTGGTTGCACCAGATAAGTGCATCTCATTGCCCTGCCCAGCTTCAACATTGTACTTATAACTGTTTCCAAAAGGCTAAGTTGCATCTGCCTTATCTATCAGGCCAGACGGATTCCGCACCTAAAAAGATGGAACGTCTTTAACAAACCGACGATTAGATTTGCGTTATCTAACTGCTTAGCGACTTTCTTACTTGGTAAATTGTGTCATCTTCTAATTTTTTTATGTTGTTTAACTTGACGATTCATTGCATTCGCTTTGAGTTTCACAATTGTGTAAGAGAAATTAAGACCAATTCAATAGAGTCAACTTACGAGTATATGCATCTAAAAGAGAGAATATTGGAATATTCTCAAACTCTTGTATGAGTAATTTGCTTGAGTCTGTTAAAGCACAGCCTTTTGTCGGGATAATGCAACAATAAAGATAAGTTCACATATCCTTGCAGATCGGAGTCAAATTGCCGATATCTGAATTTCACTACAAAATTACAAACCAAAATTATAGTCATCCGATGTGGATACTTTGTAGTCGAAGAGTTAGGAGCGCTATAACAAGCATTACTCTTGAAACTGGTTAAGATCCATTAGTCATCCGATCAGCTCGTTCATACAAAATATACGCCATGATTCATCAAAATAGCTTCAAAACTGAGAGATTAGTTTGCATAGAAACAGACGGAGGCAAGAACAGTCAAATGTGTCCATATCAACTCGGCTAGTGATGGTGATCAGAATATATATATATATATAGAGATGTATACGCTTTATCGGTTAGGAGACGTTTCCATTTCTCTCTTTAAATCATTGCCAGCCTTACAACCCATATACCCTTTATAAATGATTCTATGTTTTCAATTGTTGCACGGACAGTTGGTTCCTGCCCCAAAGCCTAATAATGAACTTTTCACCTAAAAACTTTAGTTATTAAAAAAGTCCCTTAAATTGCTTGTAACCAAATGTCCGAAAAGTGGTTAGACAAAATGTAATTTTCCAAATATTAATGTCTTTGTCTTTGAGTGCTTAATTTAATTGCACATATCACATTTAATTACAACGCATATTTACTTTAATTACATGCAATTTACACTTTAACCTTGTCTAGATGGTTATTAAATGGATATGGAATATTTTCATCTTAATGAGTAAAGATGTTGGTTGACTAACGGTTTAAGGATTTAAGGATTATTGTTTGTACACGAATTATTGCATATTTGGACAGTCAAAAAATGTTGTATTATTTGCAGCTATTTAGTTGACAGCACGTCAGAGAGAGAGAGAGAGAGAGATGGAGACAGTGATAAAATGGGGAGCTGAGATATATAGAGAGAGGGGGCTCGACTTTTGCCCACTTTACAATTCACAGCTCGTTTCTGTAAGCGAAATTGAAACCCCAGCCAATTTATCAGTATTATCCAGGCGGCTCTCTGTTCCGCTCAGTTCTGTATGTAAATAATTAGTTTTTCACTTGCACAAAGTCGCCGCTGGCAATGCGATGCTGATGACGACGACGACGATTGGTGGGTGGGTTGGGATTGGGGTTGGGGGGTGGTGGTGCTACGTCTTGTGGCTTGGAGAAGAAAATGGAACAGTTGGCGACACGCGTCGTTAATCGATTTTGAAATTTTATGATGTTTGCTGGTTGACTGAAATGGGAAACGATTGCGACTCAATTTGTTGCTGTAATTGTTGTTGTTGCGGCGTCGTGAGGCATCATCGAATTGCCCGGCTAATCAAAAGCGGCGCTAAGTCGACTCAGAGTCTCAACCTTAGTGCTGAGTGCCTTGGTGTCAATCAGTCAGTCACACTGTCTATTTGTCTGTCTGACTGTCTGACTGTTTTGGCAGCTTTGCATTTTACTTTCCTTTTGCACATTACTTGAGTCACACTCACAGACAGGCGCCTGAAGCTAATTAAATTTGTTTTACAAATTACAGTCAATATTATGTAAGATCTACCTATATATATATACAGATACAAACATACATAGTAGTTACACTCTAAAAAAGTTAAAGGTTGGATCTAATCTTTATAAGCTAAGCGACAAATTATTTATTATTTGCAGCAATGTAAATATTGAATAGCGAACATTTATTTCCCAAATACCACAAAAAATTACAAAATAAAAAGGAGAAGAAACAAAAATGAAGAATGGTTAGACTAGAGTTCATCTCCTGACATCTAAATTTAGGCAAAAATTATTTGAATTTCTTACCTTCTTGAAGAAATGTTATTTATATGTTTTCTGTTTCACGGCTGGTTTCGAAACAATTGAAAGAGTGAATATGTATATATATATATAGATAGATATATGCCAAGTTACAAGAAGATAGCTTCAGACAGGTCACCTAGCTGAGTCTATGTATGCTATATAGACTGAGCTAGTGATGCTGATCAAGAATATATATATGCCTCATGCAGTCTATACAAGCATGTATTTAAGGAAGGATTTATGTCGCTAATTGAAAAAAAATATGGTTTTTAAAGGAAATTATTTTCAGAGAGGTTATTTTTAAATCTAGGGCTATTTATTTTCCGAGTGTACTTATGCATTTGCAAGACAGAGCGGAAGAAAGGAAAAAGAGAGAGAGAGAGAGAGTGAGAGAGAGATACAGACTGAGTGTGTGTGGGTAGGGGATAAGGGGTAGGTGAGAACTAAGTAATTTTTTGGGTTATAGGGCCAAGTCCAATGAAATGCGTTGGTCACTTAAGACCCGAGCGAATGTACTTAGTAGTTCTTTCAGTTTAGTTCTTAGTTAATTCTGCTGCAATATGTTGCAGCAATAATTCGCTTGACTGCCTCGTGGTGCGGCGACTACTTGCGGGGTTTCCCAAAACCCGTGTACAATACATGTACGTCACAAAAGTGCGACATACGCCACACACCCGCCGCACAGCGATACGAGTATATCGGCATTAGGAGAGTACGACCCATGCTCACATCGTTCTCTTGGAGTTCTTTAAATTGCAGCTCGCCTGTACTTAGATATACATGTCTGTGCATAAATATATGGGCTTGGATTCCAGCTCCATTGACAGTTTTGAATAACACGATCGCATCGTAAATTGATCGTATTGGGTGCTCAGTGCTATTTCATTATAAGCAGTCCAATCACCGAACCGCAAACGTCAACGTCTCGCCGGTTCAGCGAGGTTCTCATATAACCTTTTTGTTATCATAGCATTCATGCATCATGTACGAAAACGAGTACGAGTACGAGTACGAGTACGAGTACGAGTACGAGCATGGCTATGAGTGTGAATATGAGTGTGAGTGCCACTTTGAGTGTATGTTGTACTCGTATTCTCACTATCAACTTTATGTCTGTTTATATTTGCCACTGAAAGTGTTTTGATGAAGGTCGATTTCGAGGATTTCCAATTACTATTCAAAATCATTGACTTGTTCAGCTCACAATATGTGCAGTCCAACAAAGTGCAATTTAAATAGACACTTTAATTGCAATTCTGATCAACTATCAGAAAGTTATTTTATCATATTTAGGCGGGAATATGGAATAATTTGCAAAAGTATATACAGTTCAGTTATATATACATATATATATATCGCATGCCGTATATATTGTTCAATATTTTTTAAATCTTATAAGTTTGAACTTCTGTAAACTCAGATAAAGGTTTGCCGACGAATTTAGCTCACCTTATTTGTCAACTTTCTGAAAAGCGGATTTTCCATAAAAAAAAAATTAAAAAATATGATGTAATTCTAATGGCAAACATTGCTATTTTTATGATGTTAATTTCGAGAAAATATCTAAAATAATTTCTTAATTTTCTAGTAGAATAATGCAAGTCCGACTACAGAAAATATATATATGCCTGATCAGCATCAACAGCCGTGTCCGTCTGTCTGGCTAAGAGCTAGAAGAGACTTTACATTCGGAATATTATTTTTCGTATAAGACGTGTATATCAAGTTTATTTCATTTTATCGACGATTGTACACGAATCAGGAATATCGAAATCGATACTAATCAATTTCCGATAGAAGTAAATTTTCGGGATTGAGAATTAATAATAATTATATCGATATTGCATGCACACAAATGTATATTTATGTTCGCATCTAAGGCACACTATGATTAGAAAACAAAAAATGTATTTATGTATATATAAATAAATGTATATATATACTGTTCGAATTAGGTGTGCGCCCAAACACACTAAACTGTTTGGCCATGGAAAGAATCGAAACCTTCACGCATCATTGGATTAAACATATGTGACTCCGATGCTGCACTTGCTGCACTTGCAACTGCAACTGGAACTCAAGTTTCCCATGAGTTGAGCAGGTTGAACAACATGTGGGCGCCGCCTTGTATTTGAATTTACATATGGGCTTTTATATATATATACATACATATATATATATATGAAATTGATCCGGCTAACTAGAGGTTAGAGCTGGGCAGCTTATCACTCTGTGCTGCTATCACACATACATCAACAGAATCAAAATCAGTTACACACGCATATATGTATATGTATATATATATATGTATATTTCTGGCAAGCGCTTCAGATTCTGCCGATCAGCGAAAAACTTAGCCACATTGCTTTGATATTTGATACGGGACAGCGTCCTTAATCGGTCTTTCTGTTCTACTCAGTTGCTGCGACAGAGTTGTGTGTGTGTGTGTGTGTTGTATGTGTATGCCCCCCTTTGCCTTTTCATTTGCTCAATGCCTCTTTGGCGTTGCCGTCGCGTCAGCTGTTCTGTCATTTCAGTTGAATTGCCGGCCGGTCGCACGTAGTATCTGTTTCTGTATCTGTATCTGTATCTGTATCTGTATCTATAGCTGTCCCCTCCAAGCACTGCCGTTTGGTAGCGTCTTAAAAGTATTTAATACACACACACACACACACACACACACGCATACACACACAGACACATGCTCACACACAGGCACACTCGTGCATACTCTGTTTTGTCGTTTTCAACATTTTTCAACGTTCAGGAATTCCAAAAATTCTTTACTTTAAAGTAAAAATAAATTCCATGCAACATCCGCCATGTTGGCTTTGGCTATTTTTGCCGCCGTACTGCGGCAACGGACCCAACCAGTGTTATAATGGCCCAGAGCCAAAGCCTGCGTCCCCTATCCTCTGCACACTCTCCGTTCTCCCCCACCCAGCCAACTGCAAGCTGTGCGTCGCCCTTTGACTGTCTTCGCACCGGCCAGTTTGGAACTGTGCAACTTCAAAACGTGGAGCGACTCTTTGCCACACTTGGTATTTGTTTTTATTTAATGCTTGCCAGTCGCATTTTTCCTTACCTTCTTTTTGTTTTTCTTTTTGTTTTTGTTTGTAAATTTTGTTTTGATTTGTTATACGCTTTGACTCCTTTTTAACTGAAATTCAAGCATGTTGCAGAGCGCACAATTCGGTTGCAACCCCCTTCATTCCCAGCATACGCGTGGGAAGCCGACTTGTCAGCATTCAGGCACAGACGCATCTGTAAACTTTGCAAAGTACAAATAAACAAAGCTCCCCCAATATGATAACACTAATAATAATAATAATAATATTTTTATTTTTTGTTTTTCTGTTTGTTTAAAAAATGCGTGTTGCTTGCAAATTTTAAATTTGTTTTTGGAGCCGTCTTTTTATGTGAATAATAATCTTGGAAGTAAGTTGATTTTAAAACAATCAAAATACCTCAAATGCCTACTGTGGAGCTTTCTAATATTTTAATTAAAGTTATGTTCTCTTTTAAATGTTCATTTATTCACCGTGAAATCCAAAGCCTAATATATAGTTGTGTTCTCTTCAGTTGCCTTGCTATTAAATGTGTAATCAAGTAGATGAAACTCTCCTTAAATACTTATAGAAGTAAGATATAAAAATGAAAAAGGAACCCATGAAAAAGTTTGGGAAAAAAGCAATCTTTTTTGAACAGAGTATAATATTCGCAGAGCGCGAAAAGTTTCTTATGGCAATGTTCAAATTATTATATAAGCTCATAATTCATAATTGAAA
This sequence comes from Drosophila hawaiiensis, assembly GCA_037043685.1. NCBI lineage: Eukaryota > Metazoa > Arthropoda > Insecta > Diptera > Drosophilidae > Drosophila > Drosophila hawaiiensis. The sequence continues at coordinate 221,780 of JBAMBA010000217.1, forward strand.
TAAATAAATTATTTTTTAAGTACTATCAATAAATATTCTTATATTGCATAATTTGCCGTACTTGAACAGTGATAGAAGAAACAAAACTCATAGTACATCATATATATTTATACATATTTACTGTACTCATATAATCTCTTCGTTGGGTTTAATACCAGTCAGCAGTTGGAAGATAGCTTGACTGGGTTTTGGAGTAGTTCTTGGAGCAAAAACCGCATATGCGCGTAGAGTGCAGTTCTATTGCGCTTAGAGATTTTCGCTTATTTTTTTATTATTTATATATCTGGAATTGTGTGGCATAGCAGTTGTTGGCTTCTAGTGGCTCTTCTGGACTTATCTGCCTGTTACAAAATTTACTTTCCACAAATTAATGAGAATCGCATTTTTCTGTGGCACTCTTTTCTTTTATATGTATGTATTTATATATATATATATATATATATATATATATATATATATATATATATGTATAAGATGAGAAAAAAACAAGCGACATAGCAAAAGCTAAAGCCGAAGCATGAGAAGTTGAGGCAACTTTTTAAAAAGGATTCCTCTCAGCGATGTTGTTGCTGCTGCTGTTGCTGCTGTTGCTGCTGTTGCCGCTGTTGCCGCTTCTTTTCTGCACAAGATAAAAATATTTTTTAATGTTTTCTTGAGCACAGAAAATAATTTAAGGAATGTCACGTTGTTGCGACTCTCTTGCTCTCAACTCTCGGCGCGTTGTGCGCTCCTTGTATGCACATTGCGCATTTATTTTGGTTCCATCGCTGCTCCCATCGGCTGCCAACCGCTGCTACTCCGACTCCGAGGCAACTTCGCCTCACTCCGGCTCTGGTATGGGATAAAAGAATTTCTTATATAGCAACAACTGCTGCATAGCATACATACATCTCTCTGTCTGTCGGCCTGTCTGCTCTCCTCCCCCTCCCTCCCCACCCCACCCCTCCATTTACGTTCGTCGCCCCGTCGTCTACCTCCAGCTTGTGGATCTGTATAGAGTTTTAGCACTCTATGCATATCCATGAGATTGCAATGGAAACCAAAGAGCGGCGGATGGCAACTGCAAACGTTTAACATTCGCTTGTTTTCCGTTTTTTTTTGTTTTCTTTTTTTCTACGTTTTTTTTTGTTTTTTTTTGTCGATTGAAAACATTTTTACTTAACCCCTTATCACTTGGCCGGCCGCAGCCAAAAGAACTAAAAGCCGCACCGCCGCTGGCGTCGCCATTTTCCACACGCTAGTCCGCCGTGACCGTCGCATCCGTCTTAAATTAAAAGCTTTTTGTCTTTGGCGCAAAACCAACTAAAAAAAAAAACAAAAAATACACACACAAGAAAAAAAATCAAAAACAACAACAACATTGAAGAAATACTTTCGAGTGTGCCGCCGCAGCTTAATAAAGAGCATTAATGACAATGTCAATATTATATACACATTTATGTGAGAGAGACGAGGACGGGGCGACAGGGACAACAGCGGCAATTGCAACAGCAGCTCTGGGGCAGTTAGACAGTTGGACACCTGCTCGTATTGGCAATTATGTTGATCGTTAATTGATTTGCCAATTAAAAACTTGTCGTTGTTCACGTTGCAACATTAACAAATCCCTAATCAAAAATTACACTCATTTTAAACGTCAATTCAAATTTCAAATACCATCGCAAGGCAAGCAGCCAACATGATATTTATAGCATCTTTATTTGATTATATCAAATTTGTATAGTAAGAAGAGAGCGAATAATAATATTATCAATTTAAATAACGTTCTGAATTCCGTTTCAGAATGTTTTTCGCTTGCATCATTTTTAGAGCTTTCAATATTTCAATCAATGAACGACATTGGTTAATTCCCAGCTGGTGGCCGTGTTTCTATCGTTAAAAAAAATAAACATTATATCGTGGAATGGGTTTGACAGAAACATTTGACGAACATTTTTTTAAGAACGTCATCACAACTCCAAAATATAATGTATGTGCTCCCAAAAGTATGCTTGCAATTCATATTTGCGAATTTGATGGCGAAATTGGAGCAATCGAAATCAGTTTCTTTTTGCACCTGAAGTGCCAAACTGAAATACATTTAAGCAAACGCTTACTAAACAGCCGCAAAAAAAAAAAATACTCAAAAGCTTACATTCATTTATTATATTATTGTGTAATACAAACTATCATTGAGATAAATAAATGTGAGCACGTTCAACTTGTAAATGCTCAAACATCTGAACTTAATTCGAATACTTAACTTCTCAAAGTTTCAACAGAGATGACTTAAATCAGTTAAGCTTAAGTTAGCCTAAGGAAACTGAAACAATAAATATAATTAGGTGCATCGAGCTAACATACCCTTGCAGATCGGAGTCAAATTGCCTATATCTAAGTTTCACTATACATCCGAAGTAATCCGGAGTAGTTACTTTCCTGTCTAGATGTTAGGAGCACCATAACACGCACAACTGTTGAAATTCATTGGGATGACTTGGTGGACAAACAAGTTGTTATGCAGGAACTAAACTTTCGATCGATTGTTCCAATGAAAGCTATTTGATATAGTGATACGATCCGGCCTGCTATAATATGGAGCAAACAGTTGGATAGTTTCTTAAATATTGCTTTAAATTAAGGGACTAGTTTTATATGGCTACATCTACTCGAAGCGTAGTGCTGATTACGCATATATATACTTTAAGCCGTTTCTTTCAATGCGTTGCAGACTTCACGACGTAATTCTAATAAGATTCTAATAATAAAAATTGACCCTTTGTCGACAATTGTCTGGCAAAAGTTAGAAGGAAACCGAGCTGTGAGCTTGTTTCTTCTTCCTTTGACTTGAACTTGAAAAGGACTTTTCCAAATGGTTGCCAGCTAGTTTTCCCCTTGATTCGATTAGGTCTGTAGGCATTCTCCATGCGGCTTGGCTGTTCAGTTTTGCTGCAAGCGACACTGTTGCAGTTTGTTGTTGTTGTTGTTATTGTTGCGTGTTGCAAATGCGCACAATTTTCGCATTTTCGTTTTCATTTCGATTTGTTGCACGTTTTCTGTGTTCTTTGTTTGCCACTCGTGTTTCGTCAAACAAATTCGCTGGCATCGCCTCGTTGTCGATGTCGATTTCGATTGCAAGCCGCTGATTACACACACACACACACACAGAGAGAGACTGTGGCAGTGGCAGCAGCAGATAGAAGACTGAAAGCTTGCGCTTGCACCGTTGCGCTTGCGCCATTGTGCAATCAACTCGTCAGCCGTTACTGCAACAGTTGCTGCCACTGTTGCAGTTGTTGTTATTGGTTGTCTGTTGTTGTTTTTTTTTCTGCTTTTTTTTTGTGGTTGTTTTTGTTGTTGTTGGCGCTGTTTATGCTTACAATCGTTTGTGTTGCATTTTCATTTTCCAATATGTTTTATGTCTTTATGTGCATTTCAAAATGTTCGTTTTTTTTCACTGATTTTTGCTGTTGCAAGCAACGTGGCTGCAATTGCCACAGCAGCAACAGGCCGCAATTGCAACTGCAACAGCACACTTATGCATTTATTACTCATAAGCGATGAGCAGCAGCTAGTCACCCACTCGAAGTGCAACCGCTACAGTATTTATTATATCCACACCCACACCCACACACACACACACACACATACACATACTCGTAAGTGTGTGTGTGGACATCAATTGTACTACATGTGTTTTTTATTTTGCCATCCAAGAGCAAAGCTTCTCAGCTGCTTTTTGCAGTCGCGGGCAGTTTTTTTGTTGCTTGTTTGTTTTTTTGTTTTTTGTCACTTTTGCAGCGTTTTATTAACAATCAGCGTATCTTTTATTTTTTATTTTTATTGTATAGCCTTTATCCGTAATAAAGTGTATTAGTGTGCAGATTTATTATAGACAGATGGACCAGACCTCATAAAATGTATATAAATACAATTTATATGTCTGTCAAGATTTCAAATGTGAAAAGTTTCTTATCACATTTTATCCGCAGATTCTGTTTATCTTCCGATAATAATCATATCGATGCCATCTAGCAATTTTATTTTTTAATTCTCTCAAAGATTATTTGAGTTTGTTTTCGTTATAAAAAAAGAAGCAATGGTTTTCTTTAGGCACGCCGAATATTACATACCCTTGTAGAGCGGAGTTAATCTGCTGACACTGCTGTTTTCTGTTCCACGACTGGTTTTCAACTACATATTAGACATTTTTGATAGTTATATCTGTACCTATGTCTGTCTGCCTATCTCAATCCCATATATCGGCTCGGCTAGTGTTGATCAAAAGTATATGTTTATCTTAACGTCTCCTTTAACAAGTTACACACATTTATAATACTCTGGAATGAAATGTTAGTCATGGTATCTACTAGCCGGGCGCTACCGACTAGTTGCACACTCTAACTTGATTTTTGTCACACGATGTGCAGCGGATTACACAAATGCTTAGCGGGACAGTTGTGTGTTTTGCCAGTCCAGTTGGGCTTCAGGCGCTAAGCGAATGATTCATGTACACCAGACACAAAACCCAACGCTCCGCGGGTAGTGCGGGGGATTGAGGGATGGGAAATAGAGGGAGCTTCATGAAAAAAGCGCATAATTTGATGACATATACATTTAACTATGTGACTTTTTGCATTTAATTTGTGCAAAATAAGTCGTTTGCTCTTGTTAAATTATCACGCTGACATGTTTTCGAAACGTGCAATAATGGCAAATGTTTCCAATTTGAAAATGTAACCACATAAACGAGTTCTACAGCTGTTTGAGAAGGCCATTAGAGGCCATCCAATTTGAATTAGACCAAACCCAAGCGAAATTGGCCAAAAGGTTTGCATTCACTAAACGATCTCCATTCAGAGATTTAATCAGCCATCATTTTTGAAAATGTTCATCATACATTTGAAAATATATATTTCCAAAAATTATGCTCTAATAGTGTATATTTCTGACTGAATATAACATGTGAACATGCATTATTTCCGGGAATTTGAACCGAATGCAATAATCGAAATGATATTCTACGAAAATCAAATGCATCCGCGTTAGTTGAGTTGAATACTTCTCATTTATATATTGTGGTAAACTCATTTTGTAGCTAAAAATAAATAATTGTACCATTTTTGTGTCACTTCCTAATCTTGTTGACCCGATTCGGCAAGTCAAGTCGAGTTAGTGTTGTTGTTAGCCGTTAATGACTCTAACCAATCATTCAATATGATGACAACCATTTACTACGTGACCATGTTGACAATGCATTTTTTTTTCGATGTACGTTTTTAATTCAGTTTAATTTACCGATGGACTTTCGAACTCGGAGTGAATAAACAGACATTGACAACTATATTTTGTGTGGTTTTTGAGATAACTTAACTTAAATTTGGTAGCCGTCATTTGCCATATTAACAACTGAACAAGGCATATCGGAGCGCATCATTTGCATATACGAGTATGTCCATTTTATTTTTATTTTTTTGGCGATAGCTGCCATGCAGCAGTAACAATGTTATCAGTCCCAGTCCCAAATTGGAGCACAAATCAAAATGTAGTTGGATGGCGGTCGCTCCGCACGGGCATCCAGCTGCTGTCCATTTGTCTGCCTACCGATTTGACGGCAACAATGCAAAAAGATTGCAAAAAAAAAAAGCACAAGCAAATTTGGCAATACTCTATTGTGAATGCTCAGCACAATTAGGGACACCAGCTCCTGTTATTTGTATAATATTGAAAATAGAATTTTAGCATCATCTTTCGCTTCACATTTTTAAAATTAGCAATGCAATTATTGTGTAGCGATATTTAACTGGAAGGTGGCATTACTTGTTTTTAAGAATTTACATTTGCTGCGAACGAAACAATTTGGGTCAGAAGTTGGCATAGTGCTGATGGTAGCTGATATGCCGATGCAATCAGTCGCTTTGCAGCGGGCATTTAAAATGAATGAATGAATGAAAGAATGAAGTATGAACCGTAAATGAAAATATGTGCAGCATTAATTTCAACGTTACTGCACAATCAGAGACTTTGCTTGAGGCTGGGTGATTGGGTGGTTGGGCTGCCCTACCCTGCCTTGCCCTGCCCTGGCCTGGAATGGCCTGGCATGGCCTGGCCTGATGGTTGATTTGCCTTGGCTGACTGGCTGGCTGGCTGGCTGGCTCGCTGGCTGAGTGGGTGGATGAGTGAGTGATTGAGTGGGTGGTTGGGTGAACTGTGTGTGGTGTGATGCAGATGCAACATACACAATCAAAATTCCATTCTGTGCCATGCTCAGCTCGTGCCGCTCATACGACCCGGGTACGGGTACGGGTATGGGTACGGGTACGAAAGCGAGTACGGGTCCGGGTCTAGGTCTGTCTGCTAGCTGATAGCTGTTGGCTTTTAGCTGCTGTCCGCATGGCCGGCAGGCAGTCATTCAGTTAGTCATTCAGCCAAGCATTTAGTCAGTCAGTCAACCAGGCGCACTTTTTCGTCCGTCTGTCTATCTGCCATTCGCAGTTGTGCATTGTTTGACCGAAAATCAGAGAGGAAAAATATATTCGAGGCAGAACTGAGAGCTGAAATTCCATTGTTGCGGCGATATAAACAAAATTTGCATTCTTCTGTAGGCAACACACACACACACAGACACACACATAGATTTGTGTACTCATCTGATCAAGAATGTGTAGTGTATTGTATGATATTCGGTATTGAAAAGTTGGTTTCCACAATTTGCCATTTTCATTTGTCTTCACTCTGATTCGTTACGTTACGTTTCATAAATAAATACGTATGTATCTATATATATACATATAGCTAGTTTTTTGCACGTGATGTTGACTGAACACATATGTAGTTATCAGGACGAAACAGTGCGCACAACTGACAAATTGTTGTCATCGTCAGCCACCCACACAACTCAATTTCGTTGTCTCACTGGCCAGTCAACCTCAGAATGCAACAGCAGCAACAATCACCAATCAACAGCAGCAGCAGCAGCAGCAGCAGCAGCAGCAGCAGCAGCAGCAACAACAGCAACAGCAACAGCAAAAGCAACAACCCCAACAGCCGTCAGTTGTCGTATCGGTTGACTTTGCCACTGCCTCCGCTTCTTTGATATCTGAATACCGCATGATTGCCAACAGAGTGTATATCTGTGTATATCTGTGTGTCTGTGTGTCTGTTTGTGTGTGTGCGTTTGCTAGCAACTGCATTGGGCCGCATTTTTTGTGCATACCCCACACAGTTGGCAGTAGAGTATTCCTATGCTGCGATCAAACGGCAAACGGTCAGCTCTCATTGTTATTTAAATGTCTCCACAGAGCGGAGTCCGCTGTGCCTTGACTGCCAAAAATCGCCAAGCACCCAACATGCAAGTTGCAGCTTCGACTGGATTGAGCATTTACCCTGACCGTATCCCTGGTTGACTGTCATTTTGGGCTCGGCATTTGGGTTATGGTTCTCAGCTGAAGGCAGGCACGTTGCCGGCACATGTTAATTAACAATATTGATTGAATTCCAATTTGAGATGAAATGTTTTGTACTCCCCCCCCACCCAATCTACCACGGCAGTCGACAGCAGGATATTCGTGTGTCCATACATGCATACATATGTATATACATATATATAGATATATATCTATACACATATGTATATATTTATGTTGCCGTTCGCATTTGCCTTTGAGCCGCTGTTCATTTCACAATTGCATTTTGGCGCACAGAATTTCATTAACCGTTGCGCGGCGCACACGTGGCGTCTACTTAATTGACGCATTGCTTCTGATGGTTACGCAACGAAGCCCAAGAACAATACCATAAAAATATATATAAACCACACTCACACAAACAAACACACTCCGCTGCCATATTATTGTTAACAATAAATATTCATGTGCGCATCCTTTTGGACCATTTCCTGCATGTCTTTTTCACTAGGTGTTAATTTGTATTCGCTGTCAGAGACAGTAGGAGGCATTTTCGACTGCGACACGAACATTCACAACAGATTCCGATCTCGCAGACTATATAAAAGCATATCAAGTTTTTTCATTCCATCGATCATTCCCCTCGTTTCCCTAAAATCGATAATAATCGATAGATTAGCTATAGCTTTAAGAGGAAAAAGTTTAGCCTTTCAATTTGGTGAAATATGGCTTGATTTACTAATGAACAACTGTTAACAAAATAATTATATACATCTGAAGAGGGATGCAGGGCATCTACAAGTCGAGCACTCTTCACTGCAGCCTTCTTACTTGTTATTGTTGTGGTCATTGTTGTTGTTGTTGCTGCTGCAGCTGTTGTACGTATCTCTGAAATATTGTATTGTTTGTTCATTTGCACAATAAATAAAATGGACACACATTCTTTTTTCCTGGAATTTCACTGCGCTCGTAATTAACTTCATAATTAAAATGGTCAAATGAACCCGTCCAGCAGTGCACAGCGCACTTTAATTTTCTGCGGTTCTTTTCCTGTCTGCGTGTGTCTGTGTCTGTGTCTGTGCATGTGTGTATGTGTTTTCATGAGTCGATCATGAATCAGTATCAGTATTTAAATAAAGAGGTCGCAGGGGTCATCGTATAGATATTATATCGCTTCAGACAGATACTTCATTTACTTAGCTTTATTAAAGTTATTATTTTCCATGTATGACGAAAGGATAACGACATATTTTGCATAGCATACTTTAGGGAGTTCGCATCAAAATCACTTGAGCCCGTTCTATCAATGTCCCTTTAATTAAACTTCAAATTATACATATAAATATTTGTATTTTATGTATTTGTAAATGATTTATAAAATTCTAGTTTTTAATTTGCAAATTAAATGGCTTATAATTATTGTAAAATTGGAAAACGTAGCCAAACATAATATTCATATTATTGTTGATATTAAAATGTAAAATGGTTCACAGAAAAAATAATTATAATGGAAACACAGAACAAATAGTCAGGCCACAGAAAATATTAAAAGTTATTCATTTAAAAAGAGAAATTTTGGAAAACAGATAGCTCCAAGAGTATCAAGAATTTGAAATACGGTTTCCCCTCGAAGTACACAGGTTAATATATTTAAATTATAAGCTTTTAATATTTCTATTATATTATATATTAATAAATACTATTGCTCGTTCAGCTGTTGTAATAATAATGCAGCGAAAGCACATAAGCAGTTGTGCTCGAAGGCCATAGAAAAGGACCTAGTTCCAAGTAGGTCTACAGGGGAAGTTAAGGCGATCTAATAGCAAAATATAAACTAACTCGCCATTGCTTTAATGATGTAGGAAGGCAACACCAAGAAGTGTTCTACGGAGGATTACCGGGAGTTATCGAAATTGGAAGTTACACACTGAATAAAAACCGCCAGCTTTGATTTTGATTTTCCGATGGTATATTTAACGCAGCTTTATAAGTTAACTGAAGCCACGTTCATTCATAACAACATAGCTTGGTATGCAGGATAACACTTAGACATTACCATGCTCATCTTAATCAGCATTTGAATGAGCATTTACTATAATTTGTAGTTAAATAGTTTGTGTTTGGGTGAGCTACATGAGTTTTATCTGCATTGAACAGCGTCTGCTGTTGTCTTTTGACATTACACAGTCGGTCACATTGAGCACGTAGCGCACGAAGCTGCCGGAGAGCAGGGATGACCGCTGCAATGCAATAATGCACTGTTGCACTTATCCAATCATAACTGAAATTGTCGCACTTGCTGTGCATCCACAAATTGCACTCCCGCAACAAAATAATAAGAGCTGAGCACACAGGCGGATTAAAAGCCGAGCAAACAGGTGTAAAATTGAACAGTTCCTGCTTAATTGATGATCGAAATTAAAACAATAAAAGCCACAAGACTAACGACAACAACAACAGCAACAGCTCGTTGTTGAGCTGCAGATAAGAAACGTACACAGAATTCTGCATAATTCAAGGCAAAATTATTCAATAGCAAATCGAATGCATTAAAAACACACGCACCCACGTTCTTCAACCAACAAACTTACTTATGCAACGCAATATTTGTAGATATATATAGCATATATAGTATATATACACCAAACAGTTCAGAGTGTATTTGTGTATGTTGCACAGAGATACACACACTCTCTCAAAATAAAAGTAGTTTGAACCGTGGAAAACATCAGCATATAGCAATATAGATACATGTTTATATATATTTATTTATGAAAATATCGAATATATATATATATATATATTTCTAATTTATCAAAAAATATTTATGTGAGTCGCAATTACAAAAGAAACCAAAAGATAAGCCAAGAAAAAGTGGTCTAAGGGATACCAAAAACAAACCAAGCAATTGTAAGCCGGAGTCAATCAAATCAAATAGTTCCTATGAAATCTATATATGTATATATATATATATATATATGTAAGGAATAATTTGGTAAACACAAAGACATAAATATATGTGACAAATTTCATTAAGATTGTTTTAAGACTGTCTGACTAGCTTGAAGGCGTAATAACAAATGGCATGGATACATTGATTCGGCTAGTGAATATACCTTGTGGGACTGTGAGACTGAGACTGAGTTACAAATTATAATGACCTCTACCCATAAAAAGAGAAAAGCTGCTTGCAACCGTAAACCGAATTGCTGATTAAATTAGCTGGATTTGCACTTTAATTGTTTTCTTACGCAGAAATAACAAAATAATAGTTCGAGTTCCAAATTTTTATTAATTTGACGACTATTAATAATATTAAGATATGTCCAATCCGCCGGTGATGAGTGCCTCTTGGGGCAGTCTGTTGTTATCTTGCGTCATAGTTGACAGACAGGTGTTGCTGCTAACTATGGTGGACTGGTCTTGAATAAAATGCTTGAGACGGTTCGTTAAATGTTGGCCGACCACAAAACATATCCACAAATGCATATGCAACAATATCTGGGGTGTCAGAGAGGGAGTGGGTGGAAGGGGGAGAGAAGGAAGCGGGAGACTGTCGAGAGAGTCGCTAGTCAGTTATTACTCTGCGGCGGATCACGGATTGCGCGACGTGGCACAGATACTCACAATGCGTGGGCGATCGCATAATAGCCATAATCATTTACGGACCTGCGCCTGAGCATGGCAACGGGACTGGGTTTGGGATCGTTATGCACTAAAAAAAAAAAAAAAAAAAAACGAACCCAAAGTTGCCGAAGACTTGATACCCTTAATTGCTGTACTAATTGCTTAAATCAAAATTGAGTAAAACATAAAGGCTAAGGATGCCAAACTTGTTTAATCTTACCAAATAAGTTGATATTGGCCAAGAGGTCAATGGCCAGGTTTGGCTGAGACCAAAATAACATTTAGCTAAATACACACTTCAACTTAAAGCAACGATTAAGGATATTTATAATAAACTAAGTCAAAGACTTATAGGCATATCAATGGATCCTCTATATAGGGTATACATATAAGGAAAAAATAGAAGACAAACCCAAACCGCAATCGCATCTGTTGCTGTCGTCGTTTCGGCTGCAGGGCATTGTAAAATCGCCCACGGTCTACACCGCGTGGCATACGAGTATTATATGGATATGTACCTAAATATATTATATATATATATATACATGTATTATATATATATATGTTTTAATAGATGCTAAGCAAGCGCACAGATGCGAATATACACATATTTGTATGTATGTATACTCCGATCATGCCACATACATAAATGTATGTATTTATCTAGATCTAGCTCTCTATCTATTGCCGACACAGCGTAGCGCATCTTATTTTTAGATAATTGCTCTTCCTCTTCACATTTGGCACCGATCCAAGCGAAAAAAAAATCATACTAAATTCAAGATTTTTGCAAATATAATAGTAATAACAAGGAAAAATACTAATCCCAAAGTGAAACGAAGTTTACATGCCCTGACTGTTCATTCTAGTAGCTAGTATCTATATATACCTAGATATATATATATATATATATATATATATATATACGCATATAACCATATATTTAATGTACATAATTGCATATATATGCCTGGTTACAGATGCACCTCTTGAGAAATCAGAATTATGTTTATGACGTTCTGAAATTGAATTTAACAGGCACATTGAAAGCACTTAAGATTAATAATTCTTACATTGTGCCAGAAAATTGATAAAAACTATGATGTCATTAGCACTAATATGGAACTAAGTCATACCTATTCGGAACACTTGCTAATGGGTGTTGATTTTAAACAAGTGCAAATGCATGATAAGTATACGACTAGTGCATACTCTGACCGAGCAACATACTCTTCATAGAAACATATACAATTATGGCAGCTTCATATATGCATAATTAAAGCAAAGTGTTTATCATAAATTTGCATTAAACGAATATGATGCATATAATATGGTTGTTTTTCTTGGAAAACGAATTAGTAACTGAATCAAACTCACTTGCATTAAAATATACAAAAGCACTTAGTCATATTCGTATATTTAAATAGGGTATGTGTGTGTGTCTCTGTGGTAAAGCCCATTTTTCGTTATCTGAAAGCCTAATCTATTTGGCAGCTAGCTGATTACCAAGCACTCATGTACGCCAAACTTTGGATGGCAAAACAAAAGACAATCTCCATAGCAGCTGTATATCGTTGTCATCATCATCATCATCGAGGTTTGAGGCTCGAGGTTCGAGAGCGAGGCATGTGTTTAGCATAGAGATTGACAGTTTAACATAGCTGCCGCACAGTAGCCCGGAAACTGCACGCACTTCAGACAGAAATCGGCCACACTCTGCAAATAGTGGTGGAAATAATGGAAGAGTATACATATATAGAATGATGCACTACATACATGTATGTACATGCATATATACATCGAGAACCTACCCGAAAACAGTCGCAGCATTGGGCAAACAAATAGGTGAAAATGTAGAAAACAGCGCCCAGCAAGGCCACTATAAACGATACAAGTAGCAGCACAATCAGCCAGAAACAGAACCACAGCGGATTTCTCATACTACAGCTATTTTGTTTATATATATCTATATATTATATACATTAATTAGATGAGGTAAACAATAGGTTAGTGTTCTCGACTCACCCCACGTGCGCAAAACGCAACTTCACTTGTCGTCAGGTCTACTCACACTGGGTCTTGGCCACAACTTATTAACCAACCAGCCAGCCATACGGCGCCTCTAATCTAAATTTTGAGCGACAATATCGGCCAATACACAATACAGTCAGAGATTCGAGAGTCATCGACTCTTGCGATAGTGTTGTCTTCAGACGGTTTTACGTCTATATAAATTTATTTGTGACTTTACTTTCAACTGTTTACGCTCAGAATGTGTGAATGAATGAACGGCTACAGGTAGACCAACGATAGTCTTGATATAAAAACAAAAATGAAGAAAGAAAACCAAGCAAAGAAAATATGTAAATTGCGCTAAGCAGTTTAAGGCCACAAGGCCAATTCTCAAATCTCAAAGCACATTTTCATTTGGATCTTTAAAATGTTTTAAGGTATTTTATGTTCAGAGTTCAATCAGTGCAAATAAAATGTGCGTGACCTTAACTTGGATCTTGGCATCATTTTTGTATATTATAAAAATACATGTACATCTTATGTTATTCTTTTCGAAATTTGTTTTTGTTTTGTATCGAGTTAATGGAAAGCTAAATTATTAGTCAGCTTACTTTAAAGATAAGAGGGAAGTAAACCAAGTTAGCTATGAGCAATAAAAATCATTTAAATTCGGAATCTTAATAAATTCGTAGCCTAGCAATAACTATCAAAACTAGTTAAGTACACACCCCAGAAGTTCAAGCCATCTAACAATACAAAACAGTAATTAAGATGAGCCAAAAACAGATGTACGACGTGTTTGAATCCAGTGCGGATGCACTAAAGGCATCCACGTATTACATCAAACGTTTGCGCACCGCAGATGATTTGGGCAAATGGAAGCGCTCTAGTGCCTACCACGACCTGGTGGCCTACATCAATAACACCAGCATGGCGATTCAGGGCCAACGTTTGGATGGCAACTATAACGTTAGCAACCAGATGGACAAATTGTGCAAAATCTTCAATTGGCTGGAAATTCTTGTCTACGAATGCCATCCGCTGGGCGTTGGACGTGGACTGCTTCATTGTGTTGGCGAGGACAAGATCGATATGATGGCATCGACCAATTCGTTGCTATACAAATGCCATGATGCGTACAGCAAGTGGATATCTCAGGTGCAGGAGAAACTCTTTACCATTCTGGAGCGCCAGGTGAGGCCCCATGGCAAGCATATCAATGAGCTGGCCCAGTATCTGACACGCTCCTTTGGAAGCTGCAAGACCAACGATTATGGTCCGGATAATGAGCTGATGTTCATATTCTATTTGTGCGGCCTGTTCAAGTCGGGCATACTCCATGGCGAGGATACGGTAGCTGCAGCCCTGTTGCTCTATCCACGCTATCTGCAACTGGTTCGTCGCCTGATCAGCTTTTTTCGACTGGCATCGTCGGCCCAGAAGCATGAAGAGGCCGAAAATCAAAACGCCATCGACAAATGGAATATTCTGCCCTATATCTGGGGCTGTGCTCAGCTGTGTCAGGCGGCGCCGTTTTATCCGCCAGAGTGGGAAATGCCGGGCATTATGGAGGAGCATCGTCATCACTATTTGCTGCTTGACAGCTTAAGCCATCTGCAAAAGACAATGGGCGATGGTGGAGTCCTCGGCGTTCACTCGTATCAGTTGTGGTGCGTTCTCTCCCTGTCCAACTGGCCGGAGGCTTATAATGCCCTAATGGCAGCTTTTATCAAGCATGTGCTGAACGACATTTACACTGTACGGGATATGATCTTTGGCGAGATGATGTCCATCACTCGCCTGCCGCTCGAACATTTGCAGCGCGCTCATCTGGGTGAAGTGCGCCAGTCCGAAACTTCCTCCTCCATCTCGTCGCAATATGTTAGCGAGGAGGAGCAAATAGAGCAAAAGCAGCTATTTGCTGTGCAGCCGCCTCTTAGTCGCCATCACAGTGTCGATGCGGACATCTTACTCGGATTTCAGGAGCCAAGCAAAGTGAGTGCTGTTGAAAATGCAACCGACAATCAGCTGCGTCGTCTGCGTCGTCATCAGAAGGTTCTCCTACGCAAGTTTCCACTGTGAAACGTATGCCAAAAGACAACGAATTAAATGATCAGTTTTCGTTCCACAGCATCTGAGCATGACTCAAAGCCAGTTAAAAGCCGGCGATTTTCATTACATTTGAATTTGCAGTTTTACACCCATTTTAATATACACAAAAATGTTATATATACATATATATATATGTGTGAAAATTTGCATATGGCTGTTTCAAAATTTATGTAGAGCCCATTGAATGCAAAAATACAAAAAGAGTTTTCTACAAATTTTCCAAGCAATGGGATTAAAGGGGGCAGTAGTCGAACAAATATTCTTCAAATGATATGAAAAACAATCAAACAGGGTGGATAATGGAATGGGCCTGATTTTCTTATAGTGGAGGATATTATTCAACATGTTGAAATATTGGAAAACTCGATGTTGCCTTACGTTAATGAAATGAAAATAAAAATTAATGAAATCGTCTGACAAAGGCGGACTATATATATAATTGAGCCACACAACAAGGCTTCGTCTCCCTGACTCGAATCTATCGCTATATATATATATATATATATATATATTTGTATCTGCTAACGTTGTGACTCTCGCTCTTCTACAAAATTCACAGCTGTATTTTTTTAAGAGTCTTCATCTGTGTTTTATGTTTGCTTGTCTGATTGTGCGCCAACAAATGATTCAGTTGGTCTTTAACTGGAACTTATTAATTTCTACACAAACATACGCACACACACACACACATGTATATATACATATATGCATATATACACACACATGTGGATGTTGTAGTCTGTTGTTGTCTCACGCAACTAGTATTATTATTGTAGTTGTTGCTGTTGTTTTTATTGTTGCTCTTGCTGTTGATATAGTCGTTATTGTTATTGTTATTGTTATTGTTATTTTTATTGTATTTCCACTGTCACTGCCGCTTCTTCTTTGCCTGCCACACATAATGTTAAGTTCATAAAGAACAGCACATCATTGTTATGGCAGCTGATAAACTACCAGCTATGCATAGATACACACATACATACATAAACAGATACACAGATACACACACATATGTACATATGTATGTATGTTGCATACGCACTGTGCCCTGTTGCAAGTAAGTTACATATTTATAAATGTATCCGTTTTAGATTTCTGCTAATTTGACGCACATTGCAAGGGCTTTTTCTGTTTGTTGGCTTTTCTCCTAATGAGACACAAATACAACTACATTTGAGCCAGAGTAAACAACAATCTTAGACACGCCAAAGATAACATACTCTTATAGAGTGAAGTCCATCCACTTACATCTAGTAGTTTGACTTTGATGATGAATAAGCATAATTAAACTACGTATCTATTCAGATTGTTGTCCAGTTGTTCATACAAGAAATCATCTTTCGACCGATTGTTCCAATGGCACCGACATATATCTATGCCACATATAGTTATCCGATCCATTTGCACACAATGATAAATTTATTCCAGTTTTCATTGAACTAGTTGAGAAAAACAAGTGAGAGATAAGTTTTCATAAAATCTAATCAAATTAGATGAGCATGGCTATACCGAATCGGACCCTTATGCTATATATATGGGATCTAGGAAATTTTCATCAATGCGTGACACACTACGCTACAAAACCATGTGGCTATAAATACACACTACAAGTATTTGATTGTTTTTTTTTTTTGAAGCCAATCAAGTACTATAAAATTGAATTAACTTACAGGCAACTGAATAAATAATAACAACACATGGCTGACTTGAATGTATAGTTTATATACTTTTAGAGTAAGATAGTTGACTAATTTGGTAATTTTCATTTATTATATTAGGTATACGTAATTAGGTATACGACAATGTACACCTTCTTAGAGGCCACTTTAGAGTAAATATAAACTTCTGTTTTTAAAATATATCTTTGGCAAACTCACTAATTACACTTTTTTTCTTCTTATTTATCGTCCAACTCAGTAGTCAGCTGCTGTGTAATTTTTGACTGCCAAGGACAGCTGTTTCTCCTATGTAACTCTCCCTAATAAACATAATACACATAAGGCTTTATCTCAGCCCTTTTGTGCCGAAAACCGCCTTTAGATGTCCGAAGTTTATTATCACGCTTATTCGTTTAAATATATATATACATTTTGTTTTTGTTTTATTCTAAAACTTACACCTTTATTATTTGCGTGAACTTTACCAAAATTGCACTTCACCAAACTAAACAAAAACAACAAAACAAAAATAATTAATTTCAACAAAACGGGAATTTTGAAGCGAATAAGGGCAAAATAAATGTAGTCTGTGGTAGTAGAGGGTTAAATTAGATTAGTACACACAATTCACATATTTATGTACACGTCATATCTATAAGTACAACAGTTATGGTAAGCAGTCAATTAGTTCCATGTTAACAGGGTCTATCTACAAAAAGATTATGGAATGGCCAAGTTTACACTAAATAAATATTATTAATAACAAGTAAGAATGTTGCAGCCGGGCGTAACCGACTGCCAAATACTCTGATGCCGCTGATCATGGTGGGTCTAGCCAAGAAATACCGATCTCTGAATTAGTAATCTATGCTGCAAGTTTGCCTTTAAAATTGGGCATGACCGAAAAAACTGTTTAGAGGAGGTTTCTAGTAATCTACCATCCAAGTTTGGTAATTGTAGCTTTTAAATTACGGGAGAAATGCGCTTGTGGGAATTTTTGGAGGCGAGGTCTAAAATTTTCCGGATTTTTTAAGGGTGGCTAGCTAGCTTTCAAATTGTATGAGACATATAGTGTTATAGATTTACACTAATAGGTGTATCGGTTTGGGAAGGCGAAATGGGCGTGTCCATCCAATTCTTTTATCAATCTCTTAGGGGAGTTACCAGCAACATAGTTTCAAAATTTAATGGCTCCAGCTCACAAATTGTGGAAGATATGAGCATTTCAGATTTCAAGGGTCGAAGTTGGCGTGGTCTGAATAGGTATATACCGATCTTTGAATGAGGTTCTTTCCAAGTTTGGTAACTCTATCTTTAAAATTATGGGAGGTGAGCAGTTTTATCGATTTGCACTTTCCGACAAATCGGCTTCGGCTTTTTTGTTTCTTTTTATGGGTTCTTAGAGGCGGCTACTAGCAATATGCCTACCAAATTTGACGGCTCTAGCTCAAAAACTGCGGAAGATATAGCATTTCAAAATATTAAGGGCGTTGGTTCTGAGGAGGGCGTAGATGGGTGTGTCATATGCCGATCTTTGAAAGGCATTGCCAAGAACGTATCAGCCAAATTCGGGGACTGTAGCCTTAAACTTGTGGGAGATATGTTATCGATAATCGATCTTATCGATTTCCTAGCCTCTTAGTGGGCGTAGCACTCCAGTATATGTTTCAAATTCCATGTCTCTATCTCGAAAGGTGTCGACAAAAGTTGCGTTCATCCAGACGGACAGACGGCTCAAAATATCAAAATATAAAAAGAAATTAAATCAAATAAAACAAGTGAGAAACTTTCATATTAAATGCTTTTTATCGAAAATGTTAAACAGTATGCACAAAATGAACTTTAAAGAGTGTCATTTAAAATGAATGCACCTAGTATATTTGAATACACACACACAGCGAGGCACACACACACACATACATGTATATATACGTATTAACTATGTGTCATCGAAGCTAAAACCAGTTACGCTCAGAATGGAAATTTGGTAAGAAAGCGTTTGAACAGTTATTGGCCATTTAGTGAGTACCCACAAACACACATAGAGCACGTGTGAAGAGTCTTGACAAAATAAATACCCCACACTACACACATATACACACACACGCACACATACATTCATGTGTACATATTAATGTACATACATGCATACATAACAGCAACTGAACGTCAGCAATTGGCGCGAAGTAGTCGACCGCTGTTGCTGCTACAGTAGTTGTTGCTGCTGTTGCTGTTGCTGCTGTTGCTGCTGTACGTTGGCACAGTCATGGTGAAAATATTCCAAAAATGTCTGTAAACTAACAGCGGCGCTGTTCTGTTATGCTCACAGCGCTGCAGCGATCTCTTTCTTGTTTAGCATAGGCAACACGCGTAAGCCTTTTCGAGCTCCAACCAGCGTTGCTGTTACGCCCTGCATGGGCCGCGCTCTCCGACTGGCGCTCCCACTCTCTTCGACGCTCGCTCTCTCTCTCTCTCTCTCTCTCTCTCTCTCTCTCTCTCTATCTCTCGATCCCTCTATCTCTCCATATATATATATGCATATATAGATATATATATACATAAATAAATATATGTGTCTCTCTGGCTGTCTCTTGCGCTGGTAAGACACACAATAGACGCAATAACACACAAATGCAAAGTTGAACGCTGGCGCTGTTAAAATGAAAAGCTGAAAATGGGGAAAAATCGAAAGAAAAGAAACAACAATTAAAAAACAAGAAAGAACGGCTATCTTTGGCAAACCGAAGATTGCATACCCTTGCCGGATATATAAATTTGTATGATATATTTATCTGATTTTAATAATTAATTCCGTTTAAATATTAGCATTGTAACAGTTTGCATTTGGGGCTAAGTTTGGTTACAATAAATTGATAAGCAAAAAAGTTGCTCATACAAGAACTCATTCTGCGAGCGATCGTCCCCATGGCGGCTACATGATATACCAGTCCGATCTTAATGATTTTTGCTCCAAATAACAGTATGCACTTTTGGTAAGTTAAATTTAGATAGAACTCATCTTTTGGCCAATCGTTTCTGTGGGACTTATATGATGTAGTGATCCGATCTGGCCAACTCTGATATATGTGCTGTCTGCAGCAGATATTGACTAATATTTGCCAAGATTCATCAAGCTTTCAAAAATGAGGAAAAGACTCACGAATACTTTATAGTTCTAGTTCAATGTGTCACAAGCTTTACGACAAATTCGAATAGCCTCTGCAAGTGTATAAAAACAAAACTCGTTCCTTTCTAACAATAAGCGAAAAGATCAGACGCCTTATCCGCTCATTTGCTGCATCATCAGTTGGCCAACAACAGCAGCAACAACAGGAACGACAACAACAACGACTTCGTAAGCTCCACCTGCATCACAGCCTCTCCACCAGCTGACGACAAACGTGCAACAAAAGCAAAGCAAAGCAACGCAAAGCAAAGCACACATGTCAGTGTCGTCTGACAGTTCCCGCAACACATGCAAACACACACACATGCACACATGCACACAGATACAGGCAGACAAGCAAACATAGAAGAACGCATTCATACTTTCACACACAAGCACACACACACACACACACACACACACAGACACAGACACAGAAAAGCATATTTATGAAAGACACAGCATATATATCTAGTAGTTGTTAAACTTGCTTGCTAACTCTGTATACACACACACACACATTAGGTATGTGTGTGTGTGTTTGTGTTTGTATGTAGAAAAGTTGTCCAGCTTTCGAGCATTTAATTCTATTGTGTTCTAACGAATGATTGTCACTTCATTTTAATTCATCCCAGTCATCAAATTTGCCCACCTATTTATTTGCTAAATGATTGGGAAACCTGTGTTATTTACTAACATCTACGTATGTATGTTTGTATGAATGTATGTATGTACAGCTACGCACAGATAAAAAGCACAAAACATATATATTTCTCAAAAGTTTCCACAATTTGACCTGCAAGCGGATACTGCTTACTTTTTATTTATTTATTTATTTTCCGATATTTTTGCTACTTTTATTCGAACCCCTCTGATTTTAGCACACATTAGTGATCTTATATAAAACTATCGCTTTTCTCTGTTAATTTTTTTGTTGTTGGATATTTAGTTTATTTTGGGATAAATGTGGTATACTTTGTGTTAAACGGAGTGTTGGGAGAACATGCACGATAGCAGAGGGCTGAAATTTAAATGCATTACCAAAGGACAAGTGCGAAAAGTCGAGGAAGTGAAGCAGCTATTTAAAATTCCTGACATACTATAGCTAAGTACTTAATCAAAGTGTTTTGAACAATCCAAACTATGCGAAATAATTTAAATTAATATATTATTAAAATGTGATATTTTGAATGTTTTTGAAACTTTGTTATAGTTTTATGGACTCAGAGTTGCCGTAAAAGTTACGTTTCTTATTCGAATACTCAAACAATTTAACCTTTATGTGAGCATTGTATGTGTGATATATGCCAATGGCTGCGAATATCTGCTATATATGTATATATTATATTTTGTAAATTAATTAATAACGATCTGGAACCAATGTGCACAGAGCCATAACCAAAATTATATTTCGACTTTTCGTTCAAAAATTAAATCCTCTAAAATACTTATTTTATTACTCATTATATATGATGATGAGCTATTAGATGTTATTTTTGTTCAGGAATTATGCGAAGCTTGACGTTAACTTCTTCAAATGCTGAAACACAGAGTGTTTCTCAAATCGAACCTGCCCCATATTCCTCAATATTTTCATATATGTATCTGTATGTGCTGTGTACACACATACACACACACACACACACACACACACAAGCAAACACGTATGAGCCTGCTCACATACACCTATGGATATGTATGGATGTATGCACGTTTGTATGTAGTTGGCCTACCTGCTTTTGTGGACGGACTCCTTAGCCTGTTTTGGGTACAGATGCAAAATGCTACCCTCTCCCCTTCCCATTCCCGTTTCAGTTCCCCATTAAGCAACACAGCCACACTGAAGACGTTGCCTGCTACTTTGCTTTTCTTTACAAACACACACACACACACGCACACACACACACACACACATGCACAGAGTGCTGCTGTTGATGTTGCTGTTCTTCTATGCCCTGGTCGCGCCAACAACAACAAGCGCAACCACAAAACAAGTGAGCGAAATCGAGCGCAAAGTAAATGAGCGGCAAAAGGCAACAGCGCAGCTCGACTCGACTTGACTCTCCTCCACGCTGTGTTAGTCACACATACATGTGTATATACATACAAAGACGCATAAGAAGAAAGAATAGAGCGTGTCTGTCTGTGTTAGTGTGGTGTGTGTGCACGTTTTGATCTAGCTGTAGTGGTGAGAGTTGAGTTGTGTTGTGTTGTGTTGTGCATGTTGTATATTCAGTAAGAGCTTGCTTGATCACATTGTGCGCTTGTGGTTGTGGCTGTGGCTGTTGTCATCTGTGTCTGTGTTAGCAAACTAAACAGCAACAGCAACAGAAACGGCCAAGCAGCCAACCAGCCGACCAGGCAGTCAAACAGGCAGCAGCATCAGAGCCCAGACAACGAGCCAGCCGTTTGCTAGTCGGTCGGTCGGTCGGTCGGTCGGTCGGCACAGCAAACAGCAAGCAGCGAACAGCGAACAACGAGCGAACAACGACGAACGAGCGAGCGAGCCACTGTCGTTCTTTGTATTGATTCAGATTCACATTCAGTCGATGAGTTTCTCTCGCTTCTGCGCGTTGCGTGTTTCGCAGTATTTCCGCGATTTTTCGTTGTCGTCATCGTTGCCGAGTTTGCCGCTTACCCAACCCCCGCCCCGCCCCACGCACTGTTTCGTTCACCTTTCGTCGTGTGGGCTCCGCGCGTTTGTCTCCCTCTGTCTATGTGTATGTATGTGTGTGTGTGTGTGTGTATTTATTTATGCATGTATTTTATTTTATTTTATTTTGGCGTGTTTTTTTTGTTAATTTTTTTTAATG
The DNA here is from genome assembly GCA_037043685.1 of Drosophila hawaiiensis. NCBI lineage: Eukaryota > Metazoa > Arthropoda > Insecta > Diptera > Drosophilidae > Drosophila > Drosophila hawaiiensis. Next base: position 244,554 of record JBAMBA010000217.1, read on the forward strand.
CTGTGTTGTGTTTTTCTGCATACAATTTGTTGCGTACTTATTGTGTTGTTGCCTAATTTGAAAACATACATAGATGCATGCATACATACATACATGCATATGTGTGTGTGTGTGTATGTATGGATGCATGCACACACAACATACAGAATTATTAAGATTTCGTTTGAATTATTTTTTATTGCTGCTGTCTCGATGTTTTTATCGGTGTGATTGTTATGTGCTTCTGTGTGCGTGTGCGTGTGTGTGTGCGTGTGTGTGTGCGTGTGTGTGTGCGTGTGTGTGTGTGTGGTGTGTGCTCATTCAGTTAAATTTAGGCGGTTCGCGTGAATTTTGCTGTGTTGTTGCTGTTCTTCTTCTTCTTCAACTTCTACTTGTTTGCGTCTGGCTGCAATACATTAAACATTAAACATTAAACGTTAATCGTTAAGCACAAGCAATTGTTATTGAACTACGAAAAAAAACACAATAAATAAAAGCACCCACGCGCCGCAACAGTAAAAATGTCAACAAAAATATAAAAAAAAACAGAGAAAAACAACAATGTTGAGATTTCATTCAATTGCAATCATTTTGCTTGTGTGCGTGTGCAGCTTAAATGCTAACACATGTTTATGCATACAAACACACACACACACGCATTTATGTGCATATGATATATGTGTGTGTGTGTAGGTGAGGCGCCAAGCAAGATAACTTGTGTTTGGATGTGTGTGTGTGTGTGTAGCGGGCCTAATGCCTATAAGAGGTACCACTTACTCGAGAAACACACACACACGGATGTGTGCATGTGCTATGTGCTTGTTTTTGCACACACACACACACACACACACGCTCACACGCTAACACAAATGCAAGAGAAAAATAACAAAACTCATGTTTAAAAAAAGTCACTCAATGCGTGTTAAGTGCGTGGGTCAAATTAAAATAAAAACAGCTTTTGAGCTAAAGCTTAAATTTAGCGCGACTCCAGAAATCAGAAAACAGAATTGGAGGAAATTACCAAAAGCGTCCCGCGTCCATTCGTTCTTCGCGCTCTTCTACTTTACTCTCTTCGGTTCTTTTTTATTTTTCAATTCTGCTCTCACAATGTCTGCTGCACCTTTTTTCTGCTGAAAGGCAGAAACACACACACACACACGCAAAAGTTCGAGTAGATGCGATTTGTGCTCACACGCAAACACACACACAGACAAACACATACACACACACACACATGGAGACATGAACGCACTCAAGTTGAAAAGATCTCAACTCCAATTGCCTCGCAACTGGCATGTCATAAATCACTGCAATTCTTATTTTATTTTATTTATTTTTTTTTGCACACATACATACATAATCTTATAGTGGTTCTCCGCAACACACGCTGTGCAAGTGCAAGTGGTAAGAAAAGTGCTTTGAAGCGCTGAAAAAGAAAATAAAATTAGCGCGTTATCAATTCTGATATCACATAACAGAAAGCAACAGCAACAGTGGAAAACAGTTAACAACAATTAAGAAGAGTGCGTGAGTGTTTGTGCGAGTGCCAACAGCATCCCGCGCTACCATAATATACGCACTCGTGCATCATCATATATATATATATATATATATATATATATATCTGTATCTACATACATTTGATATAAATACATATAAACTGGCTGCATGAAAACATCACCAGCTCAAGCACTTGCGGCACGGGGCTGCTGCAATTGCAGAACAATCTCAGCAACAGCGAATTGGACGTCGCTGTTGTTGGCAAACCAGAAGCAGGTGCGTTATTTCCTCTCACTATCTTTATCTCTCTCTCCCTCTCTCTCTCTCTCTCTCTCTCCCCTTTACTCTTGCTCTCCTAATTAAATGAATAAATGTAAATGTTCATCGCCTGTGTATATGTATAGGTACATGCGTTGCTCTCTGCATGTTGCTGCGTATCTGCCATCAGCATCTGATATCGATCTTAGTAACCGATAACCGATGAGACTATCGGACCACCCTTAACATTTATTTGCATCCTGTTACACATTTATGTACACACTAACACACTCACACACACACTTATGCAAATATGTGACAAACATACATTTGCCATTTTGGGATAACAGTTGTAGCCATCGAATGTTATTTTGCTGTTAAATAGTACATTTAGTATGTTATTATTTATCTTATAAGAGTTATTATACACTTTTGTTGCCATTCTCTCGTAATTAAGAGATTAGGTCTTATTGCAGTTTATTAATGTCCTGCAGCAATTAAAGAAAAACCACAACATCGATGCCAAAGTGTGTGTGTATGTGTGTCATTTTCTATATACGGGCCAAAACAAACAGATGAATGCAACGGCCCATTGTGTGTGTGTGAATGTGTGTGTGACTGTGTGTGTGTGTATGTGTACGCGTCTTTTACACCTTGGCCAGTTTACATTGATCGCTCTCCGATTTACTCTTACGCGCATGCAACCTTGCTCTTGCGCTCTCACACTGAATTTTGAGCTCTCTTGTGCGCTGCGCATACACGTTCCTTAATCAAGCAAAGCTGGTGACAAAGACAACCAATTCCAACAACAACATTGCATACATACAACTATACTGGTTTCTATCTACACACATGCACGCACTCACTCACACGTACAAACACACACACACACACATATGTACACACACACACACACATGTACACACGTTCATTTCTACCTTTGGATGTTCTTTCGCTTTTGGGAGTGTGAGTTTGTGTGCGTGTGCGCGCTGCTGTCTATTGAAGCGAGTTACAACAACAAACTCTCGGCGTTGTCTCTTTGTATTGTGTGTGTGTGTGTGTTCGTGTACGTGTGCTAGGTGGGGTTCACAGAACCCGATCGGGTCCATCTTGCGCAATGTTGTTTTTTGCCCATCCACAATTTGCCATGTCCTGCTCTTGCTCTCTCTCTCTCGCTACCTCTCTCTCTCTCTCTCTCTCCATCTCTCTCTCTCTCTCTTTCTCACTCTCTATATTCAACTCTCCCTGTTTGGTCAGAGAGTGAAGAGAGAGGCGCTCGTCGCAGGCTCATTTCGTCCCCAATCCAGCCCCCCCAGCCTTTTTTAGTTGCGCTGTTATCGCTAGCATAATTCGACTGTTAATAACATAACAGTCTGTTATGCAGAATTAGGCGCGATCGCTGCAGCTCAAGAAACCAAGCAACAAACCAACCAGCCAACTTACCACTGCGTTGTGCCACTGCGAGCCAAGTCAGCAATAAAAAGCATTAGCAATAGCAAAATCAGCTTGGGGTATGTTTTTTTATTTTTGTTGTTTTCTTTTTGTTTTTTTTTTTTTGGCTTGGACTTTAAGTTTGAGTTCGAGTTTGACTTGGACGTGTGTGGATTTCTATCAGGCGAAACAAAAAGTTGTCCTACCAGTTTTTTCTTCTTTTTTTTTCTGTTGTTTTTTTCTTTGCTTTTTGGGGCCATTCTTTTTGTGTGCCGTGTGCTGCTGTTGTTGTTGTTGCTGCTGTTGTTGTTGTTGTTGTTTTAGTGGTTTCTTCTGTTTTCCTCTAGACGGTTGGTTGTTGTTTTGCTGAGTGTGTTTACCTTGGTACTGCGACGAATTTGATTTGAACGGTTCCAAAATAGCATTTGCTTTTCCTTCTGCTGTTGCTGTTCCGTTCCTTTTCTTTAATTTTCTTTGCTTTACGTTACTTTACTTTCCTTCCTACATATATACAGATATATATGTATATATATATATATATATATATATATGAGATGAAGATCGCAAATTATGCAATACAGGCGGATGAATTTGCAATCGATTCGATTCATTCTATGCACTTTGTTCGATTCCCCCGCTACCAGCTACTATTTGGCTTTCTTGTTGCCACAATCAGTTAGCGAGCAAACCAAACGTTTACCACCGTTTGCCACGAGACATTATTTGGCTTTATCTCTTCGCCAGCAGCAGCAGGACAGCCGACAGCCGACAACCGACAGTCGAAAACCAGTTTCAGCTTTTTCCATCCACAACCCTTTCTTCTATTCCTTCCCAATCCGACGACCGTTGCAATCAGCCGCGACAAGACGACAAGAAGTTTTCAATCAAACTGCGCTGCAAAAACTCCACACAAAAAGTTTCAATTGTTGTCGCTTTACGTCTACGTTTTCTACGACTTCTTCTCTTCTTCTTCTTTTCGCTGATTTAGCTGATTGTTGTCGACAATTAATCTTTTGTTGTTGTTGTTGTTGTTACTCTATTCTTTAGCTGGACAAGTGTTACATATTTGTATACATATCGAATCGTAATCTTCAAAAAAATATACACAATTTAATCAACTACAATTGCCATAGTTACAGTTAGATTAATTATGCAAAGTACCCACCCAATAAGTATGCTGTGCTTTAACTTTAACCCATGCAAATCATACAAATAAATGCAGAGATTTTGTTAAATCTATTCGCACTTGGATTGTTTGTCGCTGTTGAACAACAACAACAACAACACCACAAATGATAAACAAAACACAAACAAAATTGCATTTTAATAGATTTCGCTTGGATGACTCACAGTTTTTTCCTCACCAGTTGTAGAATATTTTCTTGTTAATGGCACGACTCTTCTTAATTTTATACATTCGCACAGATTGCAGATATTTATATATATATATATATCTAAATATATACATTTGTTTTGTTTTTTTGTATTGCTTATCATTGCTTCCTACTGTCGAAATTTCTACGTAATACAATTTCTTTGTAAATCTGCAGTCTGGTTTCTCTTATTTCTCGCATGTTGCTGGCCCTCATCCTTCCATTCATTTCCATTCACAAAAATATCCACATATATCACATATCATTCACTTGGCATACAATATGTATTTATGTGTGTATATAGCTCTTGCCTGCCAGCTGGATCATGAGCGATGAAAACTAAAGATATTAACATGCAATAATGCATTTCAAGCGACTATGCCACAAATGATGATGATGTGCAAATCACACGAAACACAAATAAAACAAATCACCCACCCACCCACGACGAGTGCATTTATTGCTCGCACACTCTCATTCACATTCACATTCACACTCACACTCACATTCACATTGTGGCGACTGCAGTTGATGTTCCCAAATGCAACACAATTTGTGGGTCTCCGCTTTTGTCACTTGTCACTTGCCGTCAGTGCGTCCAAAACTATCTTTTATTTCTCTTCCGCGCAATGGGCGATTATTAAAGATACATAAATATATATATATAAATATAATGGATAACATAACAGTAGCAATAGAAACAAAGTTTTGTGTAGAACTGGAAAAGGGCTCGTGATGCTGATCAAGAATACATATATATTTATGCCTCCCCAAAGCAACAATAATAAAATAAAAGTGACTTGTTGTTTTATACTCCCTCCAAGACCAGCCTTTATTTTATTTATTTTTTTTTTTGCAACACTGTTTGCTGCTGCTGTTGGTGTTATGTTTTGCAGTCATTTAACCATTACCGCCGGCGCTGCCGCCGCTGCTGCTGATGCTGCTGTTGCTGTGTGTTCTGTTTTTGATGTACGTGACTTGCTTCGCACTTCCTGTTTCGCTTTTTTTTTTGTTGGCCGAGAAAAGTTGCCAATTATTCAGAGTGTGCGACGGCTGCCGTTGCCGACGGACAAATAAAATAAACAAGTAATAACTAAGCATGTAAATCTATATATGCATGTAAATACACACGCTGTGTGCATGTGTGTGTGTGCATGTGCGAGTGTGTGTGAGTGAGCAAGTGAGTGAGCGAATTGTGTGTGATGGGAAGAGTCTGCGATTTGCCGCCTGATGCTGTTGTTGTCGCCACGCCGCGTTGGTCTGCTCCAAAGCAAAGCAAAATAAGTGAGACATCACCGACGCATGCATGCACTCACTGCACTCACTCACTCAACTGCTCAGCTCAACTGCTGAACAGCAGCGAGACGAAAGCCACTCGGAAAGTACTTAAATACTCATGGCCAGACACCGATGAGGCTGTCGGCTATCGGCTATCGGATGTCGAGTGTCGACTGTCGACTGTCGGCTGGCGAACCGACCAAGCGGCTAAGCGGCGGGTGAGCGGACGCGGGCACCTGTCTGACTCATCGATTTAATTTTAAACACTATTCCGAGACCTTAGTCAATGAACGCGTCGGGCGCGCACCCAGAAAGAAAGCCTAAAAACCTAAAGAGAGTGCCGATAATGCTGCTGGGCGAAAGGCAACAGCAACAGCAACAACAACAGCAACAGTAGCAGGACGCGCTCGGCGGCAGAGGCAAACGCTAAACGTTCTCTTTTCGTGGGCACAAATCAAGTATGATTTTGTATTGCAAAATGTTGCGTTGCACTGCAAATTGCTCATGTTCCTCTCTCGTACGCAAATTGCTCTTGCTCCTCTCTCGCACGCAAATTGCTCATGCTCCTCTCTCACACGCTCTCTCTCTCTCTCTCTTGCGCTGTGTCTTTCGTTCGCTGTCTCTCGCTCACTGTTAATAATAACAACGACTGGCAGTGCATAGAATTTGGCACGTGACGCTATCGACGCTCACCTACTGCTAATGCTACTGATACTGATACTGTTACTGTTACTGTTACTGTTACTGTTACTGTTGCAGTTACTGTTCCTGTTATTGCTTCTGATTGCTTCTGTAATGAACACTCAGAGATACTCGATGACGTTGTGAACAATAAATACAATACAGAGACAAACAAATGAATATTATTCCCAGAATGATAGCCACGTTATATTTTCACGTAAACACTATCCCATTTCCTCTTTGAAAGTATTACATTTCCAGGAAAATATTGAAAAAATAATAACATATGTGGATCTGTTTCTGTCCCTGTTCAGTTGCTGTGGTTGAATAATTTACATAAATGTGAATTATACGCCCCGCTGTAGCACTTTCCCAACTGTTGAGCGTTCACTGTACTAACATTAATGAAGTTTGTATGCTAATAAAGAGAAAAGTCGAACGTCAAAAGTAAGACAAGTAAGACTTGTGTCCAAGTTTTGAGCGCGCTTCATTTAATATTCAATGATGTGGACTCATATTGTTCATTGTGCATATTAAGTAGACATCAAGAATTAAAGTGTTCTTTGGTAGGCATATTAAAGTGCTTTAGTTAAAAGTAGGCACGATTCTTGATTCAAATAAAGTCAACAATAACTTCTAAGTTTACCCCGTTCTTATCGTGTAATGCATTGAATCAGTCTAAAAACAGTCTAAAACTGGGTTTCAATCAAGCGCGATGCACTCGCGAAATTAGCCCAATTCAATCTTGGGTTGGATATGCTGATAAAGACCCAGTTCAGTTCATCCATTCAATCTCTGCAAGCTGAGGTTCATTTTTAAGCTCCGAAATTTTAGTCAGTTCAATTAATTCAGTATTTTGGGGTCACACAAAAAACACACAAGGAAAATCAAAGCGGAGAAAATGGATATCAATGCACAGGTTGCCAAATACTTGGAGAAGAGCAGCTATGGGCCCGCGATACGTGTCCACATAAGGTCGGATACGGAGCTGTGGCACAACTCGATAGCCTATAAGGAGCTGATCAACTATATCAATCGGACTAGCAACGCGATTCAGGGCTTGCGAAGGCAGGAGACATCCGGCTATTCGATTAGCGACACCATGCGGCAACTGTGTAGCATCTTCGATCGTCTGCTCGCTGAACTGACCGCATCTGCTCCACTGGTCAAGTCGGGAGGGGCGTGTGTTAAGCAATCGTATCGAAATTGGTCGCGTCAAATGTTGCGCAACATCTTCAATATGCTCGAGTCGGCACTGCCGAAGAGCAAGTGCGAGTATGTCGGGGAGCTGGGTCAGTATTTGGCCGGATCCTTTGGTAATCAGATGCGCATCGACTACGGCACCGGTCACGAGCTCAGCTTCCTCTTCTTTTTGTGCAGCCTGTTCCGCTCGCAGATTTTACAGCCAGAGGATGAGCCAGCGGCAGCACTGTTGCTCTTCCATCGCTATCTGTGCTGTGTGCGACAGTTGCAGTTGCAGTTTGACATGAGGCCCGCTGGCAGTCAGGGTGCCTACTCGCTGGATGATTATCAGTTTGTTGTGTACCTGTGGGGTACGGCACAATTGTGCTACAATCCACCATTCGAGCCCAATCAGCTGCTCGAACCCGCTATCTATACGCAGTGGCGCAAACAATATTTATTGGCCGACTGTGTGTCACATTTGGCTCAGACAAAAGTGGGCAATTTCTGTGCACACTCCAGCCAATTGTGGAGCATTACGGCGCTCTCGTCGTGGTCGCACATCTATCGTGGCCTGCACACCATGTACCTGGACGAGGTCGTCAGTCAATTTAATTTGCTGCGACACATCTACTTTGGCCCACTAATGCCCTTTGATTTCACGCCACCAGCCAGCCAATTGCAGCGCGTCCAGCTCGTCCGTCCAACGCACTCGAGACACAGTCAACAGCATGATGAGGCAACAGCCACAGTTTCAGATGCACAGCCTCAGGTTGTTAAAGATCAAGCTGCAAGATTCACGCACCATTGGCTGGATGCTTAAAAAATAAAACCCACCTTAGCGGCAAGAGAGTGTACATAAGTGTTTATGTGTGTGTGTGTGTGTGTTTGTGTGTGTGTGTGTGTGTGTGTGTGTGAGCTTCAAATCAACCAGAAATCGAATCGAACGAATTGAAAACAAATAAAATTAACTTGGCCAACAATCTTTTATTGCTGCTTGCTGCTTGCTGATGTATCACCAGCTGCCCATTAAACGTAAACCAGTTCCAGCTGTTCCATGCCAAACTCCCCTCCCCTCCCCGCACCACCCCTCCACCCCCTACCGCTAGCCCCTCTCCACGCTACCGCTGCACCCGCAAGCTGCTGCGCAAAGCAACTAACAAATCTGTTAACCGGTTTAGAAACAGACTAAAAGCTGCTGCCGATGCTGCTGCTGTTGTTGTTGTTGTTGTTGTTGTAGTTGTCGCTACTGCTGAGAACTGTTATACATAAGTTATCCGAGTTGCTGCGACTTTTGCCAAATGCAATTAAACACGCTCACAGTTCGACAAATCGACAGTTGGACAATTGGATAGTGGAACAGTTGGACAGATCCCACAGCTGAGCAGACGTTGAGTAGCCTGCGGTCCAAGGGAAAGCCAAATACATATATAATAAATCTATGTTAGATGCATCCTTTCACACATGCGTCCATAACAAACACACACTATATATTCATATATTATATATATATTTATACATATGTATTATTTATGTATATATATACAAACATGGCTTTCTTTCCGGTTTAATCGATCGAACTTTTGTGGTCAAAATGCCAACGACAATAGTTTTATGCGAGCTGTGACTAATACGTGTTATACTTGATGTCTATTGGAATATAATATACATATATTAAACATATTTGCCTATGTATTTGTTGTTGTTATTGTTGTTGTTGTTGATCAAGAAAACCTGCTGCTCACTTATAAACCCCATATGAACTATTCTTATCGGCATATATATTAAAAAACTATATAACTTTGTAAAGCAAAACACAACAATTTAATTGAATAAATTGGTTGCATTTAACGGCTAGTTCCGATTGGCACCGGCATGAGAAGTGCCATGCTAGTTTATATTTATTTAAATTAAAGTGTCTTTCAGAGTTTCAATATTTCGCTAATCAGAATCGGCTACTATTCTCGGCTACTCGATTGGTAATTCGATCGACATTGATTATTTGACAGCGACACAGTGTCAACTTTAATGTATAATAATAATAGAAAATAATAATAATATGAAAGGCCAACAATAGCCTGAAAGCAGCCTATAAATAATTGTGAATTACATTCCCAATACTTGAAACCAACACTCTCATTTTAAACCCTTGAGAGGTGTAACTGCATTTAATTCTGCGGCTGCGACCACATAATGTGCATATAGTTTTGATCAGCGATGTTAGCCGAGTCTATATAGTCAAGATCGTGTGTGTTCCTATATATCATATAGCTGCCATGGGAACAGTCGATCGAAATATAAGTTTTAAGTTATGTTATCGAGATAGGCGGACAGGTTTTTCTACTTTCTACTACTCAGTTCTCAGCCAATCGTAAAATAGTTGACGTATAATTATAATTCTTTTAAAACATTAAAACTTCGGACCAAAATTTAATTATGTCCATTATATATATATATATATATATATAGTATTACTATAAAGTATATAAATATATATATATTTATGCCATATAGTAGCCGTATCTAAGAGTATAAAACTCGTTGACATTATGCTGATTGAGCTAATTAATTAATAATTTAATTGTTGGCAACCCAATCAAAACTATTCTTTTGAATATTTGCTTGATGAACTGATGACAAACGTTGCTTTACCTCAGATTGACACAAATGGTATCTCCAATTTGGCACCCTCAAAATAGTTCGAAGTCCTATTTGGGTTGGCTTCGAACTACATACGCTGAAAAGTGCATGGTTTTAATTTGAATCTGCAAATGGTCTCCGAGGCTCAGTTAGCTTATTTGTCTCGCAGTATCTCTGTATCTGTATCTGTTGTTGTTTGTTGTTTCGTTGTTGCCTCCCTTAAATTACTCGTTTTCATTTTGGTAAACTAACCTGTCTTTAGGTATTATTATGCGCAGACATAAGGTCATCAAAGGGTTAACTCACACCCCTTCCTCCCCAACCCAAGCACATTTGGCACTTGAGTGTTGTGTCTGCGAAGCGGCGCCTCAAATAAGATGATTGAATTTTTCAAGTGGTCCAAACATACATCCATACATACATACATACATGCATACATACATACATATGACATACGTACATGAACTATGCATAAAACGAAGCAACGGAGTAGTTGATTGATGTTGAACTATCACCACTTTGCCCATAATGGCATTGAATATGCAAAGGGCAAACCCTCAAAGGGGTTGAATACTGAATGTATAGCCAGATATGCCAAGTACATATGTTTGTATGTATGTACATATGCTAACTGAACTGCCAAAAAGTCCGTTCGATATATATATATATATGTGAGGTATTTATAAGTTTATAGCTGTGGACGAATAATTAACACGAAAACATTATTCTGTCTTTGTAAAAGTATTTCTTTTTAATTAACAAATTAGCACGGCTCCTCAGCATACAAATTAATAAAAAAATATATATAAAATAAAAAATAAAAATTCCAGATATATTTTATTTTCGGAATTAATAGATTAAGACGCTTCAATAACTTCTAAGCTATAAGCCAAAGTTGTATGTTATTCATTTTAATTGGCATCGGACACTGCCTCATTAACATCAGCCTAAAGCTTTGATTGGAGTTAGCTTGATTCCAATAGGTTAAGGTCTAACGACTATTCTTAAACCATTTCCGAGCTCTCTTGTTGGTATGCTAAGAGTTGTTTTTCTTATTGGAAACCCGTAAATATGTTGATCCATGCTCTTTTTTTATTCAACGTACCAATGCCCTACTTCACAATAATCAAATCAAGCTCATAGCATTAACCTTGAATCCTTTAATCCCCGCACAAACACATTAGGACAAAGCTCAGATATCAAAGACAGAACTTTTGAATTGATAATGGTGCAATTTGCTTACCGTCATTGTGTGTAAATATAAATGTAAGGTGTGTTGGCCAGTTGCTGTGCCAGCTAGGAATACGTGCAGGTTCTGTTAAATATTTGGCAATTCATATTTTTGATGGGTCGCGCACTCGCTGGAATGCCATGATTGTGCCACTGTGCAGGCTTCGCTTGTACACTGTGCTTTTTCTGTGGTGTGGCATGGTGTGGCATGGTGTGGTGTGGTGTGGTGTAGGTTAGGGGTTAATTTACTTCTTTTTCTTGTGTGTGCGAGTGTTTCTATACCCTTGTAGAGGGCATTCACATTTTCTCTTAATGTGTGCAACGCATTGAAGGAGACGTCCCCGATCCGCTAATGCATATATTCTCTTGATCAGCATCAGCGGCCAAATCGATATAGCCATGTCTGTTGCTCGGTCCCTTTCTTGGCAGTATTATCACTACATCACTACCGATCAATAGAGTACATCCTTGAGGCACAATCCGTCAAATGATGAATTCTTCTATCAAAAACCGTTTTTGTTCATCAAAATCAGAAAGTTAAACGTGCTTTCAAGCTCCAAATATTTTGACAAAAAAGCTATAAGAGAGTATACATGAGACTACTATATCATATAGCATTCGTAGCAATAATCGGTGCCTTTCTTATTTTTATAATAATAATAATTTAGATGTCGGCAACTTGACGCCGATCTACAAGGGTATCTAATCTTCGGTGTGCCTAAAGCAATCGCATTTTCTTCTCTTTGGCACATTGCTGGACATTTTTGGTGCTGTGTTGGGGTTGGAGTTGCTGTACAGATTTGAATAGGGATCACCCTATTAACTGGCCAGCCTTATTGCTCACGCATCATGAGCACACTCTCACACGCACACGCACACACACACACACACAAACAGAGACACACACTGGCATTTCAAGTGGGGTGACTGATCCTGCAACGGCAGCAACACCACCATCACCATCACCACCACCACCACCACCACCACCACCAATAGCACCACCACGACTTGTACAACATTTTGTGAAGGAGCCGAAGGACAGCTGTTCATAGTCACAAGCGTGAATAAAGCAGGAGAAAATAGTGAAATGCAAGCAAAAATAATAAATACCATAAATTCCAATTGCCAACGCAAGGGTAGCAAGGACAACAGAAAATGCACACACACACACACACACACACATACACGCACACACAAACACACGCACATTCCCTTATTAATGTCCAACCGCTACAGCAGCTGTAAGCCGAGTCTGAGTCCGAGTTTGAGCCTAGTCTTGTCTGATTGGAAATTACAATGAACCGGAAACGTTGCAACCCAAAAACTGAATATGATAATATATGTACACAAATTGAGCACGTGTGAGTGTGTGTGTGTGTGTGTGTGTGTGCGTGTGAGTGCGTGCGTGTGTGTGTATCTGTGTGAGATTATGAAAAATGGCATAGTCACCCCTAAAAGCAAGGTCTCTACATATATCACACAAGCAACCCCCTGCAGCAATGCAGCCGCCGCCGCGCATTATTATTAAATAGTTGCACCGTTTCGTTATTTTTTTTTTTGTGTGTTGTTATCGTGCGCCTGTGCGCCTTACCCCCCTACATAAAGTACCCTAGATCTAACTGAACTGCGCAATATTGTACAGTTGAGAATTTGCTAAAGCTTTGACCAGTGCGACAAGGGATGGGGTGCGGGAGGGGGGGAGGGAGGCAAGCTAAAAACATGATTTGAAATGAAATTTCTTTGCTGGTGGTTCTTGGAATTTCCCTGATTCTCATATACCATGACGCACGACGCGTCGCAGTCGACGTTGACGTCGACACTGGCATTTTTGGTCGCCTTCCCTTAATTGTGTCTGTGTGTGCGCGCGTTTGTGTGTGTGTGTGTGTGCGATTGTGCGGCACTGGCTGTGCCTTTAGCTGAAACTTGGACTGCGACTGAGACTGCATCCTGTCGCGCAGCCAACCATCCCCTGTAGCAGCAGCAGCAGCAGCAGCAGCAGCAGCAGCAGCAGCAGCAGCAGGAGCAAAGGGCCAAAGAAACGCACAAAACAAAAACCAAAAAATTAGTGAAACATAAAAAGGCATTTCAGTTTTCACTGCGCGTTCCAATCAAACAGACGCGTTTTCTTATTATCTCCATTCTCGCTTTCTCTCGCTCTCTCGCTCGCTCGCTCGCTCACTCTCTCCTCTCTGTCGCTCTCCTGCTCGGCTTTTGTGCGTGCGTCTCTGAGTAAAAAAGCCAAAAAGAAAATTCTTCGCTAATCTTTTGCTCTTTAAGTCCTCCCCCGCTGCCCTTGTGCCAAAACGCCCCCGATCACCCCCACTAAAATTAAAATAAAAATGCGACAAATATTTAACTCATAAAATCAACTGAAACGACGACCGCCTTGTCAGAAAAATAAACAAAAACAAAAACGAAAACAAAAAACGTTCTCAATACTTTTTCATGATTCGAAATAACTGAATTTTGTGCTTTTTGTTTGTGTGCATTTTGTTTTCGAATCAGTTGTGCTCTGAGAATTATTCCAAAATTTATTTGAAAAACGACCAGACAACGGCTCCAAAGTGGCGCCGTTCTCCAAACATTTGGATTCCCTCGAGGAATTCAAGGCTCTATCTGGTGAGTTTGACACTTGGACAGCGTCTAAAGAAAAAACGCAATCCCATTGTTATTGCCTCGTAGCCTACCTAGCTAAGGAACGAGGGGCACTTGCTCAGGTAGAGGCAGTCCAGCCCTTATCGCCGCTGCTTCTGTAACTTATGATGCAGCTATTAGATAATAATGCCTTTGGTCAGGTCAGTAATAACCAAAATCTTCTTCGGAATGTACATTTCCAACCTTAAATTGGCGTCAAGTTGTTGAAGTCGTTCTTTTGATTTATTTTTACGAGTACAAGTTGCCAACAGCCATGAGCCATATTTGTGCCACGCACGGGTCTGGGCTTGAATGGGTTTGGGAAGCTTTAGCCGTAGACGAATCCGGAGTCTCATCTTTGATTTGCGTATGAATCTAGTTCTAAAGTTTTTATTTTCTGAACGCATTACAAATGACTAAGTCTGCTATAATGGTTGTGTGCACAATTAGCTAACAGGCAGAAGAAGGCATCTCTGAGCCCATTAAATATTTATATTATTGATCAGAATCAACAGCCCAGGATCAGAATCACTTGCGACTTTGAATTTGGAAAGAGCTGGCATACCCCGCGCAAATCAAAAATATTTCATTTTATCGATACTTCAAAAAATTCTGAATATCGATACATGTAGATTCCCGATAGCAACCTCTTTTGAAATAATATCGATTTACTGACTACAACACTTGACACGATCCAGTGACTATTTTTGTAGCAATACGCTTAGACTTGTTTTAATATCTCGTTCAGTTGAGCAACTCAACTTAACTGTAATTTGGTTTAGTATAGCAATGATTTATAATAAACCAGAAGTTTTCACCAGAAATACCATACTATAAGCCTGATTAATAAATTGTGTAAGGGCTTTAAGGCCTCACGACTCAATTATAAAACAAACTCCAGAGTCAATTCGATTATAGCTTTAGTTAGCTCGTAGGCCTTAGTTACTTAGTTGTACATTGAACATGGTTATTGACCCGATTAAAGCGTGCACGTGTCTCCATACAAGATGATGCCGCCACACACATATGCCACTTGTGAATAGTAAGTTGGTGTATGTGTGCCCCTCGTGGATGTATTTAGCCAAGTGCTTACATAGTTGTGCGCCGACATGGTGTGGTACATGATGATTATCAATTTAGAGTAGGCGCGTTGATTGTCTCGTTGTCTAACGCGCCTCGCAACGCCTATCCACATCCACCTCCGCTTCTGCCCGCTCGCCTCGTCGCACAGCTTCAATGGCTATTGGCGCCATTGTTATCAAATGGAAAGCGTACTTAAGTGCGTGCTGAAGCGCTTTTCATCTGGTACAGCACGCAAATTCATAATGCATATCAACACCCGGACGGACACCCGGACACCCGGTCGTGTTTGTTAGACAGGTTAGGTTGGGCGTGCTCCGGAGTGTTGGGGTTGCGCTGACTATGACACGGATTTATTGAGCTTCAGCTGCATTTTAAATGTGTGACAGGTTTAACACACACACACACACACTGAAACACGCACACACCTTTTCAGACACGCATCTAAAATGTTTTCTTTCTGCTTGGTTTTTTTCCATTACAGTCGGACCCGGCACCATACCATCTCCGTGGCCACCAGTGAATGCCGGTCCTCCTGGTCCCCTGGGATCGGCAGACACAAATGGCAGCATGGTGGACAGTAAAAACTTGGATGTTGGCGACATGAGTGATGTAAGTATTACAGTTTACCACACAACACAACTATTGCAATCCACAGGTGGAACAGCAACATAATTTCAACTATCTGAATAGCCATGCAACATTTCTAAATGTTCTCTGAGCAAGTAGTTATACATTGGATCAGACATAAAGGATAGGACATATAGGACATTTGGCCATGAGGTCAACTCCAATATGCATATGATTGCGCAAATATGAGTTTAACTGAAATTGTAGGTCTTAGAATTGGCAGGTGCGTGAGAGCCAGACCAGGCTGTGTTCATTTAAGGGCTAGAAAGCAAACATCGTTTTGCAAAACGACGATGGCCCAAAATACTTCTACTTCTACATTCATACGTATACCTAATCATTAACAACTGCTCCGGCTGGTTTCTGTGAATATTCTACGAGGGCGGGGCAATCAATATAATTGACTTTATCAGTATGACAAAAGACATGGTACACCTAATTGGAAGCATGTCCTATCTAAATGATTTATTTGACCGCAAATTCCAAGGCAAAGCAATAGACTTTGACTACGCTGACTTTTAAAAATGATGATTGTCGCCTGATTAAATCCAGAACTATCTACAAACATATATATAATACATATATAACATACATAAATATATATATATATATATTTGATATTGACTTATTGCAGGACGAAAGGATTTATCATCCGCCGATGCCGAGGGTGTCTGGAGTCCGGACATTGAGCAAAGCTTTCAAGAGGCACTGTCAATATATCCACCATGTGGACGCAGAAAGATTATATTATCAGACGAGGGTAAAATGTATGGTAAGTGCAACATTTCGCCACCAATTTCAACTTGTTTCAATTTACAAATAAAAAAATTAAAAATTAAGTTTATTAATCTTGCGAATTATATGCATATATCTGTATACAAAAACGATAATGTTTCATTCGATTAGATTCACACCTATTTTGTGTATATACATGTATGTGTCTTCTATATATATATATATATATAATATATGTATTATAGATACTTTAACTCTTCACTTTGGTAGACTCTGACTTATCTCCTTCTCTCATGTGTTGTGCGTGTGCTTGTATGTGTGTGTGTGTGTGTGTGTGTGTGTCTCTGTCTGTCTCTGTGTCCATCGGTTGGTTGTGGGAAAACAGAAAACAAAAAGGAATTTTTGCGGTGGCCAAAGTTTGGTTTTCTTTTTGTATTCCCATACCCTGCAAACAGTATATTAAAACTGCGAAAAAAGCAGTCTTTATATCACTAATCATCAACTATATAAATCAAGTGGGAAAGAAAGACAAATGCTGTAAATATGAAAATAACCTTAGAGTCATCGATAAGCGAATTTTGGAGTGTAGTTTTTTAATCGAGTTGAATTTTTGATTAACCCATAAATCGTCAAATTATCGATTGATCATTTATTTATTTCATCTAATAATACATTTATGTATGTACATATTTTTAAATTAAATCTATCAAATTGTGAGCAAATACTAAATTCGATGAAAATAAAATATCGATTATTATTGAGTTATCGGTTATTTATTTTCATGTAATTCATATTTCAGAATGAACGAGATCATGTTTTTTTTCTAGAAAAATATTTAAAATTAGGATGCATTACTAAATTAGCTTGCTATTGCTCAGAGACTAGACTATAGACCTTAAAATTTGAATACATTTATAGAGATTATTTGAACGGAAACTCTCGCCGTTTCGTGAATATCGTTACATATCTAATATCCGATAGCAAAGAAGCCCCAATTTGACAGGTATATAAATATGCCTGACATATTACTGATCACATCCCAACAATACGAAACCCAGGGTATCTCTCTAGAGCTCTATAGACCAGAGCATTCTTACTGTTTTTTTTTTTTTGTTTGTTATTTAATTTTCCTCTTTTTGGTTTTTGCTTTTTTGGCGTATGTTTGCAGCGTCCGTGTAAAGAAAACATAAATTCCGTACTTTGAACCTTGAGTTGAAAGTTGCGTCAAAGCGGTTTGTGCGCCCAGGTTGCTGCTGAAAGTGGGTGGTAGGGTTGGAAAGGGGTAGGGTTGGGAACGGCAACAGGCGATGGCAGCGGCGTTCAAAGTTTGACACCGTGTACAGCAAATGTTGGAGTTGGGCTAAATGTGCTGACAAGTAAAATTGTAAGCGTGAGCAGTGTTGTGTGTGTGTGTTGTTGTGTGAGAATACTATAGCAGTGGGCGTGTAGGCGGGCGTCGTAGTATTTACAATAAAAGCTAAAAGGACATACGACGCCGTCGGCGTGTTGTCTCCGCCTGCTGTTGATGTTGCTATTGCCATTGCTGTTGCTGTTGCTGCTGCTGCTGCTGTTTTAGCCGCTGTTGGCCGCACCCAAATGGCGGCTCAATGGAATTACGATGGCAAATTGTGAGAATGCTGCGCCTCTTTCCACCCAACACACACACACACACATGCACATTAATAGGAGCGAGAGAGGGAGAAAGATAGAGATAGGCATGGTCTGGTGATATTCTGCTGTTGTTAGTGTTGCTGCTGCTGCTAGCCGCATCCGTGTGTGTGTGTGTGTGTGTGTGTGTGTGTTTTATTTGAGACGTCTACACGCATAAACAACAAGTTTTGTAATTTATGTCCCAGAGGATATTGTTTTCATTTTATGCTCGGACTCGCCCAATGCCCATTCGTCCTTTCGTCCTTTTGTCCTTTGTCTGCTTGTTGTTTTTCGGCTACGGCTTGTTCGTTCGTGTCCATTGCCTGAATGCTTTTTGTATTTGAGCAAGTAATTAATTTTCACTTTTCACTTTGGCTCACCTTGCCGTCAGCACGAGCTGACACCTTCATTGCATTGTTTTTGTTTGTTGTTTTTTTTTTCGGCTATTGTGGAGCAGATTGGAGGGGGAGAAAAATCCCACCTTGACTACCCCAGTTGCAAGCATGGAGCCATGATAAGTAACGAACCAATGTGATTTGTGGAGTTCTGCTTTGAGAATTGATGATACCTTAACATATGTATATGTTATACGGATATTATCATATCTATCAAATCATCATACATATATATATCCATTGGAAACGAAATATTCAATGAGTGCAGCTACTTATATATATAATATAATACTAGAATTCAAAAATATATTGCTTTGAACTTGACTGCAATGTATTAGTTGCTGAAGACGTTCGATTATTGTTTGATTTGATGTAGTTACATATAGCTAAATGAATAATGTATTAGATAATTGATATTGATTTCTAAATATTCCATCTGATTTATTCACAAACCAACAAATTGCTGTTGCTTTTGTTACTATCGTCAATCAATATCAATATATTTGCGTATGGGGAGAAGTTATATTCGAGCTTTTCTAGTCTCTGAGATCTGTTCGAGCTATAATAACAATTGTTTAAATTCGTATTTTAAAAAAATAACACTTTGTCACTAAAAGTTCTTGCATATTCCGCATGCATATTTAATGATTTGCTATAAAAATATACTTATTAGTATTAGTAATCCCAAACAGTATCGGAGTATCGGTTGGATCGTTATAAATTAGTTGTACTGTAGTAGCGCCATCGGTTCGATGTTTGAGCTGCACTACTCTCTAAGCGATTTGCTCAAATATGCGCAACATTGTGGCAAGATGCGGCGACAATTTTATTTATTGGCAACACGTGGCTAATGCAACCACTCTCGGAATTCCTTGACGCCCGCCAGCTGCAAGAGTTGCTGCCAAAGCCGACCAGCGAGTAACGCGTCGTTCTTGTTGTGTTTGTTGTTGGCAAATTGGAAAAATGTTTTGGCTGCGGGCTAAACACGAGACAACTGCGCTGCATTAGCCATCAAAATATCGGTAAATCGTTGCTGGGGGAAGTGGGTGCCTTGGGTGGATATGTGGATTCGTCGATGGGTGGGTAGCACAGTGTTGTGGCTGTTGCTGTCGCCGCTGCGTTATGTGTGAAAATATAACCATTGTTTGGTTGTTAATTTTCAAAATATTTACATAGTCACACACACACACACACACACACATGCACTCACAGACACACACACACACTCACATGCACCCACTAGTTTATGACACATGACATGGCGGATGGACAGCTGCATGCAGCGCGTTTTTAGGGGGCAACTATTGCTGATGCTGATGCCGCTGCGCTGCTGCTGCTGCTGCTGCTGCTGTTGCTGTTGTTGATGCTGCCTACTGTGAAATTTGTGGCCTGTAAAACTTTTTTGCCTGCCACTTCCTCCAGCTGCTGCCACAAATATGCGGCGCCGCTAGTGGCGACTTGGCAAAAGCTATTACATGCACATGTACATACATATATACATATATATTTATACACATACAGATATCAATGTGTGTGTGTGTATGATTAAATTTGTGTGCATTTGCTCGCTGTTGGGGCTCTTCTCGATTAGCTGATGCCACTCATTTTATATGGTAGCCAAATTGGCTGCGCAGGATTAAATGTTTCGTTTTTTTTTTATCTATTTAGAAAGCTTACCTCGTTTGAAGTACCATTAAACCACGAGCTAACTACTTGATTAAATGCACTGAAAAAATTAGTTTGGCTTAAATGTGTAAAAAAAAACCTAAAAAACATTCATCATGCTCACTCATACAATTCCTCCTATTCCTAACAATAATTTTTATAAATACTCAGTTTTGACATCCTTGCAGAGAATTTTTATATTTGGTCGTGAAGTTTGTTACGCATTTAAGGACCAAAATGACTATTTCATATAGCTGGCATAGGAACGATCGAATGAACAACATTTGGAGAAAGAACTATCCACATCGAGCTACTATATCATAGCTTTCATAATAATAATCAGTCGGTTTTTTAAATTGTAAATTCCAAAAAACCTTAACACCTTTGCTATTTTGCAATGACATTGAATTTTGCAGCTAGTATCAAATTATATATTTATATCGATTGTGGGGCGAATCAAATTTGTACATGAATACTTGCATGTCATAACTGGGTCACAGCTGAGCACAGCTGAATTTCCATTCGATCCTTAATTTTGTAAATGTGTGCAGATCGAGGCCAGTAAAAATATGTTTCCTATCCTAAAACCAGTTATTGGCTTTATTTTCGGGCTATCAATTTGTTGCTATTCAATTGGAACTGAAAGAGCATAATAATAAAATATATTATATATGAGCATATGATTTAAAAAAAAACAACGACGCATCAATTGACCGACTAACCTTTCCCACATTGACATATGAGTACAATAAAGAAGGTTGCTGGCTGTGTGTGTGTGTGTGTCTGTGTGTGTGTGTGTGTGTGTGTGTGTGTGTGTGTGTGTGTGTGTGTGTGTGTGTGTGTGTGGTGCGAGCGGGTGCTTTTTGACACGCTCCAATAAAGTCTGGGCAGATGCGGCTTGAAAGAAAATTAGACTTGACAATTATCTGAATTGATATCGATAAGCGTACACATTAACTTGTATTGTTCATTGTGTATTTGTAAGATATTTGAGGAGTATTTTTGCACTGTGCAACTATGAAAGAGATGTGTTTATTCAATTAGTAGCTGCACCTATCGCGATCAACGAATATCAATTGAGCAATGTGAACTGCAATAAACCTTGGGGTCAGTTTTTCACATAATTAATTAACATTTTCGATGCTAGATAGCAGCAATTTAATTGACATACATATGTCAATGATTTAAATTGCCGAACGCCAAACCGTCGACCGACTCAACACACACAGTGCTGTGCACTCGGTTTAATTGATTTAAATGTATTTAGTATTAGTTAACGACAAATTAACAACATGTGTGTGTGTTTTAGTTTAGATAATGGATTCAAACTGTGAAATGCAAGCATGTCAAATGGATTCAACATTTGTTTTGGATTTGAATCGCTTAATGTGATTCATTTCTATAAGTCATACAAGCGGCACAAAACAATTCCATATAATTAAATCACATAATATCCATTTTACTCACAGTACACACACACCCAGAGAGACACACACACATCTTTGCATACTTGTGTCGCACACAAAGTTTTGCCATAAATTCCATTTGAATTCCGCTCTTCCTTTTTTCTTTTTTTTTTTTTGGTCCATGGCCCATCGATTTGCAAAGATTTAAAGCGTGAAGAAATTGAAATGCTCCGCTCTTCCTATTCATATTAAGTATCTACGAATTGTTCGCGCTTGTCTCTGTGAGTGTATCTGTGTATCTGTGTATCTGTGCTGTGTGTGATGTGTGTGTGTCGTTGAGTGAGAGACTTGGGACGTTACTTGGCATCTACGCACAGTTGGGGTTCAGGGCACCACACTTCTGTATTATGAACCAACCAAGTGAACTAGATGAACCAGTTACGTACAGAACATTGCTTAGAAACATGTATAAAAATGTATTTGTATATAGAAGCAATTGTTAAACCTCTTATTTTCAAACTGAGTTAACTTACTTTTTATTAGAAATTGCTCTTTTGGTGATGTGCGAATTGGCATCGCCTCACTATTAAGTCTGCATAATGAATCGAATCAGTAATGTGAACTCTATGAACTACTTTGGCTTAAATATTGTGACAAACAGACTTGTACGCATATATTTGAATTGCTCATTTCAAAACTGGCGCAATAAACCAGTTTTAGGTATCAGGTGCGTTTGGTTGGTTACCTATTGATTTTGATACCAACTGAAGTAGCCTTTTTAGTCGGCTCCAAGACAAAGTGTGCAGCATCATTGGATTCCACCCTGGCTGGATGGGGAGCCAAGGGCGTTAACAAAAGCATTAGTAGGTGGTGGGTTGCTTGGGTTAGTTGGTGGGTGGCTGCGTGTCTGTGTGCCTGAGTTTGTGTCTGTATATCTGTATGCCTGTGTCTGTACGCTAGTAATTCTTAACCGAACCCCAACACAAGCAGCCCCCGAACACTGTGCGCTGGATCCGGTAATATGCGTGCGCCTGGCTGCCTGGCTGCCTGGCTGCCTGACTGCCTGAGTGCCTGGCTGCCTGACTGCCTGGCTGCCTGACTGTTTGCCCGCCTCCCCTGTACAATGGGGTTTGAGTTGCTGAAAATAATTTTATTCGGTTAGAACTGAAACTATGCCAAGAATGTAATTAGTGAACGCATAAGCGTGTGTACAATAAAAGCGGAATCGCTGTCTGGAGCAGGAGTCGTCGACTGCCTTTGCTGCCTTACAGCTGCTGCTAAGCAAAAGCTAAAACCTAAAAGGATGACCCACCACCCACCGCCTTCCAAGCAGCAATGGGGCAATGCCAAGGCAACGACACTGACGTCAGTTTGGGGCACATTCTGCTTACACGTTTAAATTTTGTCGTCGTCGGGCTTTCAATGAAAATTGTGCTCAACTCAAGCAGCTTTCGATTCATCCCAACCGGCAGCCGGCAGCTGATGTCGCGACTTCTAAATACATTTCCAGCCTTATGATTTGTGTGTATATAATATATATATATATATATATATGTATATATATATTTTGTGTGCTACCCATGGGTACATGATGTTGTGCAAATATACATAATATGTAAATAATGTATAATTTGTATCTGCATAAAAAGACATATTGATTTAGCATTGTAGACATGCATCTCAGGGACTAAAAGAATTAGAGCACTTTAGCAATATTTATAAATACGTTTTAAGATTGGTATACAACCTAATCCACTAACAATGCTTACATCTACGAGATGGCTACACATACATACAAGTATATACATTTTGGAAAGATAATTTAAATAACTTTCAAATCATATAAAATGAGAACTGATTGTCCCTTTCATATCATACAAATATAGACAGGAAAAATAAGCACTGTACAGATTACAATCTCATAATCTCATTCTGAATTGGTTTTTGAAAAAAAAAAATGTTGCAAATTCTTTGAATTTATAAACATAAGTGTGACAATTAAGAATGATTCGATTACATTGCTGAACAATTGGATTCCGACAGTGAGATGATCATCATAATAATAATCATCTTACACCGTGACACGAGTGTCTCTGGCTCTGATATTTTCAAAGAATAATGTGTTGGTTTCAAAATTATTCCAAATATACAGTACAGTAGTTGTTTTTTTTTTTTTGAAGGGTATTATGCAATGCTTAAGCAGACGCCCAAAATGCATATCTATTTGGGAATGTTCAAATTGCAATTCTCATAAGCATGTATAATTATTTGAGTGTCTGTTGATGTGTAAACTATTTGGATTGCATTATTTAATTGGTTTTCATTTGTTTTTTGTTTTCGTTTTCGTTTCTGTTTTTCTTTTTGTTTTTGTTTTTGTTTCTGTTTTTTCCATTACAGGGCGCAACGAGCTAATCGCGCGTTACATCAAATTGCGCACGGGCAAGACGAGAACTCGTAAACAAGTGAGCTCCCACATTCAGGTGCTCGCCAGACGGAAACTCCGTGAGATCCAAGCTAAAATCAAAGTCGTAAGTGTGCCAAACAACCAATGTATATATATATATATATCGTACGTACGTACGTTCATTCAGGTATATCAAAGAACAAGCCGCAACAAGAAAGTAAAGTGTGAGGAGTAACCAACTGTCGTTAATTGTCCACTTGCTTTGCATAAGTACATTATTTAGTTGGTTTTTTTTTTCCTTTTTTTTTCTCTCAGTTATCGTAAAATTGAATTCACACAAGGTATCACAAAGTACGAGAATGTTTTTAGTCATATAATTGCCATATTTGCACTTCTAAAAGTGATGTGAAGAACAATGTTTGTTTGGATTTCATTAATGCATTATGTGTGAATTGAACTTTGCTGCTTCACATTCACAGTATTTGGAGTTCAAGTTTCAAATTTTCAAACCTAACGATGAGCATGAAAAGCAAGGATGAGTTTCTCAGTTGCAAGTTGGGTCCATGCCAGAGGACCACCACCAGTTAGAAACAGCATCAGAATCAATTCTAGCGATTTCAGTTCATTTTCTGACATTTACGCACACACACACACACACACATTGACACACACACACACACACATTTACGCACACACATACACATGTGTGCGTGTTGAGTGTCAACGGCGTGTGTTTTGTAAAACAGCAAGTGAGTTTTGTGGCTTTGTGTTACCCATTTGTCAGTTATCCCCAGCTGTGTGACGTCAGTAGCTCGATCAACTCTTGTGGCTATGCTTGGCGTGTCTCGCCACATACACACACACTCACACACACACACACACACACACAGGCAAACAGAGACACACCCACGCGATCGAAAAACAAAACAACAAAAAAATGAAACTCTTTTTCCAGGAACCCAATGGTGTCTCCTTGCATTTACTCAATGAGAAAGAGCAGACCCTGCAGGCCATGAGCTCAATGACCAGCTCACAAATTGTCTCCGCACAGGCGGCCAATAATCTTGCCCTGGCCGCCTCGGCGCTGACGGCGGGCGTGCACCATTCGAAGCATCTTTCGCATTCCGCCCACAATCAGCATCCACAGCACCACCACCCACACCACCCACACCACCACCATCATCCGCACCACCACCACCATCAGGTGGGTGTTGCCGCAGCAGCCGCCGCCGCCGCCGCCGCCGCAGCTGCAGCTGCTGCCGCTGCTGTACAGTCGCCGGCAGCAGCTGTTGCAGCTATTACTGGGTCTGGTGTGGCGTCCAATTCCGTTGCACCAGTACCTACATCGTTGTCGCCACGACACCACAACCACCACGCCCATGCCCACGTCCACGCCCACCATTCCCACCATCACAATTTGCCGCACCACATGCATCCACACCATCACCAACATGCGGCGGCCGTTGCAGCAGTTTACCACCTACAACAACAACAACAACAACAGCAACAACAGCAACAATCAGCAGCAGCAGCAGCAGCAGCTTCAACAACCAAATGAGGCAACAACAGGTGCCGTATCACCAGCATCTGTCGCAGATGGGGCACAACCAGCACCGCCGCCGCAGCCGCCGCCGCCGTTGCACCATCCGCCATTGTATCCGGGCGTAAGCAAGCGTTTATGTTATCCAAGCTAAGCAATACGAACCACTCGAACCGCCAAATGCCACTTCACATCGGTGTACAATCCTCCAAACAAACAACAACAGCAACAACAACAACCACCAACAACACCACCACCACTAACTGCAACATCACAGCCCTCTCTCACACTCTCCCACTCCCTCTCGCTCTCGCTCTCGCTCTCTCTCTGTCTCAGATCGCTCGCAAATCAAATTCACTTTTTTGCACACATCTACACTGATAAAACTCCCACAATTAGTTAATTGCACAAGTTGCACTCTCATTAGTTATAACAACAACAACAACACCAACACCAGCAACAACAACACGAACAACAACAGCTACTCATTATCACACTTTCCTTTGCTATGGCGATCACGTGTTGTGCTGTATCGTTTGTGTACACTCTCTCTCTCTCTCTCTCTCTCTATCTCTCGCTCGCTCATTCTCTCGCTGTCTTTTTGTGAAGCCCCATTCGTACTAGAGTGTGTGTTCCATTTGCGCTCCCCTTTGTCCATTGCTAACTATCTACAATCTCTCTCTCTCTCTCAATCTCACTCTCTCTCTCTTTCACACATGTACACATTAACCTGCTTCGCTTCTGTCGTCATCCAGACTCTTCATGATATTCTCTAGCCTTTGACTCACAAACACGTCAGCTAACATTCATAATGTTACCATTTGATGGTCTCTACTTATTGCTAATCATCACTTTTCAGTCGTTACGCTGGCACTCGTTACTTACCACCTTTGACTCGTTGACGCTCGCTACTCGTTATTCGCCACTTGCGCTACTCGTTCCTCAACTGTGCTCCGGCTCTCTTTTTTTTTTGTTGAGACCCAAACCCACCTGCTCAGTTCTCGCTTGCTCATTGAAATCGACTCCTTGCTTTTTACATGCCAACAAGAACTGTTAATAATCTATATTTGTATACAAATACGTATGTTTATATATATTACGATTTATCAATATATATATATATATGTGTATATGTATATGTATATGTTGTATATTTAACAAAACTTTGTGTTAGTTTTTGATAATTCGAGTACTTAGCTTCTGTATTCGTATTCGAATTCGTAGTCGTATGTAATACTTGTTTAGTAAGCTCGCAAACAATCAAACAACCAATCAGTCAATCAATCAATCAATCAATCAATCAATCGCTCATCATTTATGCGTGCTATCATCAGCTGTATAACCGTGTCAATTAAAAAATCTCGTGCTTAGCTTACTGTTCTTAACGTATTACAGAGACTTAATTCACAAATACAATTTGAATATATCATTTATTCTCTCTTTCTTATTATTCCTTGGCGCTCTCCATCCCTGTTTGCTCGCACGTCTTTCTATCTGGATGGATGGTTTAGCAATTTTGGCAACCCGGACTGCAGCCGAGCACATCGCAAGAGTAAGTTGACAACGCCCGTTGCGGTTGCATTGCCCCAAAACGAAAACCGCAATTGGAAAAACATAACGCATTTGCATTGACCAATAGTTTCTATGATTACAGCATCAAGCCGTTCGCCCAGCCGCCCTACACACCCGGCAAGCCCTCGACGGCGGTGTCCGGCGAGATCGAGGCTGGTATTCCGCCCGCTCAATTGCCATGGGAGGGACGCGCCATTGCAACGCAGAAATTCCGCTTGCTCGAGTTTACGGCCTTCATGGAAATCCAAAGAGATGAAATCGTATGTGAAATCACAAATAAATCCATATAAACATATTCATATCTATCTGGTTTGTTTCCTGTATCTACACAGTATCACCGACATCTATTCGTGCAGCTGGGCGGCAAGCCATCCTTTTCCGATCCGCTACTTGAGGTGAGTTTCATCCGCCATGTAACACAACAGCAATCATTGTGAATATGACTAATCCAAAACAAATTGCAGACTGTTGATATACGACAAATATTTGACAAATTTCCGGAGAAGTCCGGCGGTCTCAAAGAGCTCTACGAGCAGGGTCCACAGAACGCGTTCTACCTTGTTAAATGTTGGGCGGATCTCAACACGGACGTAACGACCGGCAGTGAAACAGGCGATTTCTATGGCGTAACAAGCCAGTAAGTTTATAACAATCTCTCTCTCTCCTCTCTCTCTCTCTCTCTCTGGCTTTCCCTTTAACTTAACTATATTATGACCGTTTGCTTGTGTGTTTCTTGCAGATACGAAAGCAATGAGAACATTGAGCTCGTCTGCTCGACAATCGTTTGCTCGTTTGGCAAACAGGTTGTGGAAAAGGTGGAGCACGAATACTCGCGCCTGGAGAACAATCGCTACGTTTATCGCATTCAGCGCTCGCCCATGTGCGAGTACATGATCAATTTCATACAGAAGCTGAAGAACTTACCTGAACGCTACATGATGAACAGTGTGCTCGAGAACTTTACAATACTGCAAGTGAGTGCAAACATCCCTCCCTCCTCAATCAGATCAGGAATCACTCACTGATGAGCCGTATATTCATCTCTTCATCTCTTTTTGCACTCGTGCTTACTCGCTTTGTTTCATTTGATTCTAGGTAATGCGAGCGCAAGAGACGAAAGAGACACTGCTATGCATAGCGTACGTGTTTGAGGTGGCGGCACAGAACAGCGGCACCACGCATCATATCTATCGCCTTATAAAGGAATAGCATGAGCTGCATGAAGCAGCGCCCAATCTGTCCGCGATCCCCACCAATGCACAAATCAGCGAATACAGCAACAGCAACACTACGAGTAGAAGCCACAATACCAGCAATAACAACAGCACAACTAACAGCAACAACAACAGCAGCAATAACAACAACAACAACAACAGCAGCAACAGCAACAATAATAATCACAGCAGCAGCAACACAACCACAAATACCAACAACAGCACCAACAACAACCACAATGATAATGCCATCAATAGCAATAACAATAACAGCAACAGCAAGAACAACAGCAGCAACGCAGCAGTGGCCAGCGGCGCAGAGGAAGCGTGCAGCTCAGCGACAACGTTGCACAGCGGACAGGAAACGGTTTCGGCCATTGTCAAACAATCGCCAACATCGCCACAACATCAACAACAATTGAGTGGCATCTCAGCTCTGCAAGTAGATGAAGTGATGTATGCGCAGGTGCAAACAGAGAATAGCTACCAGCTGCAACAGCAGCAACAGCAACAGCAGCAACAACAACAACATCAGCAATTGCAGCAACAGCTGCGCCAAAGCACCCACTTGTTGATGCAGCAACATTCAACGCAGCAGCAGCAGCAACAACAACAACTTATCACTTACCAGGACCGTCCACCGCCTCCGCCCTACAGCGCTTGTGTTGCAAACAATAGCAAACAGCAGCAACAGCAACAGCAGCACCAGCACTTTGATGCCGATCACCACCAACAACCACAACAACAACAACAACAGCAACAACAACAGCAACAACAGCAACAGCAGCAGCAGCAGCAACAACAACAACACCTAACAACCTATGAACAGTTCCTTAAATTGTCCGCTCAGGAGTACACGCAATTGAACGCAGCCGCTGAGAATGCGGCGCTCAATTTGAGCAGCATGGGTGTCAGCAGCAAGGCTGATGACGATGATGATGATGATGATGATGATGATGCTAACAACGATGAGGCGTCGCACGAGCTGCGAATGCTGCGCCGGGTGAATGCGCCGCCGCCATGGCCGTGGCAGTCAATGTGGCTGCCAATGCGACCGACGCCGTTCCCGATGCTCCCGACTGTGAGCAGTAGTAGTTGGTGTAAAAAGGGTGGGCCATCAATTGTTAGCTGTGCATACAAATATTGCGATTGATTATACTACAGCAAACACACACCCACACACACACACACACACATAGAAGCGCACACGCACACAGTCACTCACGCACACACCGAAGCTAACCCCCTCCCTAAATTGCGTGTATATTCATTTATATGTATGGTAATTTATGCACTTGCATCAGCAATTAAAACAATCATGTACGAGTATGTAGCCGGTTGGGTCTATCCAACCTTTCAAATGCCCGGTCGCTAAATTAGATTGGCTTTAACAACAAATCAGAGAATCCTTCAGCTGGATGGTTTCCATAGTTCTATCGGTCTGTCTGTGCGGATTTGCTCTGTTGCTGCTCTGTGCTATTATGCTGTGCTGTATACACTCTGAAAAAATTCGCATCGAAATTGAATTGAGTCACCCCGAAAACCAGAAGGTTTTTTCGAAATCATTTCGAAATTTGTATAATAAATTTTAGAAGCGCCTGGTTTCTCTCGACAATCCAAAAAATATGGTGTTTATTTCTACTTTTTAGAAATATTTTCTACTTTTAGGTAATTTAAATCATTATTCTCACAACTAAATTATACAATTTTTGCCAATGTTCGATTGGTTTTCTTAAATTCAGAAAATTTGTAATTCTAAAACTGATGTTTAAATTTCTCAATTTATCCGAAAGCGTACCAAAAACAAGAAGAAGAAGAATGTTAAGTGTTAAATTAATAAACTATCTGAAATTAATATTTAAGAGGTATCTAGTATAAAGACACCACCGTCCGTTTTGAAAAGTAGACCGAATTTTTTCTTGAGTGTACTCTGTTGTACCGTTCTGTGCTGTACTTTACTGTGTTGTGCGTTGCAATTGTGTGTCAGTTGAAACTGTCAGAAAAGTAATTTTTTTTTATTTACATATTCACATACATAAAAAAATACATTTAAATGATCTCAAAGTTACTTAAAACATATTTTTTGTGTGTAATTTGTATTTTTATCTCCTTTATTTTTGTGCTTTTTATTTTTTATTTTTGATGCGAAACGAAACATACAAAAACCGAAGCAGTTGTCGAGCGCTGATTTTTCTAAGTAAATGAAAGTCAATCATTTTATTTTTAAAAATCGAAAAACGCAGAGAAAACAAACAAAATTACACCGCAAGCAGTTGCTTGTATATCTTGAATTCTACATTTTATTCAATATATAACAAAAATATTGCAAGTTTTTTTTTTTGTATGTGTTTATAGCTATTAGAGTTATGGAAAATAATGTAAAGTAACATTACATTAGTTATTTTTAATTAATGGAAATATTTCTGTTTAAGCCACATTTATTCAAAATTGGCAACAGTTGCGCTAGGTTGTTAGGATTATCTATGCTGAGCTGAGAGTGCATTGGTTCGAAGCGTTGTTGCCTTTAAGGAGCATAAAACACACACACTTTGTTAGCAGCTACTAAGGTAGAAGAGGAGTACGAAAATATGCACAACGACAACATGAAACAACATTAAAACTAACTACTCGAAACACACTTTTCTATTTCTATGCAATTGCAGTTAGCAAGAACAACAACACAACAACACAACTACACAATACAAAATACAAAATACAAAAGCTAGCAACTGTGTGTGTATAAACCACGATGTTATTTCTCTATATACTTATGTAACTATAGTATAAATATATAATAATTCATTTAAGCATGAATCGAACGATCCACCGTTATTAAAATGATTAACTATTGATTTAAATGCATTATTATACGCAAAACTATTTGAAAAATGCAAAAAAAGAAAAAACAAATTGAAAACAATAACAATAACAAAAACAAAAAGAAAAACAAACACTACAACAACAAACCAAGAACGAATTCAATGTGAGCAAAAGATCTTGGCATCAAGTGCACTCCAATCAAGTCTCCAATCGATCCGTGACCATCCAGCTCTAATGGCTGATGGCTGGCCCAATTCAAACCTGGACAGTCAAGCAGCTCTCTATAGAAATGCGTATCGTGATCTAATGCCATATTAAATGCTGAGAACTAATTTATAATTGCACTTGCACCTTAGCCAGCGCCTTTGTGGTGCCATTTTTAAGGATATCGACGGTCACTACTTGGATGGTTTGCGTTGGTTGGTTCTGCATTTGGCGAATGACACCGATAATTACAAAGAAATACAAAACAACAACAAATATTTAAAGAAAAAAAAAAAAACGAAGAAAAAAAATGCTAATACTAATTTAATATAAAAGAAATTGTATTGTAAATGTAAAATAGTATCGTTTTCGTATGTAAATGTAGTTACTAAGCCTAAACTATAACTTTATGAAGGTAATGAAAGTATAATACATATTTATAAATGTAAAGTATTTCGTTGTTGTACGATTAAAACAAATACGCATTTTTTTTTTTAGTAATATAAATTCAACTGCATGCTAAAAATAAGCAACTGACATGCAGCAGGGAAATTTGTACATTTATCGACAACAAGGCATAAACAATAATGAAAATCAAAAACAAACAAAAAATAGTACGAAATATTGAACAACTTTGGATATGTAAACATTAGTATAAATGACACACAAATACAAATACAAATACAAACAAACACTTGAAAAGGGGTAAAAGTAACAATAATAATAATAATAAAACTAAAGTTAAAATGAGAAATTACTATTTTAAAAAATTTTTAATCATGAAACAGTTACAATTACAAATTACAAATTACAAATACCGATTTATAAAAGCCCAAACAAAAAGTATAAGAGAAATAATAAACTACAAAATAAACAACACTAAAACATAAGTGAAACTACATAATAATGAGAGAGAGAGAGAGAAAGAAAGAGAAAGAGATAGAGAGAGAAATGCATAAAGTAAAAAAAAAAATACAAAACAAAAATTGAAATAAAATAGTGCCTAACAGAAGCAAAGTATTACAAGCCAAGTGGCATGCAGCTAAATTCGATTTTACAGCCATGCCAATCAATCATGAGCAATTCTACGATTATTTTCCAAGTCAACGTCAAATATTACAGTTTCAAAACAAATATATATATATATACATATATAAAAGAAACACCCAAATTGAAAAACAAAAAATCACATCTCTCACACAAATTGAAAACAGTTATGTCACTATGTTTACCCATATATATCGGGTATGGTTTTGTACAGGCTCGATATTGTTTTTCGTTTTTTTCGTTTTCGTTTTCGTTTTTGTTTCAATCCGTTTGATACAAAAATCTCACATTATTTAAGAATCTGAATATCGATATTTACACACAAAAATCCGTTCAGTATAAATAGCTTACACTCAAGTTAGTAACCACATTAAGATCTTAGTATAATATATATATTTTTGTATATTGACCCACACCCACACCCAGCCCCGCCACCCGCCACTCGCCCCACCCCATCGCCCCACAACCCCATTTGACCAATTCATACCATACCACAAGGCAATCGGAGAGCTACTTAGTTTTAAACTGTTTACAAATTCGAGCAACTCGGGACAAACACTTAAAATCCACAATCGCAATTTTTTTTAAGCAAATAATTTGGCATTTTATTGACAAATCTGATTTGCTCAACAATCAAGCCAACATATCAAGTACATTTCAAGTGAGTTAATTAGTACCTCAAAAATTCACACATTTTATAAATGCCAACAGAAAATTTTGCGCAACGCTTTTTAGTTTGCAAATCTGAATTGTATTTAGGTTTTTATTTTCTTTGTTTTCTGAAACATGTACTATAGTTAAGCATCTACTATACTACTAACTTCAAAGTAAGACTATTTCGATGTGCTTCGATGCAATTTGCGATTTAATTTTTTTTTTTTTGTTTTTTTTTTTGTTTTAGCTGAAGCTCAGTTCGAATATGCAATAAAAACTTGTTGTAAGCAATCTATGTATGCATAGAGTAACTAAATATACATATGTGCAAAAGCAGGAAATGTGTAATGTTTTTTTTTGTCGACCCCCTCAACCGACAGAGCCCGACGGTCCTTTAAGTCCCCCGACTCCACAGTATATTTTAAGTTATGTTTGGGTTTTGCTAAATAGAAAATTAAATTTGTTTGTGAAAGTACACTGTAATTTCAACAGCCAATTTATATACACGTCTGTATGTACGCAATAAGCAAGAAAGAGATCATCATTAGCAAACATCATCAGCAAACAAATAATAGTGCTTAAATCAATTATTAATAAATTTATAAATAGATATACAGATAACTGAAAACAATAACATAGCAAGGATGAACAGTGAATATGTAAAACAATAAAATTGCAATTTTATTTACATAAATGATTGCAATTGATGATATAAGTATATATATATACAATATATATATGTATATGTATTTTGTTTTATATTTGTCGTTCCACAAAATGCAAGGAAGCGAACGAGCGCAAGTAAGGAGAAAGAAACATGTGAAATTTACGTAAGGAAAAAATGTGTCATTTTAATTTTTACACTGAAATGCATTAATAAAAATTTTAATATATTAAAAAAATCAACATCTTTTATTCAAATTGTGTGATTGATTAGTATATAGTATATACGAGTATGCATTTAAATTTAGAATAACGATTTTATTTGTCATAAGTCAACTGACACGCAATAATATAAGGACATTCAAATCGTTATGATAGCGATCAAGTAATCAAGCATCGCCCATTTCCATTAGCCTTCCGACTGAATGTTGGCAATTGATTTGGTTCTTAGATAATAATCCCATAGTCCTTTAAAGCAGTTCAATAGATGTGGTACTTGTGATTCTAAAGCCACCTGTCCTTTAAAAATGTATATCGATTTGGCCGAGCTAGAACAATTTTTCCGAAAAAGAAATTGTCACTTTGAGTAACCCTAGAAGTATGCTTCGAAGCATTTGATTATCGGAAAGATTTCATTTTAGCCTGCAAATATGCTTTAATTTAATGCAATTTAATCATCTATGCAAATCCGTTGCAAACTGCATATCGTCTCACAGAAAATAGACACCTTACGGTTTGCATTGCCATTAACTATAGTTTATTGTTACATACATATACATTCATATTAAACGCGAAAGCTTGAATAAATAGTTCACTTGGGAGTTGTACATACAATATACGTATACATAAAATATCGTGTTTTATATGCATGCATCCACTCATTGGGCGTTAGGGGTTGTCTTTTGTTGTTGTTGTATTTGAGTGTTTCTCTGTTTTAATTATTTTATACAATTCATATTTGTTTACATGTTATATTTTCATCAATTGCGATTGAAGGACATGAAGAGGTGGACAGACCAACCAATTAATTTTAAAGGTATTCACTGTGATAGCGAAACTGCATTATTGACAATCACATCTAAATCTTTTGGGTGGGAGGCATTCCTTTCAAAGATGTCGCAACGTCAGCACGCAAAACATTTTAAAAGTCTAGGTATTTTTAAAAAGACATCAAAATAAAATAGAGAACAAAAAATTAGTTTAATACAATTTAAAGACAGCTGATCGTGAAATGACAAGAGGAACTGTAGGAATTTTGCGTTTTGAAGATGCTCCTAATTCATATTGGGGCTTTTAGTATACTTTCGTGTTGGTATTATTTTGGTTATTATTTTAAATTGCTATTTTGTTGCTATTCCCATTGATGTTGCTATAGTTGTTGTTGTTGTTATTATTGTTATGGGTGCGACATTCTTACATGGTCGCCCTATGGTGAAGTTGCTAGGCAAACAACAGCCATCCGATGCAGAGAAAAGCGAGATAGAGAAATAGTTTGGAGAGTGTCTGCTCATCGTCGTATTGCGTGGCGCCTCGATTAGCCGCTAAAAGTATTAAAAATATAAATGTATTATATATGCGATACATGAATATGTTTTTAAATGCGATTCAATTGCACTTACCTGCTGGGCGTGGCTCGCGAAAATTAAGCGATGATGTAAAGAAACCAAAGGGGAAAGCGCCAATGCCAAATGACATGTGGAAGCTATCACCGAAGCCGAAGCCCGGAAAGCCAGGTGCAGGCTCAGGCTCTGTACGCTGGCCGGCAGGACGAGGTGGCACCTTATTGCTTTAATAAGTACAATTAATCAATCAATTGCTACAATACGAATGCTTGAAATAATTTGGTCAGCTTACCGTGGATCCTCCTGGCGTGTGCTATTGCGACCATAGAGCGGTATAACTTTGTCCTTGTCCACGGCTGCCTTGCAAACTGGGCAGAGTTTGCGATTGGGTCGCGTTAGCAGCCATTGGTGCAAGCATGGCCAACAGAAGAGATGGCCACACATGCTAACCACCGCGTCCTTCGCTGTATCCAAACAGATGTTGCACTCGTACAGTGATTCCTCGCTATGCTCCTTATCCTTGTCCTTGTCATTCACAGTGGCGCTGCTGTCGCTACTTGACCCAGCCGCTTCCGTTTCATTGAGCTCCGACTTGTTGCCACTGGCCAGGGCACTGCCCGTGAACGAATATGACGTTGCACGCTGACGCAACTCCGATGTGGCATCAGTTCTATCCCTATTCCAGCCAATATTTTCGGTATCCACACGCTCCGATGCATTAGGGAAATAGCTGCCGCTTTCGTTGCCGTTGCTGCTATTGACATTGGTTGATGAAGTCGGCAATTCTGGTGCCGTTGGCAACTGCTGCTCGCCAACCAGAGTCGCTGTCGCTGTTTCCATGGTCGGTTGTGGCCAATCTGTAGCTATCGATTAGTTTGACGTCTTTACACCCGCTCTAAAAGAACGCAAAAGAAACGTTTTAAAGGCAACCGGACGCTAGTTAATATATAAAGCAAAACAATTTTAGATAATATCCAACGGGTGTGAAACCAGAACTGTGGCTAATTAACAATGCTATGTTTTTGTATGTGACACGTGGCCATTTCAGAGGGTTGCGAAAGGCGTGTGTGTGATGCTTATGGTGGGTGGGTTCGTTTGAAAACTACAAGCACTCGACTGGCAATCAATGGTTTTCAATACAAGCGGTCAATGGACGAAGTGATTCAAATACGGTCAGGTTTCGTGTTCGTTGAAATGCGTATCTCGTATCTATTCGAAAAATGTTAAAATATAGTTTAGAATTTTAGTGTGAACAAACTTTAATTTGAAAGTAAAATGACTTTTGCAACAATACATACAGGTGTAGGTTGTATACATCAAATGCCCAAAAGCCTACTCCTCATTTCAGATATCAAACGAACAATGGAATTTGATCAATTCGTGGAGCACTAAAAGCCGATTGCTGCCAGGAGTTTAAACTCGCATTAGTTGTGGATAAACCTGCACTATAATTACAGCAGTCTTCTGTTGGATAGTAAAGTTAATTACAACAGCAGTAATATGATATCAGCTTTGAACTGATGCCTATAGATTTATATTTATTGCTCAAGCGCATGGGGTCCAGAGTTTAAGTGAGTTTCAATTAACACTTAAGCGGACTAGATTGCATCATGATCATAGTACATCCATACATATGTACATACATATATCGTATGAAAACTGGAATTAACAGTTGCAAGGCATTAGACACTTGTGTCGAGTGATGCAGAGGAATTTGGATACAACGTCGCCTGCACCTGCCTCGAGAAGTCCCAGTTAGTTCCGTATATTACCAGTGTTGCGTACTTGGTACCTTGTACGTTCGCACAGCAATACATATGTATGTACACACATTGTGTGTGTGCATTTGTTAATAGTGTATTCGCTCGCGGCAGAGCCACCAGGCGAGCTTTTAGCTATGGCCTATGTGCGTACTTTGCATCCGACGTACATACATATACACATATTCACATATGCATATACACATAGCAGATACGCAAATACACAAGCGATACCCTATCACACAAACTGTGCATACATACATGTGCAAAAACAAAACCTACACATACGTGTGCACAATAAATACACACACAATTGCAAATTCGAGCATTCAATACGTTACTGTTATTGTTGGCTTGTTTTGGTCAATTTGTATATTTTACACGCATTGCACTCCCGTTCCTTGGCGTCACGTGAGATGTTGTTATTCTTGTTGTTGAAAAGTTTTCCACTAACTTGATTAAGTTGAGTGACATACATATGTATGTTTATTTTGTTTTTCCTTCAAGGCGAAACTGGCTGGGCCTGACATGTATGTGTGCATACTACGTTCAAGCATACATACTTACTTACAGATACATACATGTAAACATACCTTCTAAAAACGTATCATATGAACACGTAATTTTATTTTGCTGGGCTTTCACAATATAGGTGATAAAATAAAGTTCGCAACACAATTTTTACGAGTGTCACAATAAATGTCCCTTTAAAACTTCGTAATAATTATAAAATGTAAGTAAAACATAAAGTACGACGAATCAAAGCAATGGCGATATGGCTCTAGTTTATGGGCTGCGACAATCGAACAGATGATATCGCACGTCGGATCGATATATCGATATTTTCATCGCAAGTGAACGCAATTGCGATATATTTATTTCCATCAACGAGCTTTAAAGCAATATTTTTAATTTTAAATCTATTCTAGAGAGCACGTTTTGCTCTAGGATTTACAATTGTTTTTATATTGTGTTAAACACTGTTAAGCCGGTTTTAATAAACACTGTTAAACAGTTTACATGTATGACTAGTTGATTAAGCTAGCATGACACTTCTTCATGGAATGCAAATATATTTATAATAATAACAAGAATGTACGGATATATTAGACAAATCAAAGAGATCACACCGTTGTAGACCGAAACAAAATTTGTATTATATACATTTTAAACCAATATTATTTATTCGTTGCCTTGCCATATATATACGGCCACAAGTCGCCGAAGCAATAATATATTTATATATTCAAGATAGCTTTATGTTGAGGGAGTTTTGCCCATATAAGCAACAGAAGGTGATGGTTACATCGACTCAGCTAATCTAGTGCTGACTAGCGATTCTGATCCAAGATATATATGTATACTTTTTGGAGTCGTCTTCTCTTCATGACGAAATTATAATAACTTCTACAATGGTATACAAAAAGTTGCAAGCAAGCATGACTCCTTAAAATAAGACAAAATAAATATTCGAATGGTAGTGCGTAAATTAAAATACCAAAGAACCTGCTAGTATAAAAATACAAATTTATTCGTTGTGCTTCATCAAATTTTTGGAAATATCGAATGCTGTGTTTAAGTAAACCCGACCGTATAAAAAGGCGGGGCTCAAACCGTTGTTGCAGTCTATTATTAAACAACAAAAAACTGAAAGAATAAAAGCTTATACAATTAAAAGGCAGCAGCAAGCACCACTTGGAGTGCCATGTAAACAGTTGCCAAAAGCGCCACAAAGAAGGCGAGCGCACGTGCCGGCTGAGGCACCACAACTACGGCGTATACCAAGGTGTGGGCGACGCGGGCGATGCCAACGGCACGGAACAGATTGATAGCGAGGAAAGCACTGGGATTGGTCAGAGTGTAAAGCAGGCCAACAATGAAGAATGGCAGAATGTTCTCCAGATCGTTGCGATGAGCACGACGCACACGTTCCACGTTGGGATCATCGAATTTGACCTTCAGCTTTGGGGACATCAAATCCTCCTGATTGGCGAATGTCTGCGAAGCAACAAAAATGTCATATCATTTCAAATCTGTTCATAGTAGTTTGTAGCCGCATTCGCCAGGTGGCTGGACTTTGACCAGCAGCGAACTATGTATGCATGTTGTCCTCCCCCTCCCTTTCTCCCTTACCTTAGTCTTAAAGCGCTGTGTGGCCGTGAGTAGGGACATGGCCAACATTTTGATGACCAGCACACCGGCCCAGAACGTATAGCTCTTAAACACTGGGTTGCTGAGGGTTAGAAGTTCCAAACTC
The DNA here is from genome assembly GCA_037043685.1 of Drosophila hawaiiensis. Classification (NCBI taxonomy): domain Eukaryota; kingdom Metazoa; phylum Arthropoda; class Insecta; order Diptera; family Drosophilidae; genus Drosophila; species Drosophila hawaiiensis. Next base: position 283,998 of record JBAMBA010000217.1, read on the forward strand.
ATGATTGTTTCTAAAAAGAATCGGTGTCTTTCTTTCTGTCAAATTAGCTTCCGGAGAACTGCCTTCGTGCGTTGCAAGCTTTCAACTGCTGTGAGCGCATCGGTTTTTCATATTATATGCCGGTTTCTGTGGCTCTCCAGCGCTCACTCGCTATGAACTCTTTCTCTCTCTCGCTTACTATCTCTCTATACCTTAAAGCGAGACGGCGACAAAACTAAATGAAGGTGTCTGGGCGTATATATACATACATACATACAAACATACATACATACATACAAACACACATAAACTTAATAACGGACGCACTGAGTCGCCCTAAGAACATGAAAAATAGCAGATAGACAGCAATGCCTATGTATGTGTGTGTATGGGAAGCGTCTAGTCATAGTGACAGCACTAAAAGGAAAACAAACCATCGACTTACCAGAGTTATAAATCGCCAAATGCCAGTTATTAGGCTCATAGCAAACATTTTCAACACCAATAGCGCACTCCAGCCCATATAGCAGCGGAATACCGCGTTATTCATTGAGATCAGCTCGGGATATAACATTGCGCCGCACTCACATTCACTTGATGATTAAAGCTCACTGAATGCCAGAGTTGCAGTCGAAGCTACTTTTATATGGCATTTAACTCTTGTCGCGTGCAAATGCAATTCGTAATAGAGGCTTAGAAACACAATCCACATAAATATAAGTCGAATATGTTAGCTACTACTTATATACAAGCATGTGTATTTTATATGAAATATAATTATATTTTATATAATATAATATAATACCTATGGCAGTCAATAAAAGCAGTAATCCTTAAGACCAAAGTCTCCCGGCTTTCATATGTGTGACTTCAAAAAAGTATTATCTACCTTTAAAACAAAAAAATAATACAATTATTTTATAGTATATATATTTTGAAGCGTATTTTCCGATTATGTGTTTGAAACGTATCTCACAGTCCAGAAAGCTTGATAGGAAGATTATTAAAAATGTTGCTGTTAGACAAAACGCAGTTGTTAAATTAAAATACAAAAGCTAACAAATTACAGTAATTACAGTGAATTGAAAAGAAAAAGCGAACCGTTTTGAAAAGTAGTCCATAAGCCATAACCTGGAATATAGAAAAATGTTGAGTGCTATTGACAACTAAAAGTTGATCAGACCTGATTTTAATCAAATGCATAAAACTGCGAAATTAATGCATCACTTAAAGAACAACACAAACAACAACAAGAACAAGAACGAATGTATCTGTTTAAAATGAGTTACATTTGCAGTTACATGCAATAATATACTTCATTAACATATTTACACACATCTAAGGATTTTATTTTACTGTATTGTTGAATAAACAAATAATATTACTATTAAGCTGATTGTATTCTTATAGTTTCATTTATTTCAAGTATATATACAGTTTTTTGTTTTTTTTTTTATTTTTTTTTGTAACCCAATACAAATTTAGAACATAACCGAGATCTGTTTAAAAGGGCTGTGTGCATTGCGTTGCTCCATTAAGAGACCTTCAATTATGCAGCAACAAATTATAAGCGAACAAAAACCTCAATTCCAGTTGCAACTTAACTCAACTCAATCTGATTCAGATGCGCAACTGGACAGTGAACAGCAAGTATGTATGTATATTCAGTATTACTTAAACTAACTAAAGTGCGCTGTAATCTTTATCTGCATATGCATCTCCGTCTGCGTCTCCGTTTTACATATTTGTCTGAATTTTGGGTTGGGTTCTGTCAGCATTTTGCCAAAGAAAACAACAGGCGGCATATGCTCTTCAACATGAAATGGCCTTTTCCTCCGATTCTTGAGTGTAATTAATTAATTTCGCGCTCATTTTGCTATGCGCCCATTGTTGTTGCTGTTGTTGCTGTATGAAAACATACATAAATCAAAATGTGCAAAAATTTGCATAACATTCGTTGAGGCAACGTCTGCGGCTCAGTGATCGTTCTACATTGGTCGCGTGAACGCGTCTCCGCCGGAATAGCATCCAGTAACAAGTTCACCACACGTGCATCTCAAGGATATTCAGTTAACTAAAACCGTGTGCTTGGCATCAATTTTGAAATATGTCACACGGCGAACGCAAAGGTCGCCTCAATGTGGTTAAATTTTTGGAATTGGTAATGATTCTTATATGTTGCATTTTTTTGTTTTGTTTTTGTTTTTTTTTTAAATTTCGAGTGATAAATACAAACTCTTGTAAAATTGCTTGAGTTCCTTACAAATACTCTTGCTAAAAAAAAATAGAACAAGCTGCAAATCATTTTTTATATCAAATGCGTTTATCTTTAGGCATTTTCCGTAGCCTGTCTTGTGCTGCACTTTTACAGTTTCAATGATCGCGACATTTTGACGTCCTTTATGGCGACAGGCACATTCACCGGCTACATTATTGTGGTCATTGGTGTATTTGCAGGTAGGTTGCCATCCACACACATACTGATAGTTGAACATATATTGCCAGATATTGCCGTTTTGATTGCAGGCGTTCTAATGCGTGCTCCCATTCATAAGCGGATCGACATCTTCTTCAGCGTGCTGGGCTGCGCCCTGTTCGTGGCTAGCGGCGTCTTCATTATAGAAGCCTGGGAGTTCTCGTTTCGGACGCGTACACGTGATCTGGCGCTGATCAAGGCATCGCTGTCCATTGTTAATGGTGTGCTGTTTGGCTTTGATGCGATTTTTACTTTTCGCGATAAGTGAAATACTACTGATCTAGTTGCCAAAGACATTCTTGCATTTAAACCTAAACAATATTTACATTTATATTTATACTTAACGAAAATACTTCTTGATACTTGAGTAAAAATATAACTAGGTCTTACATTCATACATATTTCCTATTCAAACATACATAAGATTTTTCCAAAAAAAACGAGTTTATTTGCGTAAAGTTTTTTTTTTGTTGTCTCTCAAACATACAATATTTTTTTTTTTTTTTAAATCTGCTTGCTTAAATTATATGTATACATATAGTGTGCCATAGTTTTTGTTGTTTTTTTTTTGTTTGTTTTGTTTTGTGTCAATAAACCTGCAACATTGCAACATGCATTAAGAGTTATTATAATTAGGCTGAGGCCCGCCCGAAACACAAACATCAATTAGCCGCCGACATGGAAATCATAAAAATCGCTTGGACGCATTTTTACATTGCTATTGTAGTTAGATTTAAATCGTATTGTGCTGTTGTCGTTTTTATGATTTTCATTCTTGATAGACGTGGGAAAATATGCTTCGTAGTCTTCTAGGCAGGTTCCTTGTGTTGTTTTTCTTTTTGCTGTTGTTGATCGAGGGCTGCATCTTTGGGTGTTGGTGCTTCTGGTTGTTGTTGTAGTTGTTGTTGGTTGTGGCGCGGTCCTTAGGCAGAATTGTGTATGTTAAGGCGGAAAATGTCATGAGCAACATAATAGGTACCAGCATTGGCTTTCAGCACGAAGACCTGTGAGAAAGCGAGTGGAGGATCATCATCACACTGCAAAACGATTAAAAATAATTGATATTAACTCCATGCTCTTGAAAATACGTTACTAAAGTGTAATTTTGAATGGAAGAAAGCAATCAAACAGAACAGAACAGAACAGAACAGAACAGAGCAAATTCGCAGATAATCAAGAAGATAGGCATTCTGGCATACCCTTGCTAACCTCAAATTTCACATATTTACTTATTTGCTGTCAAAAGAGAATATTTTAATAAAATATTAAGTTGCTACACCATCGAAAATACGGGTTTATAAACATTTGTGTAATGATGTGTTTGGTTTGGTTGAGAATTGCTAAGCGTTATTGGAAAACAAACCTGGTATAGGCTTACAGACTTCCACATTCGTCTCATATAATCATAAATGTGTATATAGTAGCTCGATCTCACATAAACAATAAATGTGTTTTAGATATCATGCTAAACTGCCTATGTCATTTTAAGTGTACACAAAACATTAATATGCAATTACTTTCGTCAACGTTGCAAACAAATTGAACTAAACTCTTTAAAATCTTAAGGAAAGACCTCTAAGTATTTAAACCTAAACCACTCGGCTAGTCAAAGGATGCTACAAACTGGGGCTGACAGGGCAGGTGAACACGAACTGTGAAGAACAATGTCTGAAGTCATTTGAATCATTTCATGTGAAGGGTGTCTCATATTAATAATTTCTTAAAGTTACACATATAACTTCATTTCTAGCTCGTAAATTTAGGGCTAATGTGCAATGGTACTGTTGAAAGCGTTAGTTCAACACAAAACCCAATTAGAAGCTTGAATTGAAAACCATACAAAAATGGATGAAGGCATAAGTTCAATGCAATTTAGACATTAACAATAACCTTGCAGCAAACGGCAGCTTATGGCAGAAATAGGATACGATTATCGCAATTTTCCCGGACCCGGAGATAGACAGCAGCAGTATGTGTTTGCATGTAGTTTGTTAGCATGGTTCAATAGAACAATAATTATACAAATATATTAATCTCGTTTAGTAGGTCAGTGCTGAAGTAGTATGTTATTGCATGTTTTTTTTTTTGGTTTTGTTGTTACGAATGGATGCAACAAAAAGCTTTTTACTTTGCATGGCCGGTATCGCCCCTCTTGAGTGTTTTTATTGTTGTTGAGATGTTGTTTCTGCCAAATAACGTGGCTACACATCGTGCAGCGCAAGCCTAAAGATATCGTGTTGCACAAAGAAGCTAATTCCCACTGGCTTGAGCACAAAGGTCTGAATATACGCATGCGGTTGATCCTCATCGGTCTGCGTCAATAAATACGATGCAATGCAAATACATATTTATTTATATTGGAAAATATTTATATTGTATGTATGCATGTACAAACATATACATATATATATATATATATATATATATATATATAGTAATTTGAACGGATTTCTCACCTGTACACGTCCCAGGACATTAATCAGTACGCCGCCATCGAATGTGGGCTGAGAGTCAACTGTGGTGATTACACGACTGATCTTTTGGAAACTGAGACTCTGCAATTGTTAGGCATAACTTTGGGTATACTTATGGGGTTTCATTTGAGTGCTTACCTGGACTTTTTCAAGGATTTTTGGCGCTCCTTGTATCTGATGGCCCTCGAATGTCATGAAACTGTCTGTCGCCTGCCCAAAATAGATCGAAAAGAGCCAAACATTCGAAACATTCGATTACAGATGAAATTAAATACATAAGCATGCACACAAACATAGATATACATATATGCATGATGAGGTGTGTGTCATCGTTAGAAATTTCGAGAATATTTATGCACAAACTTCAATTAAGCAATGTCCTGCCAGAGGAAACGGCGTCATCAAAGCTTAGATATAAATATAAAATAAAGCTATTATTGAAATATTAACCGAGTTTCACTTTCACTGCATGGATGAGTTGGTTCATGTTGAATTTGGCTTATGTGCCGGATGGATCAGCACACTTGTACCGCGTAAAATAACAAATGTAATTTGCGCGCTCTTTTTATCGTAGCAGCAGCTCCATGCAATAATTATGTTTCTGGCGATTTGTCAAGGGCGCGCCGCTCGCACAGATGACGAACAGCGAACAACAACAATGAAAGGGTCTTGTTTGTCGTCAACTTCCATATATCCGTACAAGCGTGCAGACATACCTATATGCATGTAGGTCAATGTGTACGCAAATATGTGGCTTATATGCAGAGTTTGAGAATAATATAAACAGCATAGCGAATAGATTTGGCGAGAATACGACTTACACTGTAGAAGTTAACCACGTTAGCGGTTTGCCGGGTCGTCAAAGATGGCATAATATTGCTGAACGAAGCCCTTGCCAATGTCCTCGTATTGTGGATTAAGTGCCATAGCGTTGATATCAGATAATTATTGGATATGTTGCAAATGTGCTGCAGACCAAATACCTAATCAAATAATTTGATTATACTTTTGGCAATGTGCGAGACTGAAAACTCAGAACACAACTGGCAAGTGTGACCACAAGCGGGGTGCGGGTAAAAACTGGCATTCAATAAATTTGTCAACACGATTAAGCACTTCGACCAATCGATTACAAGTCAATATTTTATAATAAATATCGATAGTCTCAAATTAAAATAGTTGCACCTACTCAAATGGTATTTAAATAGAAGTTTTTCGATGTTGATTTTATTGCTTGGTATATTTTTCAGTTGTTTTATATTCAATTCATTGTTTGTGAAAAATTATTATTATTCTTTGGTTTGGCCGACCCCGTTCTAGATGTAATTGACATATTTTTCTCAGTGGATAAAATCACCGTATTTTGGTTGTTCCATAAAACGGTCCGACTAAATTCCAACTTCTTGTGCGTTTCGTGCGCAAAGCGATTAAAGTGGTTATTGTGTATTATTATGTTAACTTTTGCCAATATTTCCCAATTGTGTCGCATTTGCCTGCGCCATCTGCGCCAGATTAATGAACAGCAACAGCAACACCAACAGCGCAACAAATCCAGCTACAATCCGAAAGCGCTACCCCATTTGGCAAAAATGTTGAATCACTTTTTTGCCATTGACGTATTTCAGCAGCCAGAGACATATCCACAAGACATATGTGCATTGTGCTACAATGCCATCGAATACTTTCAGCAGCTCTGCAACGTCGCCGAGCAGAGCAACGAGATGCTGATGCGCCTCACCATAACCCTGGCCGTTGATCAGCCAAAGAGGGCTGAAGCTGATGTTGATGTCCATGTGGATGTTAATGCTGACGATCACTCGGTTGGTATATACAAAACTTTGCAGTTGAGTCAGCTTGTTTTTTGTTTAGGGCTGAGCTAGCATTTTTGCAGTTGACGCTCGTGAAAGCAGAGCCGGCGGAAGACGAAACACAGCATCAACAAGATTACAATGCTGACGCTGACGCTGATGTTGACGTTGACGTGGATGCCAACGGCGATGGCGATGCGGTATCGACATCGGATGCGGATGCGGACAATGTAAACGACAACAATGAGAGCCTGGAGGCGATTAATGATGAAGCAGCAGCTGCAGCGGCAAGCAAGCGAAAGTTGCTCGCTTGCGAGCAGTGCGGCAAGCAGGTGTACAAGCTGCCTATCTGGAGGCGCACATACGGAGCGTACATGAGGGCCACCCGAAGCCGTTTCTATGCCGAAATTGTGATAAGGCCTTCACTCGATATGAGCAACTGCGCTCACATGTGCGCAATGTGCATCCGGCTGTTGCGGCTGCGACAACAACAACAACATCGTCTATCAGCGAGGAACTGGAACTATACTGTGAGCAGTGCAATCGCAGATATAGTACGAAAAATGCACTCGGCGAGCATCTGAAGCGTCACGCACAGGAAAAGCCGCACATTTGCGAGCACTGCGGGGTCGCGAAGGTGACACGCACCGAACTGCTCACCCATCTGCGCATCCACAATCCCGACTGGGAGAAGTTCAAATGCAAGCAATGTCCGCAACTCTTCCGTCACAAGAGCGCCATCAGCCGGCACGTTCGCGTCGTGCACGAGGGGCAGCGGCGATTCCAGTGCGGTCATTGTCAGAAGCGATTCGGCACCCATGCCTCTCAGGTGCGACACGAGCGCCTCCACATTGAAACATTTTAAGTCATGGTGACAGTAGATCTAGAAACCCATCTTCATGGGTATACATACATTCTACATATTCCAAATGATGAGTGCGCCAAAAACTATTGCAATATGTTTGTATTCACATTGTTTATTCATATTGAGCATATTGACAGACACGAAAACTAATCACATAAGCGAGCCGAACTTTTTTATTATATTTGTATTTAGGAAATACTCTCGTCGAGAATCCATCAAATAAAACATTTGAGCATTGTCATTATCAATTGCATACATTTTGTATTGCTAACTGGCAAAGATTTTCCCCTTTACAATATTTTTGTATTATATACGTATGCGGGTACTTGCAATGCTTTAATATTTTACTTACTATTTTTTGTGGTATCACTTTGTGGCAGTTCACTAATTATTCTTCTTAACTTTATTCAAACTTTGGGTTGAAATTCATCAAAATAATTTTCATTGTTTTCTTCCACTTATTTCCAAAGAAAATAGTTTAAATAAAAATGATCAATACACAATGAGATTATTTATTTTCAATTTGACACGATATTAAATTTCGTATGTTCCGCTCTGCATTTTTTAAACTGAGCACAGAACAGCTTAAAAAGTGCCGCCTATGCCCGGCGACTGGTCACACTTAGTTAATACTTAAATATCGATACTTTTCAACCGATAAACGTAGCCAAACAAGCAATATTTACAAACATTGTAAGAAAACTTACAAAAATGTATTATGTTGGTAGCGCATTTTTCAAACATATGCTTGATATTACAAATTATTTAATCTAACAGTGAATACGGCTTTCTGGTAAATGCAGGGACACGTTTTCAAGATAAGCCGATTGGCAATTGGACCTCTGCAAAACCGATTTCGCTGCGTTTTGCCAAACGCCGGCAAACCAAAGCAAATAATACAAGAAATTCAACAGAAGGAATTTTGTCATTGCATCAACACCAGCAGCAACATGGTTAAGTATTTGAATCAAAAAGAGGCCATCAATGTCGACCTAGAGCTCTTCAACGAGTACAAGTTTAGCGTGGATCAGTTAATGGAACTAGCCGGTCTAAGCTGTGCGCACGCTATTACCAAATGCTTTCCGGCCGATCAGTTTGGCCGTGTACTCGTCTGCTGCGGTCCTGGCAATAACGGTGGCGATGGACTGGTCTGTGCCCGCCATCTGGCTCTGATGGGTTACACACCAGCCATTTATTATCCAAAGCCAACAGCAAAGCCGCTTTTCGAAAATCTGTCGCATCAGTGTCAACGCATGGAGATCTGCCGCATTGACGAGTGTCCCACAGTGGAGATGTCTGCCAATAGTTACGATTTAATTGTAGATGCCCTCTTCGGATTTAGCTTCAAGCCGCCGGTGCGCGTAGACTTTGTACCCGTCGTGGAACTGTTGCAGCAGACAAAGCTGCCGATTGCCAGGTACATATCAATATTTCCCATTGTCTGCTCTCCATTTATTGTGATTTCTTAGTGTGGATATACCCAGTGGCTGGGATGTGGAGAATGGTAAGCTCAACGATTGCGATCTGGAGCCGACACTGCTCATCTCGCTGACGGCTCCCAAGCTATGCGCCAAACACTTCAAAGGCAAGCATCACTTTTTGGGCGGGCGCTTTGTGCCGCCGGCTCTGCAGCGCAAGTACGAGCTAAATCTACCTGAGTATCCAGGCAATGAGCTGTGCCTTGAATTATAAACACATAAATAATATATATATGTATATGTACATATATTTTGAACAGCTGTAAATAATTGAAATCGTTGTAAATGTCCAAAATTTATTAAATCTCTAGATCTCTCTCAGCTTAAAGACTTCTACATTTTAATCGCCAATAGCGCCATATCCATAGCAACACTAAGCAGACAATACTATATTGTCTGTACAAATAATTTTTCTTGGCCGATTTCGAGCCGGACAAAGCTGCATTTTTGACTTTTCATAAATCTTTAGAGATTAAAATATTAATTTTAAATTGAAAATTCCAATTTCTAGAGCGAACATTTGTTTAAAGTTAGTGTTTTATTAATATTAACATATGCATGAGAAAAATATAACCTTGTAGGTAGCATCATGCCCCACCCGTATTATTTGTACAAGCGATTGTAGTTCTTGCGCCTACGATCCTCCTCGAAGTTGTTATTGCGTGCCCATTCTTTCAGATTGCCTTTTGAGCGCAGCATCGCCGACTTGGAGTCGACGTCACGCATCACAAACGGTGAGAAGCCGGCAATATAATCATCATCCAGGGCATTTGTCTTTGTTTTGGCCACACGAGACGGCATCTGTCGTGGCATGGGCTGATCCTCAAACAGAATGGGATTGCGCGAGTGCTTGCCGCCCTGAAAGCGTGGCAGGCTTTGGTTCTTATATTTGGCAGTCAGGGAGCGCCTCGTGTTTATGTGCAGCACCTGTTTGCCGTTTTCGTCCAGACTAACGGCCACACGCTTGAGAGTCTTGTTGCCGCAATTGGGGCAGAACACCTTTGTCATGATGCTGGTCGTCTTAAAGCATCCATAACAACGCAATATGTAGGTGCGCAGCTGCTTGATAATCCGTCCATTTAGCGCGGCCAGCTGCAGATTCAGCTGCTTCAGCACATTTTGCAGCGCATAATCGGTTGTCATGCAGGCAACCGGCGGCACAAAGTCCGTTTCCACTTTACCCTCGAGCGCCTTTTTGGCCTTCTTGATGTTTGAGTGCGTTATCCAGCCATCGTCGCCAACGTCCTGGTCCATTTCTTTTTCGTTGGCTTGTTGAGTCTGCTGCTCCTCTTGGTCATCTTCGTGTTCGTCCTTGGACTCTGCTACCAAAAGATCACAAGTTGCCCGCTCCTCGTCCGCAGATGGTGCACATTGCAGTTTCTCAAATAGTTTGTCCAGCTCCTCTTGCGTTAAATCGTCATCGTCCTCGTTGTCGTTGCCAATGTCTGTTCTTGCGTCTGTTGGCTTATGCTCTGGACTTTGTATCCCTGTTCCATCCATATGTGCTTCAATGGCTGCTTTAATGTGGTCGACTTTGTCGCTGCTCCTATTCAATTGCTGCTCGTTGTCATCTTCCTCTTCCTCCTCCTCCTCCTCTTCACCATCATCTTCATCATCCTCCTCGTTGCCCTCGGGCATATACCAGCCGACGAGACGCTTATTATTAACATCCTGCATTTCCTCGGGTTTGTCCTTGGAGGCAATTACCTGTGAGACTACTGGCTCATTGCGCAGGTGCTCAGTGCCAACTGTGTCCGCCTCCAGCTCATATGTGAGCGAAATCACTTTTAAATCAATGCCGGATAAGCTGGCATAGTCACCCGTCTTTTTGGCAAATTGCACGCAATGCTTAACGCTTTCGGGACGTGGCTCGCGCACCTGCAAATCAAATGGGGAGCACACAGAGCCGGCGTATCTGGCGTTTGTTGCGCACCTCGGCAACCACCTCTGGCACCGTGAGCACATTATCCGCATATTCCTGTAATCACGAAAAACAATTTGGGATGTTTTCAATTTGAATATCATTTCAAATATTTTTTGCACTTACGTTAAGTGGCACAGCATTTATAAATGCTGTTGTGTCCGCCACAAGATATTGAATTTTAGTGCTGCTGGTACTCATTATATTATAGGTTGTTCATAAATAATCTTTTAAACGAAACGCACAAGCAAAATTAACAATTTATACTTTTGCACGTGTTGTCCACAAGAATTATCGAGTCTACAAGGTACTCCGATAATCGGCCATCTATCGGTTCGTTGTGAGTATACGTCATTAAATACTAATAAGAGAAGGAAAATAACGTATTCAATATAACTTTGTTAGAACAGAATCTGCTGTAGTTCGTATCATCCAATTCAAATATATTCAAATAGTTTGCATTGAAGCGTTAGTGCATTTAGCACCCTAGCCTTTATGTTATGGCATAATTATAATATGAGATTATTGAAGAAACTGAAAAAAATAATACTATGCATATTGATAATATTTACCATCAAATTTAGTCTTTATATACTTTTAATTATGGATCACTAGGGCTATAGCGATTAACAGTTCTGTTTATGTGGTATGTGTCATTTGACGTCACAAAAGTATGAAAACTGTCTAGCATTTATCGATGGATATGTATGTCGCAACCTTCTAGTGTATTTCTACAAATTGGCGATGCTCTAGTTGTCAATGCAGTGGCATCGATAATTGGCTGCAAGCTATATCGGTATCAGCATTTTGCAATATGCTCATCTCTAGTTTTCAAGCCAAAAATGGCGAAGTGAGTGCGTACCCTATTTTTTTGTATATGAACGGCTTAGATATTTTTGTCAAGCGTACAAATTATATAAAATCGCTTAGATAATTTGGAATATCGGCTATGTGGAATCAATGGCCCATGGCCGCGGTGCCAAACGCGGCAATGGCTGCACCGCCGCCGCAGCCCTCAATACCGCCACCACTGCCCGATGCACCACCGCCTCCGCCGCCTGTAGACAATACTCCAATGGTTGGAGTTGCAGTTGCCTCTGCAGGTGTTACTGGTGGTGCGGCATCCGGCACTTATATGAGTGCGGGCGCACCCCAATCAGGCAACAATCCTTACGAACAGTACACGGCCGCCCAATATGCAGCGATGACGCCGGTACAGCAGTACGCGCTGCAGCAGCACTGGCAGCAGTGGCAAACCTACCAGCATGAATACGCCAAGTGGCATGCCCAGTATGGTGAGCAGGTGAGTTCAGGTTCAGGTTCAGGTGTTCGTGGAATCCGCGTTTTGACTGCACTTTCATGTAATTCTATGTATTCCAAATTCTCACAGTACAAGCGGGAAATGGCCGCCGCTGCAGCTACTAATACTGTGGCGCCACCACACGTCGCAAGCGTCAGCAGGACCTATCGTTGCACCACCGATCACCTCATCAGTGCCCCCCATTGGGCCCGTTTATCCGCCAGCTCAAATTGGCCCTCAGATGGCGGTGCAGCCGGCACAAGCACAGCCACAGCCACAGCCATACTATCAACAGACACAGATGCAGCAACTGCCACCGCAAATGCAACCGCAGTCGCAGACGCATTCCCATACGCAGATGCCTGGTAAAATAATGGCACAGCCGCAGATGTACAATCAGCCGCCACCGCCACCGCCGCAAGTCTACCAACAACAACAACAGCAACAACAACCCCTGCAACAACTGCACCACCAGCAACAACAGCCGCCAACGTCAAATCAATGGCAGCAACAGCCGCCGTCGGGCAGGTTCAACCAAATGCCGCCCGTTAACTACAGTCAGTCGCCAAGTGGTGGTCGTTGTGATTCTGGCATGTTTCCCAATTTACAGCAGCCACCACCTTCGTTTATGCAACAGCAACCGCCATCGACATCAACATCGTCCTTGCCATCCGGTACTCCAACTGATGCACCATGGGCAAAGGGAACATCAAGCCGGGGCAATGACAGAGGCAATACGAAGGATGCGGAGGACCGTTCGCGATGGGATGGACCACCGCCAGATGTGGGATCAGCACGTAACAATCGTTGGCAAGGCAATGAGCCGGGCAACAACAACAACAGCAGCAATAACAATAATAGTACCAATAACAACCAAAGTGTCAATAAGTCAAATCAATCTGGCAACAGACGCAGCTGGCCTGGTAACAACGCCAACAACAGTCGCAACAATCCGTTCAACACAGGATCATCAGGTCACTTTGCCTCCGATGATGATGCTGGACCCAACTCTAGCAACTTTGACAGTGACAGCAACAGTGGCAACTTTGGTGGACCGAGTTCGGTAGGGGGCAGAGATAATACAAATTATGGCGGCAACTTTGGCAATAATGGTTCGGGTCAAGGTCCTACTGATAATTATGGGCCAGGTAACAATAACAACCGCCGCAGCGGACGTTGGGAACAAAATCGATCGAATCAAAGCGGCGGAAATTTTGGCCCACCACAGAAAAACAACAACAGTTTCCATGATGCCGGCTTCAATCGCGTCCCAAATCAAAGCAGTTACAGCCAGCAACAGCAACAACAACAGCAGCAGCAGCAGGAGCTGAGCTTTGATCGCCTGTTCAACCAGTGGGAGAAGCAGTTCGAGGATTGGAAACGTGCCAATGCCAATCATCCAGATCGCGATGAATACCGACGCTATGAGGAGGAATTTGAGAAGCAGCGACGTCGCATTGCTGACCGGCGAGAGCAAATGCGACGCGGGCGTCAAATGCAAAATTCTCAACAACTACCACCAAACCAACAACAACAGCCAGGAGCCAGCGGCGGCGATGGTCGCTATGGCGACTATGAGGAAGGCGAAGGCTATTCAGATGAGGATAGTAATAAGCAGACACAAAAGCACAGCAGGGACCAGGGCCCAGGTCAGAGACGTGTACAGAACCAGAGACAAGGCCAGAACATGGAGGAGCAAAATGAGGCGCCCAACGAGTCAGACGCAACTAAATCCCAATACGATTCGCCAAAACCAGATGCACAGCAGGAGCAACCAACAACAGCAGACAATGCCATTAGCTAGCCCAGCGAAGCCCGCAACTCAGCAGAAACAATTGCTACCACAAGAACAACCGAAATTACAACAGAAGCCGCAATTAAATGCCCAAAAACCAGCGGCGCCAACCAGCAACAGCAACAGCTGAATGTGGATAAGGGTACAACTACAGCCACGGCTGTAACTTCCACTTCACCTTCACCTTCAGCTTCAGCTCCCTCTCACGCAGCAGGTGCTGCTGCACCGGCAGGTACAGCTACTGGACTGGGCAAGCGTAAAATTGATGCTGTCAGATCGACTCCACTGAAACAGAGCAAACAGGAGAATATCTTAATAATCTCATTAGACGATGACGACGATGAGGGGGATGAAGTGCAGCAGAAAGAGGACAACTATGTAGAGTCTTCTAACGATGCGCGCATGAAAAATATATTTAAAAAGAGCGATGGCATACCAGGGCTCGATTTGGTTGCCGATGGCAGCACGGCTACTGCCGGAACTGGATCCGCAGCTGCGTCCTCAGCAACAATGCCAGCAAGTCAAAATGCTGATAATAACAAGAAGATACCATCGCTGTTTGATGTGGTCATTGTCAAACCAGGCATATCGCCACAAGGTCCGCAGTTAGAAAAAGAGAAGGCGACAGGGACGACGGTCAATGAATCGCTGCCAGACACTGTTAGCAATGTAATCAAAGATCCCGAGTTCATGAACAACTTGTCTCAGGCTCTGGCCCAGGCGCAGGGTCGCGAACTGGAACAGCAACAGCAACAGCAGCAATCCAATGAGCGCTCTGATTCCGCCAACAACAGCAACAAAAATGAGGGCAAACACGGACGGGCGCTGTCCTTTGCCGAATGGAAGAACAATCAGAAGAATAATCAGAAAATAGCAAGTCGGATGGGCAGCAGAATAACATGGCGGATAATGCGCCGGGCGGCTGTTTTGGAGGAGGACCAGCTGGCAATGATGCCGGAAATCGCGGCGGTGGTTTTGGACCTGGCGGTGGTGGTGGTTTTGGTACCGATCAAGGCCACCACATGGATTCGGTTCCAATGGTCCATCCTTTGGACCTAGCGGGGATGGAGGTGGCCAGGTGATGGGACCGAATTTTATTGATTTTGGTGGTCCGTCGTGTGGCAACTTTCGACCGAATGGTCCCAATTTCGGTGGACCCAATTTTAATCAACAGGGGGCAGGACCATTTGGTGGCGGCCCTGGACCAAACGGGCCTTTTGGACGTAATTTCGGTCCCGCTGGACCCAACAATCCCAATTTCAATGGACCCGGTCCAAGCTACGGTCAACATTTCCGTGGCAACGGACCCGGTCAAGGTCCTGGCCCGGCCCAGTTTCGATCAAACTTCTGCGGCCCAAATGGACCGGGACCTGGTCAAAACTTTGGAGGTCCTGGACCATTCTGCGGACCCGGTGGACCAGGTGGACCAGGTGGACCAAATGCAGCACCACTGTTTAACCGCAACTTTGGACAAATCAATCCCAATGAACACAACTTTGGCCAAGGACCTAACAGTCCCAATGAACGCAACTTTGGCCCAGGACCAGGATCAGGACCCAATAATTCGAATTTCAATCGGTCCAAAATGGGCAACAACAACAACAACAACAACAATAACAACAACAACAACAAGAATAACAATTCGTTCAGCGAGAATCCATTCAAACGCAAAGTCGGACCCTCTGGCCCAAGCTATGAAGATAATCCGCGTGATGGGCCCGGATTTGGACCACGCGGAAGAGGGCAGATGAATCAGTCAAAGAAATTTGGGCAGGCGAGAAACAGTTTCGGCAACGCGGGAAACAACAGCAATAGGCCATGGCCTGATAGGTATGTGTCATAAGTTGACCCTAATCTTTTGCCTCTCTCAGTGGCTCTATCCCTTTTTGTCCATACCGCATAGAATTTAATATGACCAATTACCAATTACCAATTACCGGGGGCTCAAACTTGGATGTCTCTAAATACGCATTTCTGCGAATTAGGTGGTCCAAGTTTCCAATCCGTCTGAGTGTTAACCAACCCCAACTGATGCATATGAATCAAAATCCAACCGTTTTGTATTATCTTTGTCTGTACAACAGTCTCCGAAAATAAAAGCTCCAAATTCGTGCATTATTTTATGACATTCGATTTTGATGCAGCTATGTGTAAAATATGGAAATTTCAATGCGTTTCTCTTTTTGACTTCTCAAAATTGTCTGGAGAGTTACATAATCTCTTTAATTTTAGTTATGCAAACTGTATATAAGTGGTAATATATATATACATAATTGAACGGGCCTGTATTTACATAAGAATGTTTGTGCTGAATTCAGGAATCGATGTTGCATTGTGCATTCATTGACTGGTGTTTGCCACACAGCAGATTCAAAACAATTCTCCATTAGTTTTTAAACTTTTTACTTAAAGAAAAAAAGATGATCATTGGTTTTTGCAATAACCCCAAGAACATTAACATTTTCCAAATACCCTTTCAAACAAGAAATTTGGAGTTCGAAACAAAGCCGCAATATATATAATGTATTGAGTCTATTAAGTCCATGGAATCAATACTGTAAAATATTCCTGCACCCAAAAAAGCTCTACCAATTTCAGAAAATTTATTCTATTCTAAGCTCTTTTTTTTACAACATTTTTAAATCGAACTGTTTTTTTTAGAAAGCAAGAAAACTATGCGAAATTTCTAGATTCAGTCAGTTATAAGAATATGTCTTTCTTTTTACAATTTGCTTTAAAAGAGTCTTACAAAACTTTCAAAGGGGTTTAAGACTTTTTGTTCAGCGAATGTACAAATTCAAGATTTCTTTTTTTATTTTTCATAAAAATGTTTCTGTTTCAATATATGACATATGCAGCTAAATGAAATTTTGTCCTGTACGTAATTATTTTAAATATTTAAATTGTTCATAATCGTGCATATTTCAAACGTGTACGAATTAGGAACGATTCTCAAATGACTTAGAGGAAAATTGATTACTTGGAAATGAGAGCCCATTAAACAGAAACAAAAATATATATCTTTAATAGGCATTATTTAAACCCTGAATGTTTTCCAACTCGTTTCTATGTTCGTAGTTTAAATGTGCAGGCATCTTTTGTTGATCTCGTCGTTAATGCTGGAATTTTGATTCCATACCCGTTTCTCTTCTTCTCTTCTACTTTTATGCACTCAAAATACAAACAACATGAAAATCAAAATGCAAACTAAAATATAAAATTCAACTATCATTCAATTTCAATGGCGCATCAATTCAATGACTGCTGCATACAAAATTTATAATTTGACAAATTTCAACTGTTCCGTGTTCCGTGCGTCTGCGCAGCGGCCGATCCTTCCGCGGTGGAGGTGACGCCCCAAACAGGAGCAATAGTAACGTCCATCATCGTGGGTCCCGCTAGAACTCATTTAAGAAGAAAAGTGCTACGATATTAGTTACGTGCCCTTCCTCCTCCGCGACACACACACAGACACACACACAGACACACACACAGACACACACACAGACACACACACAGACACACACGCAGACACACACACAGACACACACACAGCGCATATCGAAACATTAAAACAGCGGCGAGGCAGCAGAGGATTTTACACAATATCCAAAAAACACACACGAAGCCACAAGTGCATACTGCGACCTTTTAATCTCTCCCAATTTCTCAATCAATCTCAATGTAAATACCTCCGATTACCGTTGAGTGCAGCATTACAATAAAATACATTGTATATTATCGAGTATATTTACATAATTCATTTTAATTTTTCCTTCGAGCTTAGTTTTAAGTTTTTTTTTAAAATGATTTTTGTATTATTTTGATGCTTATTCCCCACGATTTTTTTCTTTCTTAATATAACAAAGAATAAATTTGATTAGTTTTATTTGATTTATTTTTGGGGTACATAAAATAAAATTTCCAATTTATAGTGAATTTCGAGTGACATATTTCTATGTACTAATACTTACACATATGTTAAACATAAAAATGCAAAATTCGAAACACATTGAATACGATTATGAATAAAATGAATCATTTTAAATGCGCTTGTGCACTTCAGTATTTATTTGTAAAATAAGAAATGCATACTATCTTCATTTAAACATAGGTGCATTTTGCATCACCTTTAAGAATTGTCTGCAATGAATCAAAAATTCGTACATCTGTATTAAGCAGTCCGAATTACGAATGGGTGTCCGCTTGTAACAAGAAGCAAAAAAAAATAATTATTATTCGTTAGCCACTCAAGAATAAGAGTATAAAATGTATTGTTGCATACAATACGATTGTGCCACAGTTTGAATTCCCGATGCTGAATGCTTTTTGACATACTTAGAAATGACCTGATTCGTTTTGAGTATAATATGCACACATATTATGCATCAAATATTGGACAACGTTATTAGTAATATAATAAATACATACATGAAACCCTTACAAACTTACAAATTGATAATGATAATGATACTCACGATTAAATACCTTTGCCAAAATAAGACAAGTGTACAATGTAATTCTGATATTTGTCCACTCAAACAACCCAATTTGCGTAGCTTATTGGCAATAAAAATTGAGATTGATACGGGCGTATAAGAGTCCATTTGCATAAATGTACTTAAATGGTGTCGAAGATATCTTCTAATCATATTAAGGGTGTACAAATAGGAAATGTCAATTTTATTTGCTTGTCTGTTGGTCATAAAAACGTCTACCAAGTTCACAGAAAAAGTTATATTTGAATACCTTGAATACCTGGTCAGTCCGTCTGCATACTGAAGTTATCCATACAAAATTATTTATTTTTATTATATTTGAAGTGCTATCAAATAACACATTGGGGATACATTGATTAAACATCTTGGAGGGTAAACCAAGAGGTGAAACAAAACCACCTTTCTTGTGACTATATTTTAGCATAATTTGTTGTTCAGGATGTGGCAAATAAATGCTTCTAAATCTTATACCAACGAAACAATCGGTTGAAATAATATTTGAAATTCGGCTTGCCGAATTTATCCATTCTGTTTGTTTCATATCCTAAACTAAGTTCACATGACTCTTGTCAGCTGGCTGGTTGACTGTGCCAAGTGCGCTCTAATTATTCTAAATGCCAACTCATGTTTTCCTCAATGATCCGACCCCGACCCCGAACCCGACCTCGCCCCTGATCCTAACTCTGACCCTGACTCGTTATGAAAATAGCTTGATTCGACCAATGTCCCACAAATCAGAAATATATATGTAATAAGTACAAGTTTAAGTGTTTTTTTCCTGGTTTAATATTAAAAACATAAACCAACAAAAAAAATTTTTTCAATCAAAAAATCCAAAATTTACGAAAAAATAAAAATAAAACAATAATTAAATAATTGAAAAAAATGTTAAACAATTGATATGAAAACCAAACCCGAAACTGCGATACGCAACGTTGCAGCGCGGAGCACATCAACAATACCCAACGACCAAACGATCCCGTCTATCGACCCATGCAAGTGTTCGACTATCAGAATAGCCGCAACACCAGCGCCAAGGTTATCGACTATGGTCACAAGTCCGCTGATAACGCAGCCACTCGAGTTGGCATCGGTGACCCAGGTCCAGGTCCAGGTCCATGTTCAGGTCCAGGTCCAGGTCCAGGTCCAGGTCCAGATCCAGGTTTAAGCCCAGGTGCAGGCCCAGGTGCTGACCTCGCCTCAGCGGTATCGGACTTTAGACCTGGTGTCAGCTTTGACTATGGACATGCCTCACACAATGCACCAGAAACGTCGGGCCCAACTGGACCAGGTGCTGGCTCAATGAATCGGAATCCAAATTCCAACAATAAGAAGAAAAACAAAGAAGAATAAAAATCGTCAGCGCTTGTTGCAGCAACAGCAGCAACAAGAGCAGACTTGACAACATTGACCGGTAACGAGGTAAGTGATTAGCTCGCAACGCTGCCATTGATCGCAACTGGAAAGAATAATCTCACATTCATATCCCATAGTGCACTGCCCCAGAGCAGGCTGCTGGCAAAACGGATGATCTCGAGGACATATCCGACGGCGAGGAGTAAGTTAAATTGGTCAACTTCAGAGTCCGTGAATAATCATAATCTAACTACGCAGTTCACTGACGGATGTGGCTCGATTAGAATCACCGCCGCCGCCTCCAAAGTTTCATAAACAGCAACAGTCCCAGTCCCCGTTGCAGCAACAGACAGTCAAAGCATTGCCCGCTAATCCGAAGCGCCGTATTTTGGGGGATCCGCCCACGGCTCTGTTTCCCTCGACGGCAGCAGCCAATGAACAGATACCCGAACAGATAGATACGCG
Organism: Drosophila hawaiiensis; assembly: GCA_037043685.1. Taxonomy (NCBI): domain Eukaryota; kingdom Metazoa; phylum Arthropoda; class Insecta; order Diptera; family Drosophilidae; genus Drosophila; species Drosophila hawaiiensis. The sequence continues at coordinate 304,414 of JBAMBA010000217.1, forward strand.
CCGTCTGGAAATGAGCGTTCCCACGAATGAGAATCTCAATACTATATCCATTGATGAGGTGCTGCTACCACCAGGTCGGATATCGCGTCCCAAGCGCATTTGCATTATATTGCGCGGAGCGCCAGGCTGTGGGAAGTCGTATGTGGCACGTCTGATAAAGGATAAGGAGTTGGAAATGGGCGGAGCCAATCCACGCATACTTAGCATCGACGACTATTTCATCATTGAAAACGACTATGACGAGAAGTGCCCTAAGACTGGCAAAAAGGTGAGAATGGGCCAGCAGATCAGCAAGTGCTTAATGCACTTGTAATTTCTTTACTTTGTATACAAACTGGAACACCTTAAAATAACTTACAAACGGCGAATAATGTCAACACAACAACAACCACAATTTGCAAAATGCGATAATTTTCTTTGTTGTTTGTTGTTTATTGTTTGTTTTCATTTTAAACTCGTACCTCGTGAATTAGAAAAAAAGGCACCTCTGAACGAATATATATTCTAGATCATCAACAGCCGAGACGATATGTCAAAGTCCGTCTGTTTATTGTTAGTTTCTTTGAAAACTAATCTTTCAGTATGAAAACTGTCTGATTAGTGATTAGCATTGTATTAATAGATGCCGTAAGAACAATCAGCCAAAGCTTTTAGTTAATAATTAAATTTTGATATGTGCCGCGGAACTCCGATTGCCTTTATTATACTTGTTTCATATTTCCAGATACCGAAGAAGGAGATACTCTATGAGTATGATGACGCCATGGAGGAGACGTATATGCAGTACTTGATAAAATCGTTCAAGAAGACGCTTAGCGATAATCTCTATGATTTCATTATTGTCGATTGCAACAACAATTCACTGCGCACTCTCAACGAGTTCTATTGTCATGCAAAAGATTCGAATTTTGTGGTGAGCAGCTTACTCTTTCTCTCTATCTCGCCCTCTCTCTCTCTCTCTCTGTCTCTGTCTCTCTTTTGTGTATCGCTGAAACTGATGCTGAGTTTTTGGTATTTTTGGCAGCCCTACATCATTGACATGCACTGCGATGTGGAGACGTGCTTGGGACGCAATATCCATCAGCGAAGCGAGGAGGACATACGTTTTGTTCTGGAAAATTGGTGTACAACGCCATTGCACTACATAAAACTTGATGTGTCGTCGCTTCTCGAGAATGTGGTTGAAATGGAAGATGTAGAGGACATGGCAACGGTAACTACCCCGGCCCACGGCCCACGGCTCACGGTCTACGATGCAGGCCATCCAGCTCAATCATAAAGCCACCTGAAGCACTTGACTGCCTGGACAGCGTTTGGCTGGCCAGCAGCTGTTGTGTATGTGTGTGTGTGTGTGTGTGTGTGCGCGCGTTTGTCAGCGTGTGGCACTGACACACTGGCTAGCAGTGTGCGGCTGGCTGCACAAACTGCATAGTTATTATAAATGTACCTATATATATGTAGTTATATTGTTATACATATATGCGAAGAGCTGTAGTCTAAGCACGAGTATCATTTAGTTGGCGATGCCAGTTTAAACAATTGTCTAAAAACCACTTTAGTCTAAGCTTCTCTGAAATACTCATAATTTTCATAAATCTATGTATGTGTCAATCTGTCACATATGTTTATGTGCGTATGTATATATATATATATATATATATATGTATATATCTATATATATATATGTGAGTGTCTTTAGTATATATATATATATATATAGATATATATGGGATTACATACGTACATAAATACTGGGTATACCATTCACAAGTATGTAGTTGCATTTCGTTATTATATATACACTTCGAAACAATCACAATCTATATATCTGAAATACAACTAGAACGGCTTTATACCAAAATATCGAATATGATTTAAGTCCCTAAGTAAAGGCAAATGAAATGCTCTTCAAGCAAACCTTTGTTGATTTATTGCGGCTTGTTCATTGCAGGATGATAATGCAGACAGCGAGCAAGCTGCTCCGGATGAGGCAATCACCGATGCCGCTCCCGCCGCTGCCACCGACGAGGACGACGACGAGGATAGCAACAGTGCCGTTACGGCCAACGATGTAAGTGTGAGCCGATTAGCCATCTCAGGGTTGGGTTAGCGATTGCCCCATTGTGGGCATAGTGCTTTTGATAGGTTGTGAGCTACAGCGTTGCTTTCGCTAATACAAATATTATTTTATTGTACAATTCTTGCGACATGTGTTTTGGTTATGTTGTATATAGTGCGGCTTACTGAAAAGCAAGTGGGAAAACGACACCACGGAGGAAAATTTGGGTAAGTTCTGTTAAATTAAAGCAACTGCTCTACATTGGTTGTGTAATACAAAACTATTTTTCCCTTCCAGCACGTCTCGATGGCACGAAGCGTCTAATGCAAAAGCGTAAGACGGCAAGCATTGCTGACTACCTACAATTGGACGAGTGGGAACCTCCCACTGTCAGCGCCGATGGCAAGAAACGCGTAAGTCGCTCCCATAAAGCAATCTTCTTTCTATCGATTTAGACATATGATACTCACAAATGTCTAAACCGTTGTAGGTGCGTTGGGCGGACATTGAGGAAAAGCGTGCCCAGCAAAAGATGCGTGCGATTGGCTTTGTTGTTGGCCAAACCGATTGGAAGCGCATGATGGATCCCAATGCGGGCAATCGGGCGCTCAACAAGACAAAGTACATTGAGCGCGTCAACAAACGGCGATAGTCAAGATCACGTGATCAATTGGCAAATGATAAATTGCATGTCCGCACATCTAATTTGAGTTGTATTTAATAGTTCATTGTAAATTATACACTAGTTTGCTAACCGCCATTGTACACAGAATTCTCACATGCATATACTGTCTGACAATTTTGGCATTGGCGTGCAAAGCCAACAGTGTCGGGCAACAAACCATTTCCAAAACAATTTGTACACAATGCTCAAAACACATTGCATGCTCTTTGTTTAAGTGTGTATTATTATTACGTATACTTTACATTATAGTTATTTTCAACTGCGCTTATAGACAAACTATTTGAATTATTATATCATTATTTTTACGCTACATTTGTAATGCTGATCAAAAATATATATACCTTGTGGGGTTGGAAACGATTATAATACTCTCTAGGATATAACAACACAAAGAAGAAATTAAGTAAATTCCAGTAACTAATTTTCACTTAAGTGCATGAATATAATTCAGACGTCAAATCGTTGAACCGATCAAATCAATATCAAATGTCAACTCGGTTCACAATATTTGCTGTAATGCATTCTATTCAGGACTATTTTTTTTACAATTTTTGCTCACTGTTAAACTTCAATCTTTAACATTTCAAACTTTTGGCGCTAGTGCAGTAATAAATACAAAAATTAGGTAATAGCTGAAATTTATACGCATTTACAACCCACATAAAATATATATTTATTTTTTATAATTTTCTTTATATATAATTTGGTTGTTTAATAAATGTCAGTTAATATTCTTATATTTGCTTAATAGTAAATTATACACTCAGTCATTAACAGACTTAACAGAGAGAAATCCAAACATTAAAAATACTTTATTTACAAATAGAAAAATACTACTTACATACATATATGCATATGTATACTTATATATATTTATATATACATATACATACGAATAGGTTTATATTTATATATGTATTTAAGGTTGAAAATGTGAAAAAGCAAAATCTGAGGGCTTTTTTTTAATGGAGATCACGTTTACTTAACCACAGATGTTGTTTTATCTAATTTGTTTATTTATTGATAATAATTATGTGTATATCTTAAATTAAATGACTAGATAATTAGATAAATTTGTCTGCAGACGCATATTAAAACAAAAGTGCAACTTAATACAAAAAAAAAACTAAAAATCTTTTCTTTAATGTTTTTATTCCTACTTTTAAACAAATATACAGAAATATTTCTTGGGAGATTTTTGTTTTCGCAAAGATATTAGAGTTATTGACAACCTGTCTCTGAGGGTAAAAGTATCATTCTTCTACTTATATCGATATTCAATTTGATATATTTTTCAGCACCAACTGTAAAAAATGTGATTATTTCGAGTCATTTGTTGTCTTGTGCTTTCATTTTGATTAAATGTTTGCTTGCAGTTCTTATAATATATATGTGATTATTGGTGGCCAGGGTAAGTGGTGCTATTGAGCCACGAAACACGTCAAAAAAATTAGTCGATAACTTTCGTATACATCTGAAGGTTAAAGATTTGCAGAACTTTTGGACTCAGATCTAGCACGCGATGTTTGCGAATGTTGACCACAACAACAACAACAACAACAACAACAACAACAACAATAACAACAACAACATCAACAGCAACAAAATCTATAACCCAAATGATTTGACTCCACCTTGGGCAAGTCGTGCCACCCACATTATTTGTGTCCTTTGCGTAGCTAGCAGCATGCGCGTGAGTGGCAATAGGGAGAGCGGACTAAAAGGACTCCAGCACCAGCACCAGCAGAAACACCAACACCAACACCCACACATTCCTATATCCATATTCACATTCGCATTCGCATTTGGTGATGGGTCAAACACGAAGCTGAAGTCGTAACAACGACGCTAAGCAGCAGTTTAGTCGAGCAACGTATCTCGAACGCAACGGACGCCCGTGCCGCGCAAGCAAAAAGAACAAGCAACGCCAACAACAACACCAACACCAACAACACCAAAAGCAATAGCAATAGCCACAACTAAAAACAGCATTAATAATAATAACAACGACAATCTATCCACAACACCGGAGCCCAGTGTGAACGCATTGAAAGGCCCAAAAGATACACGAACGTTTTTCGTTGTTCCTTTTTTTTTTTTGGTTAATGTTTTCTTTATTTTGGCATTTGTTTAATTGATTCAATGCCTTTTTTTATTGTGGTGTGCTGCACGTTAGAATCGCCCAGTGACGAAGTTAAAGTTACGTCAAAAGGAGGCACCAGTGAGGCGACAATAACAACAATAGCAACGAGAACAAGCGTAGAATAGCGTTTAGCCGTGTGGCAGTCTTTGGCGCCTCGTCTCCCCGCCCCCTCGTTTTTGACACGAGTTGCCATTTGTTGTACTTGTTTTTGTTATTTTGTTCTTACTTACTTTCGCTTTTCATATTACCCATTGCTGATTTCCAGCCGGCATCGGCAAGGCCAACAACAACGCTTATGTAAAGTGTAATATGGAAGCATGTCTTCCACATCCAGTTACGTGCTAGCGCTGTCATCGTTCAATTTATTATTGTTCACCCAAGGTAAGCTAATCCTAAACTGATACGAAATAATACTACGCACAACATATGCTGCGCTCTTTGTCGTTACTTTACATAATCTGCCTACAGCAAACGGCAACGAGCAAATAAACAAACTGACAAAGCCTCTGCTTTCGAATCGATCAAATATTCCATAGAAATTTCACAATTGTTGCTCATACGCCGTGTCAGGCAGGCAGCTCTAAGGCATGCCGTGAATACGTGTCGTTACACTCAGTTGCAATTTTTACCCTCCTCGGCATTCATAATTAATAATTTGTTATAAGTTTGGGCCCCTCGGCACATATGGGCTTCCTGTGAGAACCCAACCCAATTCGACGAGTTGGCCAAAAGCAATTAATTTTGCTTCAGCACCAAACATATTTAAAGTATTTTCATACATCCTCACTTAAACGCCATGGGAGTTGTAAATCTTGGATAACATTTCCTCTGTCTAGGAATACTTCGAATAAAAAAAGGCATATTTGATAGTTTAATTTTAAGCTGGTATCAATAGTATAAATAAGTGGCTAATAAGCATCTATTGCAGAAAAGTTTAACAAATTGGCAGCTATAAATTTAATTTCATGCTTAAGCACTTATTGCAATGAAATTTTGTATTTATTGAAATTAATAAATAAATAGCAAACATTGACTAACAGCCAGACAACTTTATAAACACAGCTAAAACAAACTTTTGGTTTTGTAATTTTAGCTAAACAAATTTAAGACGCTTTCCATTGAGAGTATTCAACTACCGGATGCCTTATGCACAGTTCTAAATTTTCTAAATATGTTTGTAATCTGTTAGAGTCAGGTAAAGTGTTAAAAGTGAGTTGCTACAGAGAGTATTCAGAGTATGCCAGGTTCTCACTGGAATTGGAATTGGAATTGCCGGCATTGCCTTGCCCAAATGTTTGCAGCATAGCTTGTCAGTCGAAATTTATTGGGTTGCAAAGTAGTAAATACTAAGTAACTAACCAATTCGGTGTATAACAGATGCAGAAAATACATATAGTAAATTACCCGAATTTTTAAAGAGGTTATTTTCAATTTAAATTGTCGTTGAATTAACTTAAATTTAACGGCATTGTGCGGGCTATTGGATACTTGACGTGTAGTTGGTTTTGTTATTGCTGTTGCTGTTGCTATTGTTCGATGGTAAATCTGGACTGTCTAAATAAACGATACACTCTAAACTGCCACTTGTACCTGGTTGCTGTTTATTTTACTCCAAGCTACCTCGATTTGCATGTAAATTACGTATTAACCTTTGACTCCATGCCATGCAGCACATTTTGGACCTTCCTAGTGTAGCTGCTAGTATGGGGAATGCAACGACTGGGGCGTGTGGGCGAGGCAGTGTCGAGTAATTGACATAATACTATTAGTTTCCGATTGTTATCTGAAACGATTTTTTTTGGCTTCCCTTCGCGGTCATCTGGTGGCCTATGCGTTTACTTTTAATTATAAAGTTTTTGGACAGCCAACAGTGATAAAAAAATTGCGACTAGTCCAGAATGAGTGTGGAAATTCAATTTCGACAGCTCTGCGAATGTTTGCTTTTGACTTGGAACTTAAACAGTGGCAGCCACAATTAATAAGTGTGCATATGAACTCGCCATTTCCAAAGTTTTAGCTCAATGACAGCAGGTAGACAGTAGGCGATGCACGTCAAATATGTAACTAAAATGAGTAGCACAGTTAAAAGCAACCTTATATAGTAGTATATAAATTATAATTTCTTAGCTGAAGGATAATATAATAATAAAAATACATTTGTTGCAAGTAAAATCAAAAATACTCGATCAATATATTTCTTTATTTATTTTTATTAATGTCAAAATGATGCCAAAGAATTACATAATTGTATGTAATTGTTCGAAATCCCTTTCATTTATAAGTTGAAGTGATATTTGTAACTAAAATGTTTTATCGATCTCATATCGTATATATAAACATGTGAATATGGTTAAAGGTCATATTTCATAACTTTATTCAATTTGCAATTTGCAAAGTGCACTTCTTTTTATGGATGTTCATTGTTGCTTGCGATTTTGTAGCTCTTCAAACTCTATGCACATTCTAAAATTTATGATCAAAGCTGCAAGCTGATGTCCTTTTTTACTCATGTCAAATAAAGTTTGTTGGCTGGTTGCAATGGTCTTTCAATTGTGGTCCTTTGTATGATTTATGCATGAACGTTGTACATGCATGTGTGACAACAACCATTGCATTCCGCTTAGAACAATAGGACGACCAACAGCCAGAGCCAGGCGCATGAACCCCAACTGCATTGTGCATTAGAGTTAACTCAGCTGTCATGCAGCTAAGCTATTGTGCGATTGTTTGAGGCAGCTATCTGCCTGCCTGATTTGGGTTGGTTCTAGGGGCAGACGATTCTGCCCTGACCTTTGTCTAGTTAGTTGCCGATGGTTAGTTTCGATGCTTGGTTGAGAGCCTGTCGACTTGTTTCGAGATGCGCTCATATTCTTCACAAAGACAGCACCTGCACGGAAGGGGCATGCAGCAAAACAAAGGGTAATTAGGACTTAACCCTTACAAGCAATCAAGAACAACAGCCGGTACTATTTTCGCTCGTCTATTTTTGTACTAAAGCCACTGGTGCCAAATTTCAATGTCAAGCTCAAAAGGTGAGGCATCAGAAAGCTGGCACTCTTTGTTCTTTATATAAATAGACTCTCACACGTGACGACACAAAGCATGCCACGGGGCGTATGTGGGACTTTTGATTTTGCATTGATTTTCCATTTGACGCAAGGTTATGAATTTCCCGCGTTGTAGGTGTAGTTGTTGTTATTGTTCTTATTGTTCTTATACACGGTATATCCGCTAATCACATCATACAACAGCAAAGCGTATTCAAAGCAGCGACAAAGACATTACTAAACTATGATGTGGGGTCACTTTGGAGCTAAACGAAGATAAGCTTTATATTTGATATATCCCCAAATTAATCTTATCGATATTAAGGAAGCTTGTCGTTTTGAAAATATTATATAATAACCCATAAGCACTGCTTGAACGTGAGTTTTTGTCACGGCAATGCAATATTTGTTAATCGAGCTCTCTCGACTAGAGCATTCTTTCTTATTGAAGTTAATCAGGCGAACACAATAAGCAACGGACGCCTGACTAGGTTATACATGTATCTTTACGATTAAAATATTTGTTTGGCATATTAAAACATTATCAATAATTTTGAACTCCAACTGCTTCAGTCAAGCGAATTTTATTACTATTATATTACGTTAAAAATTTCGATATAAATACAATTTTCATAAATATAAATTTGTATTTGTATTTATAAGAAAATGAATATGTCTTTAGCCAGATCCAGGTCAAGTGTTTTTTAATTTGTACCTTGATGTGTTTCGATTCCTGTCGAACGAACTCTATGAATCGCTTCCTGAAGACGAACCCTCACGGGACTCCAAGGAAGGAGCCAGCGCAAGACAAATTTAAATTATAAAAAGAGGTCACCAAGCAAAAAATAATTGTAAGAATACATTTTTGTTCTTTAATGAGATCATGCTCTTATCTGGATATGGATATTTTACTGGAATTGCACATAATAATCCAGTAGTTCCGCTAGTTTGAAGCAATTCAGCAACTTTTTAACCATAATATCTCATATACGACCCTCGCAACATGCAACATCAAATGTTTGGTTAAAACACAGCAAGCAACACAAACAAGGCTTAAATGAGAATTGACGTCCATCCACAGTCAGAGCAAACATCCTTTTTTCGCTTTCTTTTTCCATCTGCATCAGCAGCTCCATCTGCTTCTATGGCAATTTGGCATCCGGACAACGAGCAAGTGGTTCCGGATTAGCTGCTGCTCTGACCTCGTTGTTCCCAGCAGCGACTTGCACGTTAACTAATTATGAATTTTAATTAATTCTGGGATAAGATTAGAATTACCAAGTGCTTGGCAAACGTGTCTGTTTTATTTTATTTATTTTTTTATTATTGCTTGCTGTTATTGTTATTTGCAGCTTATTTTGCTGACTGGGCACAATGCAATGTGGCAGCAACAAGACTTTGCTGGCTGCCTTCTTGAGTCAGACACTTTAACATTTTATCACTTTAGACAACGCCTCAGGAATATTTTTCTTAAGCTATTGTATTTAGTTTGAGAGAACAACAAGTGATTTCCAGTTGTTTGTAGAAAAGCATGCTGCATGTCTATAAACTAATACGACTTGTGCGTCATAATAAATACATATATATTGTTATCATTGTATTTTCCTGTAGATACATATATTAATGTTTATACCCTGCATATATACAATAGGTTCAGTGGTGTATGATATAGCAAAGGCAATAGTTAGTATTTCAAGTGTAAAACGTATTTATTTGCTCTTTTTGGGGTTTTGTTGCAACTTGCAACAGTCTTCAAATTGACTACAACATTCATTGTAATTTGGCAAACTAGCTTTAAAGCTCTTACCAGTTTGTATACTTGTATACAGGGTATCACTTGTCCTCCATTTACTATGGTTTTATCGCTTGCTTCACCTACAATACACGCAAAATGCTTGTCAATTGGGTAACAACATTGTGGCCACCAAATGCAAGTGGACTCCGTGCCCAACAGCCGTTGAAAAACGTCGAATCGACCGGCATGGACACGGTGGAATTCCAAGGAGAGCGTAATGAAATACAACGGGAAATACAAGCAATCTTTGGCACGCCGACGATTACATGCCCTTGCATAACGAAGTCCATTTTAAATTTGTTATAATTTTTTACTCAATTATTGTTATTAATTAAGGAAAAGCGAATCGCTTCGAAGTGTTTATCAATCTTTTTTTGCAAAAGATACATAACGCATATCGCGTGAGTTTCGTCGTTACATACCTCACTACAAGATTGCAATATCCAGTTCAAGTGTATAAAAAGAAAAATAATTTCTCCCACTTTCTTCCATTTCATGGGGCTGCGCTCACGACGACATTCATTCAGCATTCCGCAGCGCCACAAAATACCCTGGAACTACTCGTCATACAATTTTGATTGTATGTAGCACAAAGTGATGAAAGTTTCACAGTTAACTTTCGAATTCACATATTTATATTATTATTTGAGGCATACAGATTTAACTTAAACAGTTGTATTTCAACTACGTCGCAGTTAGCTATGCATGCACTTCAAACAATACTTTTTTACAGGGCGTCTTAAAATCGAAACTACATTTTTATTTTTTTTTGCAATGATGAAATGTATTGGCAAACGTTTTTTACTTTGGTTCTTTAAGCCTACCATTTCATTTTAATGGGACTGCCCCCTCCCTCCCCCAAGGAAAACAACCTCAACAATATGAATAATTTGTGGTTTCAACTGTAAAAAGCAGAGGTAAAAAGTGAACTTGAATCTTTTTAACCTGACTGAAACCTTGGCTTATACACATGTTCATCACTCATCTGATCTAAAAAGTCAAATATAAAATGATCATTACGACTTTAACTTGAAATAAAATAATAAACAGGCTCGTTGCCAAAATTTGTATGTTATTATCGCGACTCATATACTTGATATATATATATTTTAATACGAAATCTAATGCAAGCATCTTCTGCTGTGGTTGAAGCACAGTCTAAAACCCCAAAGGGGGCTAATTAAACAGCACACACACACAACTAATGGACGCACATTGGCACATTGGTTTGACTAAGTGGCTGGAGTGGTGAAGTGTGTGTGTGAAAGTGAAACTGCAATTGTAATTGACGCACGCTAAAATCAATTAAGTGACGTCAGCAACAGACCGATATACAGTTTGCATTGCATACTTCTCAGCTGCACATTACATAATTGCATGTTTGCACAGTGTACACTGTACATACACGGACACGGACACGGGCACGGACACTTACACACGCACACATACAAATAGAGAAATGTGCAGTTACAGCTTTACATCAGTTGCCTTATCTGACACTAAGCCGTATGCTCAGTTTCTGCTACATAGCTTGCCACAAGCTTTACTTCAGTGTGACATACATCCCGAATTTGACATTCCTGTTGATGGCAAGTTCGCAACTGTTGGGCCACTGTGCGCCCGCTTATCATTATGCTTGCATGCACTGATAATCTTTACTGATTGGAGCGGACCCAGAGGAGGCTACTGTAATTGTGTCATGGAGTGTGAAACGAAGCATTGTTCTAGATCAGCATTTCTGGGCGAGTCAGAAGTGTGGAAAATGTCCTATTGCTTTTGTTGCACTCAGTATATATGTATGCCTAAGTCCATGGACTCTTGGAAGTCATGCTTATCTATGCGCGTCTCCGACAAAATGTTAGAATTGGTGGATATGATATCGATAATATAGATCGATAATCTCAAATCGATAAAATCACATATTTCCCACAATTCTAAAGTTAGATTCGCTAAATTTGGCTGTCAGATTAGTGGCTACGTCCTTTTCAGATTATCATATACATTTCCAGCATTTTGAAAGATAGAGTCATTCAATTTGAAAGATGCTATACAAATAATAACTTCAATAATCTATAAAAAGAAATGATATAGTCACATCCGCTATAGCTATCAAGCTTGTAATATAGATTACTGAGAATCTCTTCCTAAGATTCACGGATTCGGATATCTGCCACATATAAATTGAAAATAAGTTTTTAGCCACTTGCTAACATACATATTTGGAATGGTGATTGGATGAATATAATAAACGGGCAGCTGGGTATAAGAAAAAATTGGGTCAGAGATGTCTTTTTAATGTGTTCGGGGTATAAATGGTCCCAATCCAATTCTTTTTTTTTGTGATGCTTTCGATATGAGTTGTGGTGGAATGTGTATAAAATGCTGCGGTCGCAGTTCTGAAAAATGACAGTTTCATATGCGAGCAGATTGCAAGAGACAAGTTTCTTTTTTAATTAAATATATATTTAAACTTTCGACAGCATGTTGCAGTTGTATGCATTTTTGCTGCTATTGATTTTGCTTTGGCCAATACTAACTATAGTACATATAGCGTGATGTATTTTTTTATCGATTGCTCTGTATAAAGTTTCACAAGCACATTGCTTATACATGTATATTATTTTTGGTTTATTCCCAATGCCAGAAAAAGCCGCGGTGTCAGAAAAAAGGTTCATTATTTTTTCGGCCCCAAGCAAAACAGATAAATTTTCGAATTTTTAAAGAAATATTGAAAACAAAGTATTTCGCAGATTGAAATTCTTTGTTCTACGGGACACACGTGGTTGCATCGCAGCTTTTTTTAGGTAGCCATCTGTATTATCTATTTAGATAACTCTCACGAACTTGGCTTCAACCCATAAATAGTACATGGGCGGATTTCATGCCAAATTGCTTAGCTGGACAAACTGAAGAAATATGACCATGATTTCAATGATGAAGAGAAACATCTGCAAGAAGAGAATATGGTGAAATGAATACTTCTTAATTGAAGCGACTTCGCCTCCGATAGAGCCTACCCCAGCCATTGTCTTCAGATTCAAATGATAGATGCCGCATACTGCGAACTGCACGGTATTCTGCATAATCTGGAGCGAGAACTCATCGACTTGGTTGCGTGTTGCGGTTACCCGGGATGTTATCTGCCGTAGAAGCTGCTGTGACTGCAGACAAATGAGATTCGGTTAGTGAGGGCATACTTGGACAACTTACGCGCTGGGTGGAGTTATGGCAGACGGCGCACAGTATCCAAATTTTTGTTATTGTGGGCAGCATGACGTTAAACGTCTGCCAGATCAGGAGCCAAGTGACCTTCGTGGGATCCAGGTGCCACAATATAACATATGCATAGAACACCACAATGAAGTCGCCAATGCAGAGCATGTTCATCATCAGCACAGAGAGTCCATACAAATGGGATAAGCGGCGGGCCAGCTGCACAATATGGGCATATGAAGCTCGCAGCTCCAGGTCGGATCGGCGTCCATTAGCCACCTGCTGCTGTAGCTTCAATAGTAGAGTATCCAGGCGCACCACCAGCAATGTCACCTGCAGATAACGCGCCCGCACCGCCTGCGTGGTGAGCAGATTTCGCAAATTGGTCAACAGCTGAATGCGCTGACTCTGCACCGAGTTGACAATGAGCAGAGCAAGGGCTGTAACCGTAACGGTGCATTCAAGTGCCACATGGAGGCGCACATTGAACAGAGCGCCGGCATGTCTCACGGGCGGCAACTCGGCCAACAGTCGCCGCTCTCGGTTGCGCAAGAGGAGGGTTTGCGACACCATCAGCATATGCGCCACCAGATAGGCCACATTCACTACATCAATGATCTTGGCGAAGGCATTGAATTGGTGTCGCTCCTGCTGCTGTTCCTTCAAGTCGTTAATATGCCAGTCATTGCGGAAATAGTGCCAAAACTTCAGCAGCATTTCGCCGAGCACCAGCGCCAGATAGGCACTAAGCAGCCGCTGAACCGATCGCTTCTGTGCACTGCAGCTGAGCGCCAGTCCCCGAAAGTAGGCGGACAGGAAATGTTCCGTCCGGCTCACCATGATCCACTTGACTAAACGCTCTCTGTCCAGTTTCACGGGCCAAAAACACATGGTTGTGTGTTGACTATATCAGGTCAATCAATCGTAGTGCGCCGAATGATTACGTATGCTGATTGAAGCATTTTAATTTCATTCTATCGAGGCAATGCCATCGTTGCAAATTTACGGGTCGACTATTTAATACCGTGTAGGAACTAGGACTAATAACTTGTGATAAATATATAATACTCTACATACACGTATACGTAATTTATTAAGTTACTTTTCTTTTTAAGACCTTTCTCACTAAATCTCACTAAATGCTGAAAGTATACGCAATTTATTAAGAATTTTTTGTTGAGTACTTATACTGAGGATGTTTTCGTTTCAAATAGTTAAGCTAAGCACCTTGAACCGATAATATTATCCTACATCTGAATAAATGTTGTAAATACTTTATATATTGCAGTGCTAACGGTGCTCAGTATCACAATCAAGTACAACGAATACGCGACGGATAAGGGCGGTAATGTCAGCATACCATGTATAGCAGAGGGCAGTATAATGTGGGTTAAGGAACACGGCAGTAATAGCACCATTATTCAGGTATGCAAGAATACAAAAACAAAGAATTGCATTTTAACGAAATCATGCAATCAAAGCACAGCATTCGTTGGCAAATGGATGTTGTGCAGTAAATCCATTCCTATTTTCAGACTAAATTGGTTAATATTAAAACTAATTAATTGCTTGATTAACTAATTAATTGATTAATTCAACTGTGTAAGGCAGGCCTGATAATCGACAATTTCATGCATTTCCCCCTGTTATAGACTGGGCGTGTGTTGTTGTTGCGCAATGTGAATACTTCGGATAGCGGCATTTATGTGTGCTTTGCGACGCTGCCAGTGGCAACAACGAGAACAACATCCATAATAGCGACAACAGTTACAACCACAATACCAGCGACTACCTCACCGCAGCAGCAATCATTGGAAGGAGAACAGCAGGATCAGCAGCAGCAGAAGCCACAGCCAGAGGTTAAGGAACAGCCAGCCATTCAGGATGAAGTGGAGCAGGTGGAGGAGGAGGAGCGAGCGTATCAGGCTTTTCAACGAATCAAGCTAACGGTGCGCACCACACCTGGCCCGGTGACACAGCTCTATTTTAAGGCGTCCACCATATTGGGCTTTCTCATTTGGCGTTTCAATAAGACTCAATCCGGTGGATACCCGGTGCGCAGTTTTACCGCTGAATTTCGCAATGTTTCGTATAAAACCCCGCCGGCAAATGCCAGCTTTGAGAACGAGTGGAGTCGCATGGATCCCATTAACATAGCGCCCAACGTGGTGAGTATGGTATAATAGGGCTTCGTACTTAATCTGTACAAAACGAACAATCATTTCCGGCACATAATCACTTCCGGGGCGCAGCGACAAATGGAGGTCTATCGCTTGGCCCCCAACACCACATACGAGTTTCGAATATGGGCCAACAATGAGTTGGGCAGCGGTGAAGTGGTCACCACCAATGTGACAACATTGCCGGAGACCAAGGAAGAGGGTAAGCAGCCAATCAAGAATTCATTTTAATTTCCGTACTACAACTAGAATCGATCAAGAAAATTGCCCAATCGGGCCAGGCAACTAATCCGATAAATATTAATAATAATCCAAATAATAGTTATAGCTAGGCTATACTAAATATTCGATAGTTTTCTTGCTGTCGTATCTATCGTACATCTTTCGTACAAACATCTATGTGTAGTTATTGTTTACTTTTGTCAACTCTACGGCGCGTGCAGGGTTGCCATTCACATATTACACTCATTCAAGTGCCAACTATGATGTGGTGATAAGGTGATCCCTGTGCCTGATGTGTATTTAGTTATTTATGTATGGTACGGGCATTAGAACTTACTTTATTGTATTATTTTATCGTACTACCTATAGATCTATTTATTATTGGTTTTTCTTTTTTTCATTTTTCATTTAATATACTTTTTAATGTGTACAATTTGGTCAAGTATTTGTATCTGGTAATTTTGTTGTCATCTCTCTTTTTCTTATCTATCTCAAAACGCTCGACGACCTTGCAGATCTCATACGCCTTATAAAACCCGACTTAGATAATTTCGATCCACGCATTTGGATAGTCGCCGTCAGTATAGTGCTGGGAACACTTGTGATATTAGCCATTGGACTCTGTATTGTGCTCTCTAAGGAGTGTTATCAATCAACGCAAATGGGTACAGCAAATTCACCAACGGCAATAACAATAACAAACTCCAAATCATAATTGACACTAGCAACAGCAAACACAGCGATATATTTACATTCGATGAATTATGATTTGGGTATTAAATCATGTTGTTGTTATTGTTGCCAGAAATTTAGCCGCGAAACGATACGCAAAGATACCAAATAAATGCAACTGCAACATTAACTACAAAATGCTGATGCTGATGCTGTTGCTAATGCAACTTATTGTAGTGCACAAGATGCTAACTATTGTTGTTGTCATTGCATTATATCATATAGCCAGTATTGTAAATGCTCAAGATACACACAAATCGAATGCTTTTTAATGGGCCCAATACGCATAACAGTTTTTTTTTTTTTTTTACAAATTCAAGCAATATTTAGTGTGAATAGTGCCCATTAAAAACGTTTTCTTTTATGCATATTGGTTTTATTTGCCCGCTGTTTTTTTTGTTGTTCGTTTTTTTGTTTTTTATTTACATGATATGCATATATCATTTTGTTGTCGTTGTTGTTGGTGTTGATATATAATTTTAAGTTACGTGTTTAACAACGTTCGTCTGATGCTAATTAACCAAAAATTAAGTGAAAAATCAAATAAGAACGTTGCAGTCGGAAACAGTCGACTACGCAGTACTCTGATACCATTGTAATAATACGTAGACAAAAAGCCTCTGAAGTGGATTGTGGATTGGGCTAAGTGCTTTCACAGTCTTGGTCTGGCCTGTTCAGGTAATTGATTTGCCGACGGTAAATGAGCAGGGAATTACACAAAAAAAAAAAAAGAAAAAGAATAATAAACCCTTATTAATCTATGGGTATCAGAGTATAAAAATACAACAAGACCCATTTGCTTTTTAAACGCATATATGTATATATGGAAATATATTTTTGCTTACATATTAAATATCGTCGTGGACTATTTGCTGTCACCAGTTATAGTAAACATCTTTGGCTGCAAGTCACATCCACTGATCAACGTGTTTGTCGATTGTAATAAGATGACAAAGAATCCGTGTCTCCAGTTTTTTGGATGTCTTAAGCCAAGTGAAAAGCTTGCTTTTTGTAGGTTTGGTTAATCTCATGTATAGTAGATTACCATTTTGATACACCTATGTAAATGGCAAATTACGGACACATCTGACTTTATCGAATCTTTGATGTAAAGTACGATCAATATAGGCTTCTTATTTGCCTAGAATTTCAAAGTTTGTATTGCTTGCTCTTCTATACCTTTAAAGTGTTGGCTATAAAGATAGACAATCTTTATTGTACCATATGGCAACATGGCTGAAGAAAGCACTTCCAAACTTAGTACGTCCTTTTGACAATTTAGTAGTATACAATTTTGACATTATCTTAGCAAAATATGCAAATTTAAGACATCGTCAAGTTTAATAAGATTTAATATAATTTGTAGGATTTTTCACATTATCAGATAGGATAAAATGCATATATAATAACATATATAGACTTATTTTTAAAATTCCATTCGTAAGATCTTCCTATTTTATCAATCTATATAATTGTTAGGTACAACTGTGATAGGTGGCTCACTTTAAATTCGCACTTAGTAATCATAAGTAGAACTGTACTATGCACACAACCAATAGTGGAATAGTATTTTAAAGGATATTAAACAAAAAAAAAAAAAAATGAAGTAATGTAACAGCTTTAAGTGGTGACCAAAAGCAAATGAACAAATAAATTATAAACTCTTTGAAAATGAAGAATAAATACCTATGGGAAACTTGTCAGCTTGTGATAAGATCGGTGATATGATTTATGCTTTCCTGCTTTGTTGCTGTCGTTTCCTTGTTCATGTTAAAATGAATTTGAATGTGTAATAATTATGTACTATTGCTAAATGTTAGATAAACGCTTTATTGATGTTGTAAACTAAATGTAATCAGTTATAAACTATGTATACATAAGAAGTAATTTAATTCCATTTTATGTGCTTTTATTCTGGCACGCATATTTACTGTTTCAAATCCTTATAATGTTAATGAAAGAACAAAAATACATTTACCCGAATATTCTATAGTCTCGTATTATTTTGAGTTATGTGCTTATTGTTAGATACATATATTGTATATGTGCTTGTAATCTTCACACACACACACACACACACACACACACACATCCACATCCACAAGAGCAGACAAATACACAAAATGAGTATACGCAGCATTAGCCGCTCATAAATTAATGAGTGCGCCTATCTGTCACTGTCCATAGATTGTTCTAAGGGTGTAAATAATGTGGCCTTCCCGACTCACACCTTCACACAAATACTCTTACGCACTCTCACTCAATTAACAAACATGTATAAAACAACTTAACAAAATAATAAATCATAAAGGTAATGTAATTGATGTCAAATTAATTCTAATGCAATTTTTTTTGTTCTACTATTTGTCTATTTGTCTATTTATCTAATTTCTTTTCGATTTCTCAATCTTTATCTCTATCTCTCTCTTTTTCTCTCTCTGTCTCTCTCTCTCTCTCTCTCTCTCTCTCTCTCAATCTGTCTGTTGTATACTTCTACGCTCAATTTAATCGAAATCTATTGTCCCTGTGTGCGGCCTTTAGAACTTCAAGATGGTTGGGACAGCATTGAGCTTATACCGAATATAATACTTAATCCTGGTTTCAGTGAATCCGACGGAGCCAAGAGCGTGCCGCCATTTACGCGCACCGTCATCTTTGGCCACAATGGACAACAATACAATGATGATGATTACGATGAGGATGATGATTACGATGAGGACGTGGAGCCGACAATGGAAAAATTGAAGCGTAAAGTTTCCGTGTTTTTTACAGGTCCCACCATTAAACGTATTTGAAAGTACAAAGTCCAATTTTATGGCTACACATATACAGATCTATTTAGGTTGTTGATTGTGCTACGGTTTAACCCATATACACATATGTTTATACAATACTATGTAGAGCTTATAATTTGTGCTATAGGCCAATAATTATTTGATTGGGTTTCATTTGCCAAAACACAAGATTTTATATACTACTAAACGCTATTTGAGGTTCGCATTAAAAACGCTTTGGGCAAATCGCATTCAAATAATTTAGTTATTGTTATTATTAGCTTTTGTAAGCGATTAGACTTTCTACTTTAAAGTGAGCTTCAAGAAGAACTGAAACTTTAAAACAAATCCCTGGCTAGTTTTGCTAATTTGAAATTTCAATCGATTTTCCATCGTAGATAAGCTCACTTTTGTAGATAACCCAAATTACAAATGCTTCATCAAAGTTGACTAAAAACGTTAGCAAACAGTATATCTGACATTAGTTTTCGAAAGAAGTGTTAAACATTTCGAGCTCATCTTTTGGTCAGGTTAGAGACGACACACACACTCACACACATACATATTAACATGTGTATTTTACATAATAAAATTACAAATATATTGCTGTGATACAAATTCAATTGAAGGACATTGTAAGGATATATTAATATGTACTCGTAAATAGCAAAATCAAATCGAATCAAATCATACACACACAAGCCTTTATCTATTTTAATTAAGTAGCTAATTATTGTTATTTTAAAAGAGCCTTCATCAGAAATTTGCTGAAGAACATTCCCTTTTAGAATATCCAAAGAAATGTAGAAAACCTTGGAAAGTATTGGTTAGTTAGCAATTCCAGTGAAAATAGCAACAACAACCAAAAAAAAGAAGAAAAGAAAACTAAATTTAAATTGCTGCTTAAAGCTGCAGTCTCCAGTTTACAATTATATGTTTTTATATCCCTAAAATAATAATCAAAAACCAAAAATCACAAAAATGAAAGCAAACAAACAACTGTGAATGAATTTTATAGTTAAGCAAATATTTTGCACTGTAGCGCGCACCAAAACATACTTATACATACATATATACATATGTGCATACTTTGTTATTGAATACATAATATAATGTAAAAGTTATGATTTGAATATCTATGATTATTAAGAACAGGTTTTTTAAAGTTTTTGAAATGGCGATGCCTTGTGCTTTAGTTTTAATTAAGGGCTACATAATTTACAGGAAAACCCCCAAAAACTCAAATATGATATATATACATATACATATACACAATATACATATATACTGAGTAGCTGATTATATAGCTGAAAACAATTAGTAAGCAATTGCTTCCACACACACCAAAAACACACAAAAAAACACACCAAAAAACACACCAAAAAACACAACCAAGATTAAAGAAAAAGAAAACAATAATAAAATTGTTATGATATGACTTGTAGAGTCATGTTCAGTTTAATACCCACAAAATAAAACAAATGGGATTTCCAACTAGCACAAAACTGAAATGTATTACTCATGATTGTATAAATAATATGTATAATGTTCATATATTTTAATATACAAACTTATTTATATTATGTAAAGTAAGAAAGACTGTAGCTAACTGTTAAGACACTTGGCCTGATTGCTATGCTTTTACATACTAAACTATTGTTTTTTATTTCATATTACGGTATTCCAGCTTCACTGCTCGCCTTACAGTCAAACTTGAATGTTAAACAAAGAAAGAAGCCAAAACAAAAAATCATGCTGACTCAGTCTAAACTTCGAAATGCACACTTAACGCACATATTTCATTTATGGGAGACCCTAATACATATAAATAGTGCATAGAAACGCGCTTAAGCCTTCAACTGCGTCTAAGTAGTGCATTGCTTCAAGTTTATCGTTCTGATTACGCAAAATTTTCAACCGATTCTCTCTGGAGAAGCCAGTGCTCCAATAGTACACAAGATCTGTGTATATATAGCGTAATAGTGTACATACAAACAGCCGCGCTCTGAGTTTAGAATCTAGATAACTTCAAAGCTCTTATGCTTTTTGTAAACTAACAGTGAAATGTGTAAAAAAAAAAAATTATTGTTAAAAGCAAATGGAAAATACTAAGAACAACAACACACATATATATATACACACACACCCACATACACTAGAACAAATGAAATAAAATTAAGTTTACATTAAGTAAACCAACGAAAAGTGTTTATTTACTTCATTTTAACAAGAGCAAGAACCATCAAACAGATGAACTAAAATTTGAATTGAATTTGTATGTGTTAAATTTTATTTCAGTAGCTTTTCAATAATTTATACTCTCGGAGGTCATCATTCTCTTTTTAGCAGGGACCCAATGCATACATATACATACATAAATATGAACACCCAACGGATGTCTGTGTCTGTGTGGCTTATTTGTAATATGTAAAAAGCTTAGTTTAAACTTAACGCGCGAAATGGGTGAAGCAACTAAAGCTTCGAAACTCGCGAATTATATAGTCGAATCAATAGCTAAACTTAACTTAAACCGTACACGCAAATATAATGGAAGGGGAATGCATTCCAAATAAAATCTGAATATAACAGAACAAAAGTCGTACGCGTCTTAAATGCAAGGCAATGTATGTAAATAATTACATACACATGTAGATAACATATACACACATTTACATATGTGTGTTTATGTTCTGTTAAAACATATTTTATATTTTTTAATAACTTGTTTAGTTTTAGCTGGTTTTTGGTGTCAACATTTCATTTATAGGGTATCTGTGTACACCTACTCATCCACTACTAAACACTAATACAGTTAATTATACTTTTAAAATATACTAGTCACATTTGCCTTGTAGCCCATAGTTACATTTGGTTGGGCCTATTGTCTGTCTCACATGGACATTTCGGGCATTTTGTTGTGCTTCAAATTGATCTGCACACTTTGGGAGAACATCTTAATGATGCCATAGTTTTCATTGGCATAAACCTTCAAAAAGCTGGGCACATTCTTGTTCAGGAGCTCATGGCAAAATTGCGGATATTTGCGAAAGGCCGGCTGCTTATCATCCCAAATGGACAAGATGTCGCAGTCATCCCTGAAAAGACAAAAGCCAAGTGTCAATTGAAAACTTTAGCTTTGAAGTGGGAATAAACTTACTGCACTTCGTTGCTGCACTCGTCCAGAGATATGATTAAGTATTGGATTTTCAGTTGTGTGCATTGATTGTAAATTTCCGATGATTGCTGGCGACTGTACACCGAGTAGACATGCTCCGTTCGTTCACTGTGAAGTGGGTTTTTAATTAGAGATAACGGTTACGTAGTTAAGACTTACGCCATTTGACGCATCTCGAGATGCGCATGATTGACTATCGGTCGCTTGGTGGTCAGGTGCACGGTGCCAATTATCTCTACGGGCCCTGCAAATACTGCATCGCGTTCTGTGTTTAACTTGATCCACTCAAGCATGCCTTCCAGATCATCTGACGGTTGGGCGTGGCGTGTGGGAAAATACTCCTCACGTATGTTCTGCAAAGTGCAAAGTATATATGGATTGTATATAGAGTGTGTACAGTACTGTGTTCAAGAGTTTTCACTTACAACCATGCCTGGATCAAACATGCTAAGCATGAAGACGGCCAGAGAGACAGACCAAAAGATATTGCGTTGTCGATGGTACCAAATCTTTGAGCATACCGTGGGCGCTATAACACAGCCCTGAGTGAAGCTGAGAAAGAAGAGCTTGCGCACGGTCAGGCCAATTAGTGTAAAGACAATCATCTGCATGAAACTGTACATGTAATGCAGATTTAATATCTGACCATTGGCCGTGGGCATCACAGAATCGCGACGCGTATGTCGTCGTTTGTCGTTCGTCGCCTCCTTGCTTGGCGCCTTGGTGGACGGTAACGTTTCATCCACTTCTGGTTCAGTTGTGTCTGAAGTTGCCTTTTCCGTTTCCGTTTTCGTTGCCGTTTCGATTTCGGTTTCTATTTCCGTATCAGTTTCAATTGCAGTTTGCGTCTTCATTTCATTTGCCACTGGAGCCGGGTCTTTGAGATTTGGTTCGCTGGCTTGTTCGCGTTCCTTGCGCTGTTTGTCACTATTGCGATGTATCTGAGCCTTGAGGCGCTTAATATCCTGCATAAAGTCGTCGCGCCCCGCCGGCTGCTCCTGTTGCATTTTGGCCTTTTCGCGTTTATAGCGGTCATAGTTGTGATCGCAGCTTTCGAGCATTGCGAAGCACTGCTGCAGCTGCTGTTCGGTTTGCTTGTTGGACATATCGCTCATGGATACATGGTGCTCTTCGAGAAAATCCTCTAGCACATAGTTACGAGCGCGCTCGCGTTGCTCCTGATTAGCCGCTGATGGAACATTACTTTTGCGCCATTTGCGAAAGAACATGGCCAACATAACGACGCCATACATGCAATATGGCTTCACAATTAATGTCTTCACCAGCTGCCATAGTTCCGACCAGGCGACACGTGCATAGAGCGGATTACATGCCGACAGATTGGTGACAAAGTTCACCTTTGCCTGTAGCATCCAGTGCGCCCACAGGTCACAATAGTGCATATACGTGTTGTCCTGCCAGTTGAGCAGACCGGACTTGCTTAGCATATCCACAAGCTTACCCTGCATACTGCAGGCAAACAGTAGCGCTAGCAATATTAACTTAAACGAGAAATAGTCGCCTTGCAGCAGATCGTTCGTACAGCGCCGATTGCGTAATTGCCGAACAACCGATATCAGGAACAAGCTAAGTGCAACGCTCAGTTGCCAGGTGAAGAGCAGCTGGCTGTTGCCATGCGAGAGCACAAAGGCCAGGCAATTGCCCAGCAGGTGTGACAGTGAGTAATCCAATGCGAATGAATTTGCCAGGCCCGCTGGCATTGAGCCGATGTTCCACGAAGTCATTACAATTAAAATTTGTGTTGTGAATATAAAGTTGGAGAATTGCCACGAGAGTAGCGCACACGCCGTAAACATCGCCATCACGAATATCTATATGGAATTTCATAACATTCTACAGAAAAACTTGTGTATTTTTTGCCACGAATCTCACTTACCATAAAGACGCGCGAGGAGTGTTTCTGTCGGTGCAGTACACGGCCAATGCATATACACAAATAAAACATCTGCAGAAATATAAATGGAAATGCGAAATTCTCACGCGCCATTGGACGTTCATAGATCTTGGCTGCAAAGCTGTGGAACATCAGATAGGAGATGACGCCGTAGATGCCACCAAACACATTTTCGCTTAGCAGCGTCCCATACAGATAGAGCACAAGCAGCGTGACGCCACCCATTAGCCAGACGAACTCAAAGTAGAACTCCATGGGCTGTAGGCTCGGATTGAAGCCGGCGCGGATAACGTGAAAGAAGTAGCTGCAGGAATGTATATGTATTTTTTTTATATATATATAAATTAAATGTATATATATTATATATGAGCAGTAGCCTGATCCAACGACTAAGGCGTTGTGCATCTATGTTAATCTGTATACATAAATACATATAAGCATTTGCAGAAATCAGTTGTAAGTCTTCCGAATAAGGAAAAAGAAATTGCTAAAAAAAAAATTGCAAGGTCGATTAGGTCAGCTAAATGATTTTCTGGGAAATTTAGCAAATACATGTGTCAAAGAGAAATATTTAAGGAAAACGCCAACGAAATAAATTAAAAGCGATAAGATAACAAATTGTTTTCAATATTGATTATCTGAATTTATGTTCAATGCTAAAAATATTCTAGATTTTGGACGTGGTGGACTTTTCTTTGGATATGCCCATATTGGCTCGGGTTTAATGTGAATTGAGCTTGAAGTTATACATACATAATACAATATTAAAAATATAGTTCACATATGTGCAAAATATACTCACGCAGTTACCAGTTCGGGCAGCACATAGAAACGCTGCAGCACATTGACGCTGTGTGGATATTCAATGTCGGTGACATTCTTTAGCTGCTCGTAGCCATGCCAGAAGGTTGGACCGTCGGTCAGCTTCTTGTAGAATGTGTAATAAAGGGCATCTTCGCGGCGCAACATCGATTCGCTCTCCAATTGGTTGAGATGCCGTATGTTGGTTCGCGTCTCGAAGATGACGCGCACATGGTGCATGTACAGGAAAAAGAAACCCGAGCCTGACATGCCAGACGTACATGCACATTTATTATTTTGGTGCGGCCGGCGATTATCATTAAACTACTTACCAATTAGCGCGTGCGATAATATGACGTACAAGTTGGGCTCGCGCATGGCTAAGCGTTTGTGATGGCGTGTGTTGTTTAGTGGGTTCTTGTATTCATTATTTATTTGCCTACAGGTTGATAAATCTAGTCCAGTCTTTGCCGATATTGATGCAGCTTTACCCCGTAAACAAATGAACTTGCCACAGCTGATTTCTTCGTTGCCATATAGGTAAATCAGCTGTTTTACAATTTTAGAGCAGGTGACTTTTTACATGCGAACCAGCTGTGTATCGATTTGCCACTTGAACGCCTCTGTGCTTTATTTTATCGAATATAAATTTATTCGGTTAATTAATATTGGTCAATTTGCACACAATATTAACATGTAAATCCGTATTTGATTTGTTCATTTAAAAAATAATTAAATCTGAGTTTACAAAGTGCCAATTTTACTGGCCGAAATGATCGATTACAACTATCGCACAGGTGAAATATCGATATAAATACACTGCATAGCATGTTAGATGAAGTCTTTGTTTTTTAAATGCGCCTTACGAAAGTTTAAAGCATTAAAACGCGCATTTTGTTAAAAGACGATTCCTTTGCCGACTGCACACAATGGACCGCTACGCAGTTAGCTCTCTGGTCGGCCAAGGCTCCTTTGGCTGTGTATACAAGGCGCAAAGGCGGGCTGATGACAAAATTGTGGCCATTAAAGTTATCTCAAAGGTGAGTTCCATGACAAGGTGGCATGCGATAGTTAATTCAGTATCTTATTAATTGTAGCGAGGACGCTCGAATCGTGAATTAAAGAATCTGCGCCGCGAGTGTGATATTCAGGCTCGCCTTAAAAATCCGCATGTCATTGAAATGGTTGAGTCCTTCGAATCAAAATTTGATTTGTTTGTGGTCACAGAGTTTGCGCTAATGGACTTACATCGATATTTGTCCTTCAACGGTGCAATGCCCGAGGAGGATGCGCAGCGTGTTGTCTGTCATTTGGTATCGGCGCTCTATTATCTGCACTCAAATCGCATATTGCATCGGGATTTGAAGCCCCAAAATGTGCTGCTGGACAAGAACATGCACGCAAAGCTGTGTGACTTTGGGCTGGCACGCAACATGACAATGGGCACACATGTGTTGACCTCCATTAAAGGCACACCACTATATATGGCACCGGAACTGCTGGCTGAGCAGCCGTATGATCATCAGGCAGACATGTGGTCACTGGGGTGCATTGCATATGAGAGTATGGCGGCACAGCCGCCGTTCTGTGCCACTTCCATACTGCATTTGGTGAAGCTGATCAAGCACGAGGAAGTCAAATGGCCAAGCACGTTGAGCAGCGAGTGCCGTTCTTTTTTGCAGGGTTTGCTCGAGAAGGATCCGAGTATGCGAATCTCGTGGACGCAGTTACTGTGTCATCCCTTTGTAGAGGGTAAGCTCTACATACCCGAGGTGCAAGCCGCAAAAAGTTCGCCTTTTATCAATCCACAATTGACCAAGGACACTAAGAAGCCACAGTCACATACGAGGTGCGTTCACAAATCTGAAAGCCTTAAGCCCCACTAATGCCGCTGCTGTTTATTTACAGACACATTGGCGCCGATATGGTTGATGTTTTGGCTGCGCTAAAGCTGAGCGATGTGGCCAACGAAAACTTGAGCACATCGCGTGACAGTATCAATGCCATTGCTCCAAGCGACATTGAACAGTTAGAGACCGATATGGAGGATAATGTGCAGCGAATGATTGTGCCATTTGCTGATGTATCGTACAGGCAAATGCCTAGCCCAACTGCTGTTACTCCTGCACCAGCTGGTGGTGGTGATTGTGGTGCAGTGCCATTAATTAATTCACATACCTGCTTTGTTAGCGGAAACTCGAACATGATACTCAATCATTTTAATGATAATTTTGCTATAGAAGCGCCTGTCGCAAGTGCAACAAAATCGATGAAGTCCAAGTTGAAGATGGCGCTCAATATAAAACAGTCGCGTAGCAAGGATCTGGAGAAGCGCAAGCTCAGCCAAAACTTGGATAATTTTTCTCTGCGCCTAGGTCAAAGCATTGACGCAGAGGTTAGGCGTAAAACAACAGAGATGCTCACACAGCAGTCACAACAATCTCTGCATCACCAGCAGCAGCTGCATCTGCAAGAGAAAAAGTCACAACAGCTGAAGCAATCAATGCATTCCACCAACGATGATAAATTGAGTAGCGAGTAAGTAATTTGTTTTAAATACCGCCAAATAATATTAACAGACGAATTTTACTAGTAATTCGCCCCCTTGTCTGTTACCCGGCTGGGACAGCTGCGATGAATCTCAGAGTCCACCCATCGAGAATGACGAGTGGTTGGCATTTTTGCATCGCTCCATACAGGAGCTGCTGGATGGCGAATTCGATTCGTTGCGGCAACACAATTTGGTGAGCATCATTGTGGCCCCGCTGCGGAACTCTAAGGCCATACCCAAGGTGCTACGGAGTGTGGCGCAGTTGTTATCGTTACCATTTGTGCTGGCCGAACAGCATTTGGTGACGGACGCCATCAAGAGTGTTTACATTGATGTTAAGCTTGTGCCCAATCTGATGTACGCCTGCAAGCTACTCCTCTCGCAACGCCAGCTCACTGACTCGGCTGCTTCAATGCCAGCCGCAACTGGCGTATCGCTGAGTCGAACGCTGCGTAGTGTCTCCGACTTGAGTGCCGAGGAGATGAGCACCGCCTGCAGTCTATACGAGTTGGTCTGTCACCTGGTGCATCAGCAGCAGCCGTTTCTCAGTCAGTTTTGCGATGCAGTCGCGATACTCGCCGTCAACGATATGTTTATTAACTTTCTTACACATGGTGAGCAGACGATATATAGATAACAGAGTGGGGAGTGGATTTATGTCGTTTCTATGCATATTTTTCAGATTGGAAAGATAGCAGCGCGGTGCGTCTGGCATGCTGCATGCTGGCTCTGTTCTGCTGCGTTTTGCGTGAGCTACCCGAGAATGCAGAGCTGGTCGAGAAGATTGTTTTTGATCCGAGGCTGCGCCTGGCCCTTCTACTGCAGAGTCGCCACCAGCTGTTGCGTCAGCGCGCCTGCCAAATGCTTTTGCTACTGGCACGCTTTAGCCTTCGTGGCGTTCAGTATATCTGGAATGAGGAGCTAAAAGGAGCGTTGCAGGCGCTGGCCGAGCAGCAGACGAATCAATCACTGCGAATGGAAGCCGCCCAGACGCTTGAAGAGCTTAGTCAGTTTAGTTTTTTTGTTGCCTAGGCAACTTCTTGAATTTTATTACTAAATGTGCTTGTGCTTGTGTATTTGCTTGTACTTGTTCAATAAACTATAATCCGTGTTTAGCCAAACAGACCCAGCAGATTACTTTGGAAGTAGTCGAGCAGCTCGTCCAGATAGTTACCAATGCCATCAAAGCCTAACAGGAAGTTTCCATCGCAGTCCTGCTGGTACATCTCGTTCAGCTTTGAAATGTCCTTTTCGGACAAACCGCGTCGCTGGCCAAGTGTGGCATATGGATCCTAATAAATATAGATAGTATGCATTAGCATCATAGTTTTATATATAAAATATAATATGCTTTAAAGAAAATCTCCGATTTTATCTAGTTATCTGGTTTAAAATGAACTCTGCAGCTTCCTATCTCATATATGCTCTGATCATAATGTGTATATTTCAAATGAGTTTATCGTGTTGCACATTTCGTGAGAAACATATCAGATAAATACAAGAACATTAATTAAACGAATTAAGTTGACACTTAAAAATAATATTTTAATAAATAATTGCAATTTGATACAAGGCGGAAATTATTAAATTATAAATTTATAAGGAAGTTTAAGACCGATATGGTCTTGTTACAACGATCAGCATACATTATCATATATATATGGTAATTCTATATATATATGATATTATATGGTAATTCGATCCGGACTGCAACAAATAGACGAATTCTGCCGAGATCGCAACATGATACATGCAAATATTCTATGCTTAAAAATTGTCCGATAAACAGACGAACCTTGTATGCCCTTAATAGGATTATTATTATTTTTGACAAGGGGCGCTCAAATCATTATTAATAAAACTTATGTATCATTGTACAAAATATTGTATCTGAATTACATACACATATATTTTAATGTATTTACCAATAAGAAGTTATTCTTAGAAATTACATAAATTTGTATATTGTTTTTTTTTCTGAGGGAAATGAAAATTAATTCATTGAACTCATTTCTTTTCAAAATCAATTTGGAAATGAGTGTTAAACAAGTTCATGTATGTATTGATTATTAACAATATATATAATTATATATAAACATATATACTTCAGATACATTATTCAATGCGTTAAACTTCTAGTGACAAATTTCTAAAACTCAGTTTTGAAAGAATCGGGCAATATATGTGGTGTCGTAAATTTTGGACAATAAAAGTAAAATATTGGGCAGCATTAAAAGAATTGATGGATTTATGATTTAGCTTACCAGTGGCTCAATGGTGGCCTGGCCATTCTTGCTGAATGCCCGGGAGCTGTAGTGCATAACGCTTTGATAGTCGTACTCCACACCAAAGTTGGTGATATGTGTGCGTGCGTATTTGTTGAAATTGTGTGCATGGCCATCCAAGATGTTCTCCCAGTTGATCTTCACGTACTCGTCGCGCTCCGTGGCACTCTGCTGATGGTAGAAGCCCAGCGCGTGCAACAGCTCATGGACAACAACGCCATGAGTGACGCACTTGGGCGTATTGAGATTGAGAATTTGGCCGCCTTGGCGCCGGCCAACGCTCGACCAGCAGCCGGAATAATTGCCCTTGATGAGGAGCCAGTGCTTGTCGCCCTCCTCATACGGCCGGAAGCGTATGCAGGAGCGTTCGTGGTACTCCTTGAATGCCATCAGTATGACCATCGTCTGATTGGTCGCTGTGCCAGTTTGCTTTTGAATCTTCAAATTATCGCATACATAGTAATTGGTGTGGCTACTCACTGAAGTCGTTTGGATCAATGTAGAATGGGACGGCAGCATCTGGCCATGTCTGGCGCTCGTTCAGCAGCCCATTGCGCAGCAGCTCACGATGCAACATGATGTCACCCTCGAAGAGACCGCAATGCTCCCAAATGTTGCTGTCGCTCTCATCTGTCCAATAATCGAATGCTGCAGCTGTAAGTAACACTCAATTACTATCATAATCAATTCTACACAGTCAGAGTGTTTACTGTTGTATCGTCGCAACATTTGCATGTTGGCGCCCCAGCGCGGCGGGGGCGGCACAGCTGGCTCAAAGCGTCCCATGCCGGCAGCTAGCCAAGGTCCCATGACCATGCCCAGGGCCACTGTTAACCCGTGTACAATAAGCGCACTTCTCGCCATTGTCTTGGCAAAAGAAACGCCTGCCCGATCGCCCCAACGCTTTTATATGTATTTGGCCAAAGTACGCAGCTGGTGCGACGGCGATAGAGTTGGAGATGGAGGCGCGACAAAGCGACAATTGAAAGTACTTGAGTACCTGAGCAATTGGTGCGACGACGACAATCGACATCGCCTACGCCGCTGGATTTATGCATAACGGATTTATTCTACTCTAACACATTGAGAGCGCATATTCACATTAGATTCCGCCTTGATTCACATGGTTATTTGACCATAATTGCAACAATTTGACATAAAACGACAATTAATTATCAAATACATATTAAAATAGATATGTACATTATAATTCAATATATGTTTTCAATTATAGATGTATATTATAATACATGGTATTGATTTCACATAAAGCATTATTCTTTGCTGTTGTTCGAAGTAACAGTAATTTGCCTAGATTTGTCATATTTTTATATTCTGTTGTCTTCTTTGTATTGTTTTTAATATACTCTAGGGGTTTATTCCTGAAAACTTGAAATTTATATTTATTTAAATGAAATATTGTGTTTCAATTTTTAAGCTTCAGAAAGAGGTATTGCGTAAATGTTTTATTTACGTGAATATATTCATATATTTAAGTATAGGTAAAAATTAATCAAAGCATTAAAAAAAAACAAAACAAAACAAAGAGAGTAGAGTATTTGAGATGCCGTGTAAGGGTCCACACACGAATTGATTTTGTTTCTTAAAGTAATTGGCTTTGTGCTCTCTCTTTCAGTGCTCGCTGCGTATTTAAATTCCCTCGTCTTTTACGTCTTTCGATTCCATATTTAACTGGGATACTGGGTTATCAGCGGCAACATTGCACGCATATGAAAATAGCACAGTCACCAGTAGATTTTGAGATGGGCGCGTGTCTCACTTCCTTTCGTGACACGGCCTCTTGAAACCCGAAAATCGCAAAGCTACAAAATAAAATATCAAAAAATCACTCTTAAGAATGTCATATAAATATTGGAAACAAAGTGAAAAACTATTTGGCACTGTTAATATTACTTCAACATTTATTTATGATTAGTAGGGCTTTGTTTTCGGTGATATTAGTGACTCGTAAATGTGTAAAAATTACTCACGCATTCACTACAAGTATGAATACTGTCAGAACATGGCCGATGGCATCATGCAAGTTGTATGTGATTGGGAAAGTGGCATGCAACCTATGCGACCACGTACAGTGGGGGTCTCAGGTCGATAAACTTTTAAAAAATCATAATTTTGATGAAAGTGAATAAATGCATATAAGAGAACATTGCTTGTAGAAACAGGTAAACTAATTCATTGATCGCTGTTTTCTTTGTCGTTATCATGTTAATTACTAAAAAAAAATTTGACAATAATTAATGTTCTATTGTTTTATATTTATTAAGTTGTTTCTAACTTCCAAATCTGATCTATTTTGCCTCTTCTTCCAACTGTTGTGGACTGTAACTGAAAAAAAAACGTTAATCTACTTCTATTTCAACTTATTAAAACAATTTTTTTAGAAGGTATTACAATTTTGTAATGACATATGAACGAAACGTCTACGATGTCACCTTTTCTGACACAGTATAACTACAGAAATGTGAAATATTCAGACCACAGCCAGTCGTCAATCCGGAAAAATATAAATACATATTTTTTAAAAACTTACAAAAACATAATAATATTTCGTTCTTCGGTGTTTAGTTTGAATATTAAGAAATTAAAAATGTATGTAATTCTGGTATTTTTAATGTGTAATTATTGTAGAATTAATTTAAAAGCTTTGGAATTTTTCTGTCATAAATTGCGGAAACTGGTTCCTCAGGAGATTTGATTTTTGAGAAGAAACAAGTCAGAATGCGCTACTATGCGACGTATGCATACATATAACAACATAAATTGACTACCTCGATTATGGTATTAAGTTCCATTTTTTTTGCTCCGCCGTTTGGCAACTATTAGACAATTGAGTTAACTTGGCTGCGCCCAATATATTCAATTATGGCCTAAATAATGGTTTGTTTATATTTGTTGAACGCTCCCATAAGTTAAAAAGATCACGAAAGTTTAAAATTAGGCATACATATTTTTTGCCAGACTAAACCGATTTCTGTGTCAAATATCAAATTGTGGGTCTAATTTACTTTAACATTTATAATTAATACATTTTAATTTATATTTATTTATTATGATTTACTCGTATATGTTTATCTATATATTGGCTTGGAAATATTCGCATACTTCAAAATTTGACTTCGTCTTCTCTTCCACTTCTAGTATGCATTATTTTTAAATATATTTGTGTAGATATGTAATAGTTGTAAGGATACTTAATTGTCTAACTTTAGGTTATTGCAGTTTTGACATATGTTAATATAGGGTATACAGCTAAGCAGTCAAATATTAAATTGTTGTGTGAACAATTTGAGATTATTTTCAGCTGCCGTGCTGGATTTAACGTACTCACGTCGACAGGCGATGTTGTGAAAGCCTAATCAAAATCAAGCAGAGACAGTGAATGGGCGATCAAAAAGTTCTTTGAACCTGTATGTATCTGTATTTGCCAGATGTCGATTGATTGCCGCTCTGATTGGTGCAGGTGTCCGTTTGGCCAGTGCTGAACTTGATTGCTGGAATGCTCTTGGTCTTGGTTGGCTACCTTCTTCGATTGAGCAATCACTGCAAGAGGCAGTCCAATCGACTGTGGCAAAAGTGAACACTCGCCACAAACAAGTTCTCCCTTTCTCTGACCCAGACCCGCACAGCACTTTGAGCAGTAGGTCAGTGTAGACGCAACCCAAATATGTAGGTCGCCAAAGTACGGACACACTATGTAAGTGTGCTAGCTCGAACCGATGACCGAACCCGTACCCGTACCCATACCCATATCCATACCCATACCCGAAAGCAAGCCAGAAAACGCCCACCAGTTGGCGCAGTGACCCCGACCATAGCGGTGCATTGACCTCATACTGGAAAAAAACTTGTAGTTCAGCAGCTGTAGTCTTGGAATATGTTCATGAATTAACATGCTATTTAAGTACATCATTACAATAGTGTTTGGCTCATTGTTGGGTATGTTCTGAAGATGTCATAAGTCTGCTTTTGAATGAAATTATGAATACGTTTTGTTTGCCAACCAACTTACTTGGCCCATTGCGTTTCCGACATAGAGGTAAAAGCATTTTTGAGTTAAGATCCCTTCATCTTAGCAATGTCGGCAATTTTTCTTATTCTTTAATACCGAAGGTATCATGGTATCATGCTGTCATTCCGTCTGTCAACTTAGAGATTGAGACTTGAAACTTGGAACACACACGTCCACTAGGGGTTAGGAAATATGTAGATAAAACCGATCATTGCAAGTCGATAAAGCCAGAATTTTAAGGTTACAGTCATCAAACTTGGTTTGTAGGTTGTAGATGCTCTTTAAGGATCAGCATGTGCCACGCCCACCTTCGTCGTCCCTAAACATTTTAAATGGCTATATGTTCCGCAGTTTTCTGAGTTTTAAATAAATGAATATGAAATCAAGAAAGAGCGGGTATCTTAGACACACCAAAGATTATATACCATTGTAGACCCAAGTCAACCTGCCTAAGGTCTGGAGTTCGAAATACATTTTATATGATTTTAGTTTTACAACTTGCAGCGAACTCTATTCCTACATTTGTGTACTTATATTGTATCAGATATGCATTTCTCTGGAATTTCGATGTCTGAACTCTTATACCGATTGTTTGGAAACTATTTGACACAGTAAACCTATGATTTTGTATTCAAATGTGTGAAAGATAATAACAAGTATATTTTGGGAGATTGTTTCTATTTCTGCGATTTGATCGGTAACGACATGTGTACTATCTGCAACAAAAGGTCGGATATATGCCAAGTAAAAACAGCTTAAGAAATGAGAAAAGTTTTGGATAAAAACAGAAATAAGACAGACAGACTTGCCTGGTCTTGCTTGCTTGCTGCTGATCAACAATATATATATATTGTATGGTTGGGAGACGTCAAATCCCGCTGTAAATGTTTTTCCCAATATGTAACATTTGGATATGTGATTATGTTTACTTGTCTTGGGTACTTTCTTGACTAGAGCATTCTAATTTGCTTTTTTGTATTTATATTATAATCGGCGTTCGTGATCATTTGGGGCAGCAGTTGCGCGTTGTTGTGTGCTAGACATCTCTGGTTGTCAGTTGTGTGCCGCAGCTGTTGCAGCACTTTCACTGCAGCGGGCAACAAGAAAATTGCACAAAAATCTAAGCCAAAATGCTGTGATTTTGAGAACATTTTGGTCATGGCAACTGGAATTGCCCGTACAGCGGATGCATTAAGAGGCCTGCGGCAGCAGCAGCACAACAACCGCCACCTCCACCAACACCAACAACAACAGCAGCAGTAGCATAACTCATTTGATGTATTATCTGAGATGTACTTGATCTTTGTCGAAAACTTGACATACATTTTTCGGTCAGCGACTGGCGGCAACGACTTCCAGCTACAACAACGACGCCAACATCTAGCTCCAGCTTTTAGCCAAAGTCAAGCTGCGGAAAATTCGAGGGAAATCGTACACTCAGAAAAAAATATTAGAGTCTAGTTGCTGTTTACTTCACAGTCTGTGTAACTCTACTCGCGAACAAAGGGTCTCTCGGGTTCGAGTTTCAGAAAGAAAATGCAAATCCTGGTTTTAATGTTAGAATTTTTGTGCTGATAAGATCGCGAGCAACCATTGGCACTAAAAGTATGACGAGCTTCTAAAATTCAGAGCGATTTTTTCTGAGTGTTGACGCTGCGACTGCCACTACCACTGGCATCACCCCTTCCATTCAAATGCATTTTTCAATTTGAGAAAGTTTCGCGGCCAAAGATTGCAAATTTCAGACAAGCTTAGCAGCGGGTAAACGTTGCCTAACCTGAAGTCGAGTATTTTCTTTCAATCGGAAATCACTTCCCCAAGGCATCGAGAACATTTCGAACACTGTGCAACAAAATCATCATTAAGCAGGGAGGGCGAGTAAATCAAGCGTAAGTCATAAATAAATGAAATACTTGTGAAAGATAAACTATCTTTAGAGCCCTTATATACGATTAGAAACGATTATATATCGCTACAAAACACAGACTTCACTTTTATTGCACAAAATATCATATATAAAATATATATTAAATGGTGAAAAATGGTTAAAAATTGTTGAACGTTTTAGGATACCCGCTATTTAAAATTTGCGTATATATATTTGTTCAAGATTGTTAGGTATATATATGAAAGCTACTCACAACTATAGCTAACTTATTTTAATAGCACAAGTATTTTAAGCCTACGAAACATAAACGATTTTCAGGGCGCATTTTTTTAAAAACATATTTTGAAATAGTTTTAGTTTTGATAGATAGTTACTTAGATAAATAAATGAAAAGTTTGATAGTTTTCGAGGCTCTCCAGCTCGGAAATTTGAAAGTGATCTTTTACTTTACACAATTAATCAAAACTCTAAATGTAAGTGTGTGCCAGACTGGGTATGGAAAAAAATTGAGGCCTATATTATAATAGGCTTATTAGGCCATACACTTACTGGACACGGCTGATACACGGTGTAGTCAAGATGCGATTCGAAATATTGCAATGAATAACAAATGTTTGCAGCTTATTGATGATTTGTATGGCTACTGGCTCAGATTTCTCCACTTCCTTTTAGCGTCAACAACGGACCAAAAAACAGCAACAACAACAACAGCAACTATAATAATAATAACAACAACAAAGCGCATCGTTGGCTGACACAAAACTGTCATCAACATATCAGCAATCGCTGAAGCCTTTCAGCGAATGTCAAGTGTAACAGCAACAACAACAGCGGCAGCAGCCACAGCAACAGCAACGGCAAATTTAATCACTGCACAAAAAAAAGGCCATAAATAGTTAAAATAAACTAAGCTCAAAATAAAAATATTATTTTGTTGATTTTCTTATTTTTTTTTGTCCAGAAATGTGCGCGAAAACAATTTATCATGAGTTTCGCTCGTCCGGAAAGTAAGTTGTTAAATGGCGATGCATTTCACTGTTACGACACCAAATGCAAAGTACAACAACAGCAGCAACACCGAGAGCAGCAGCAGCAGCCGCAACAGCAGCTGCAGCGGCAGCAACATGTGCTTAAATGAAATCAACAGCTAGCAAATTAATCAAAACACAAATCCTAAAGCGAATGCCGTGACAAAAAAACCAGTTGAAGCAGTTTCCTTCCGGAATCAATTATTTTTCACTTTGCTGTTTTTGTTTCACGTTCATGGTCACAAATTTGCGAATAAAACCAAATAGCAACAGCACATGCAACATTTGCAACAACACCATGGAGTCACTGTGTCAGTAGTGGATGCAGCACTAGCAGCAGCGCAGTTGAAGTTGCCGTCGCCGTCGTCGTTGTTGTCGTCGTTGTTGTCGTCGTCCATGACTGACTGCAAGACTATGTGGTGGCAATGATTTGCAATCATCTTGTTGTTGTTTGCTGCTGGATGCTGGTATTTTTTGTGCGCCTTCTGCAATTTTACCCATTATTATTATTTTTTTTATTGTTTTGGGTTTTGTTCAGTTTGTTTATGTTTGGAATTGCTGTTGTTGCTGCTGCTGTATGGAGTTGCTTCCCAGTTTTTTGCCGTTTTTGCTCAAGCGACATTTGGCTGCCTGGTGACTGGTCGTCTGGCTTGTCTGACAGGTAGACTTTTTCCAAGAAATTTCTACCATCAATTTAACATTAGTTTAATTGGGGAAATTCATTTTTTTTGTAGCTGTTGTACGCATTTGGCGAAAGTATGTTGGTGGCACTCGCTGTGGCATATAGGCCACAAATCACAAATGGAATAACTATAAAAATAAGTTTAAGCACACGCCATAATAAGTGTATCAATACACATAGAATTTTTGATTCATTTCTATAAGTACATAAATAAACATAATTTTAGCACTGAAACAAATTTTTCCACTCCTCTCTGCCTGCTTAAATCAAAAAATACAGTTTTTGGGAAGCTATAAAGGCTTGCAGATGGTTTTCTAATTTTGTCGTGCGCAAGGTCACCAAACCCATTAAGTATATACATTCCTGATCAGAAAATATGAGTTTTTATGCTAGCAACTTTATTGCCTAAAAAGATTTGAAGGCCAACATTTTTAATAACAATTTTTATTATGTCCTTATTATTCTGAAACTCAATTATCAAAATTGAACTACTACATCAAAGAGATTTAATAGGAACAGTTGACCAGCTTATTAAATGAATAACAAAATTTCTATCTGAGCAGTTGGACACCGGTTTACAGGGTATGTTTTCGCCTGAGTGCTGGGATCAATCAAAGTGATAAAGATACATATGAACATATGATCAGATATTAAAAATACGATTCATTTTACGTTTCAAATAGTTCTGTGTATATGTACAATTCGTCATATACATAAGAAGAAATATGAATATGAATTTTCGTACAGCTATTTACAAATTGTGGTATTTTTTGATTTTATCTCTTTTAATCTCTTTGAAATTCGTTGTTCAAGTTCTGAACTATAAATATTGTACTTAAAAACTAATGTATTTCGATGAGATTGCTAGATTTGTAATGAAAACACAATTAAAAATCGTTAAAATAAGTCAAAGTAATCAAGGATGTCAACCTTTTCAGGACAGAATTAATTTTGGGTGTCTAAAATATTATTTGAAGACGCATTATTCTTACCATGACTACAAGCGATGCAAATAACGATATAAATTTAAGTGCGATGACTTAAAAACATGATTAGGTAATATTATCCTATGAATGGCTAAAAATAAACCGTTAATGTAAGAAAATAATAAGACCAACAGAAAACCCCCTCAATGTTGTTTTGTCGTGTGACGAGAGATTTTTCTTATGAGCGAGTCAAAACATCGATATGCCTATTAGAACATTTATTTAAAATAGCATAAATACGTAGGATTATTGAAAGAAGGCGCTTATTCAAGTTTTCAATTTTAAATATTTAGCGTACGTAATTAGATCCATATTCACGAAAGTCTCTTTTCCATTCCCTTTTGAATGTTTACAGAAAGCAGTAATGGTGATGAAAATTCGTTAGATTGTGCATAAAATGATGAAGCGAAATGCATGTGTGCCATATTCTGGCGCATTTCCGGAATTTTCACTGTCACGAGCCGCAAATACGAAAGACTTAGGCAACGAACTTGCTAGAAAACTTGCAACAATTTGCAAGCTGAGCGAAAGTTATCTTCCACTTGATTGATTACCAACTTTCTACTCCTACGGATATTATAATATCTGCAATTTCAAATGATTCTGAGCGGCACAGACAGTCAGTCAGAGCAAAAGAGAAAGAGCCAACAGAGAAAGAGAGAAAGATATATACAGAGAGAGAGAGAGCGCGAGCGAAAGAGAGAGGGGCATGGACATGTTGTTAAATCAGCTGAAATCTTACAGAGCGAAAGCAGAACATTTGAATTTAAACACAAAGTGAAGGCAGCAGCTAAGAGTTGCTTGATGGCCCCCTCTTGCCCCTCTTACCAAATGTTAATGAACTTTGTATGCATAAATTACAAATACACCAGCAACAACAACAAAAACTCTGCAACATCCGTGTTGTGATGTTGTTGTTGCTGCTGCTGTTGCAGTCTCAAGCAGTTTTGCATATGGCAAAGTTTTCTTTTTTATTGCTGCCGCTGCTGCTGTGCCAAATCTCTGAAAATGTAGGACACGAGGGGCGCTCGCTGATATTGAGGCGGATGTTGTTTTTGGCTTCTGCTTCCTCTTACATCTTGCCTATGCAACACACAAATCTTTGATGCTGACTGTGACTCTGACGCTGATGCTGAGTATAAGCTGTGTGTTTCGGATATTTTGTGTTAAACTGTGTGTTTGCTGTGTGTCCCATCGCCCATACGCCGCGTGGGACTCGCAACCTGCCGATCAGCTGTTCGGGTTTTCAAGCGCTTACTCTTAGCATGCTCTTTACTTAC
Organism: Drosophila hawaiiensis; assembly: GCA_037043685.1. NCBI lineage: Eukaryota > Metazoa > Arthropoda > Insecta > Diptera > Drosophilidae > Drosophila > Drosophila hawaiiensis. The sequence continues at coordinate 343,885 of JBAMBA010000217.1, forward strand.
TGTCTCAAATTGAATACTTGTCGCTCTCGCTCTAACTATCTCTCTCACTCTCGCACTGGCTCTCGCTTACTCTTTTTGCGTTGCTTGTTGATGATATCGCTCCAGCTGAGCATTGAGCACTTTTCAGCTATTTTGTCTCAAACATGTTTGAGCTGGTTGCAAGTTGCTGCTCTTATCACTTGTGATTAGCGTGCGCTGCAAACTCTGGCCATTCGACAGGGCGTCGTCACATTTAAGAGACGTGCGCGCAGCACGCAACACGCAGCACGCAGCTGCAACGCAGGCAATTTCAAAAGCTGCCTTTGATAAAAAAAGATAAGCCCCACACATTTGTCAAATTTATGCCACATCTAGTGCAGTTTGCAGCAGTTTCAGCTGCCAGGACATTAACCATTTTTGGCCAGCTTTGATGTTATTGCAGCTCTTGTCACAACAGCACCGACAACAGCAACAACAAAAATAACAACAATGTTGAGCTACTACCGCTGCTGATGTTGGTGTTGTTATTGCTAATGTCGCTGTTATTGCTGTTACTCTTGTTGTTGCTGCTGTTGCTGCTGTTGCCGCTGTTGCCGCTGTCGGTTGCTGCGCCGTCGTCGGCGTCATCGCTGCTGTCTTCTAGTTGTTCGCCGTTGCGAGTTCAATGACATTTCACCTACTTGTATTCAAATCCGAATAAAAAATATATAATATGAATGAAATTCAGCTGCTACGGCTTTGCTGCCGATGGTCACAATGCGGCTTTAGGTTCTATTCAATACTTTTACTTTCAGGACCTTTGTCAAGTGTGGTTTAAGCCCGGAATTTCCTATTATAGCTTTAAAAATCCTTTAGGCTGTTAAGAAAATCATTTAAGAAACATCAAACTTTCTAAAGTGTGAGAAAAGATGTTAAAATTAAATATAAAAAAAACGACAGCTTGTAAACTGTTGTTGTTGTTGTTGCTTTTGCTGTTGCGCGCAGAATCTGCAGCAGCAAAAAGAAATTTTACGGCCTATTTGGACTGTGCTGCGTTGTCGTTGTTGTTGCTGCCGCTAAGGGCCCGTCTACGATTCTGGGCTGGCACTTAAAGTCAAATGGTAATGATGTTGGTGATGATGATGATGATGACGATGATGGTGGCGATGATGATGGCGATGATGATGGCGATGATAATGGCGATGGTGATACCACAACCAAACCATCGTATCAGAGTGTTGCTTCTTAGGTTTTTTTTGAGTTGCTTTTGAGGGCAATTAAAAAGTTGTCGAGCGGCGTCGCTTGTGTTGCTTTTGCGTTGCTTTTCTGATTGCCGGTCTGTCTGTCTGTCTCTCTTTCTGTCTGTCTGTATGTCTGTTTGTTTGTTGGCGGTTGTCTTTTGGCTGTTTGCTTGTTGTATTACGGTTGTTTGGTCAAATTTACCGTTGCCTTCTTGGCCAGCGCCAACTTTTGACTAATTTGTAATATGTAAGGGCCTATGGACAGGGCTTTCTTTAAACCGATCTCTACACAATTATTACTAGGGTGTAGCCCTGCGGCAAGTTGGCGTTACTATTTGCAGCTATTTGTTTTAGCCTTGCAGAGGGTATTATAATTAATGTTAATTATGTTTAACATATGGTGCTCATTGATCGGTTTTTAAGCCTAAACCTAAACCTAAGCCTAAACCTAAACCTGGTATTCGTTTTCTCCCTTGTTCCTTTCGTCAATGATTTTCTTTGTGTCTGTGAGTGTCAGTTGTGTGTGTAGGGCGATAGCATGACCTACCTTCACTCGATTTTTAACCTAATACACAACAGTCTGAAACTCTCAACAATATAATCAATTTTTTAGTTTTAAATTACAAAATAAATCGGATGAATCGAAAATTAACAAAAACTCTTTTTGATGTGAGATTGTTTTGGCGCTCATAAGATTTCTAACAAAGAATAAACATACAACTAAAATAATTACCATTCTAGAAAATTGCATTTGAAAGTAACAAATTTGATAAACAATGGTTTATCTAATGATATATAAAATATATTATATATTATGATATGATATTATATAATATATAAACACAACGTATGTAACTCACTTATAGTTTTGCAGAATGATTATGTTTAAACAATAACTTATAATAACTATTGATATTAGGCCTTTCTTTCTTCTGTAGAGCAATAAAATTCGGCTATTGCTAAGCAATCCAAAATGACTTCTGCTGCTGATGTCGTTGCTGTTGTTGTTGTTGTTGTTATTTCTGCTGATGTCAAGCACATTCATATTTAACAACTTTCGGAGATGCTTTCACTTCCATACCAACAATTTGGCACCAGCTGCTGCTGCTGTTGCTGCTACTACTGCTTATATAGCCCATCAGCATCTTCCGTATGCATCCAGCTTCAGCATCTACGTATAACGATAACTAATTGCAATTGCATGCTGCACTTGCAACTGCAACTGTTGCTACTGCATCGATTTTAAATGCGACAATTGATGGATAGTTATGTGCTACTATTATCGTTTAGTTACACGTTTATAATTGGAACATCGATCAACCTGATGAACGGCTATACATGATTAGACAGAGAACCACAAATAACATCGATTGAACTATTGCATTAACTTAACATTCAAATCAGGAAAAAATCAAATCAAAAATCAAAAAGAACCAATATATGATCATTATGTTTTGTAAATTTTCCTACCAAGTACTATATCAATTAATATTGATAAAATTATAAAAAAAAATGTACATGCATATCTATCTTTATATGTACATATGTGGCAGTGGTGCTGTATCTGTGTGGCAATAAAGGAAAAAAAAGAAAAATACAAGAAAACAGAGGCAAAACCGAAGCAAAAGCAAAAGCAACAACGTGAATATTATCATTAGCATAAATAATGGTGAAAAATGAAACATACACAGCGACGCAGCACTTGAGCGCTTGTGTATGGTTTGTGCTTCTGTCCGTGTCTGCGTCTGTGTGTCTGTGTGTGTGTGTGTGTGTGTGTGTGTGGGGCTTGTGTCTCTGTGTGTTTACAACACACATTTCAAAAGTCGGTGACTGTGGCACTGAGTTAGTAGTGCGTTAAGTCAACGAACGCTGCCGCGCAGACGCTAACTGCGGCCGCAATGGCAGCGGCAACAGCAATAGCAGCAGCGGCGGCAGCAGCAACATCAACGGCGGCAACAGCAACATGAACAGCAGCAGCGACGTCGACGCTAGCGCCAGCAGCATTGCCTGTCTCTCTCTGTATGTTGGCTTCTGCTGGTACTGCTGCTGTTGCTGTTGCTGTTGCTGCGGCCACGTTTGCATGGCATCGGCATCGGCATCGATGGTCGCTGGCGATGACGGCGGAGTCGATGTCGATGTCATCGTAATGCAAACGTAAACGCACTTACAATTTGGCGTTTTGGTTGCTTTCACAAACGTTGCACGTTGTGTGTTGTTTGTTGCTGTTGGTGCTGCTGCTGCTGCTGCTGCTGCCGCTGCTGCCGACGCGGCCGTTTCTGCCGGCATCGCCGCTAAAGTTGGCTTTTGGGTTTTTGGTTTTGTTTACTTTTTATATATTTTTTTTTTTGGCAAATGGACAAGTTTATTGAACTTTTCACAGTTCTCAGGTCTCAGCTCTCAGCTGGTAGATCGCTGGGTCCGTCATCACCGTTGGAGTTGCCGATGTCGTCCATAGAGCGCCTCAGTCGCTGCTGGAGAGGCACGCACCGGTCGCCAAGAGACTTTCTCCGCAATCGTCATCAATTTATCAATTCGTTTATCTTTAGCTACTTTGGTCCAACACTATCAACCAACCCATCATAGTCATATGGTAATATCGCAGAACAATTTGTATGTTTAAGGTTCGTTTAATTACACGTGGGCCGAATTGTAATTTTCTCATAAATTGTACTCTGAACTACTTTGCTTGTATTTAAAGTTGAGTTGTAGGCAGCTAAACCCCCGTCCCCTTACTTCCTTGCCTCCTCTGCGTACGCCCTTAATAAATTATCAAAGAGTACTTGTAAAATATTAACAATCGGAGTAGTGTATACTTTAACATTTCTATGTTTCTTTTACCCACATAACAATAATAAGTTACTTTTTATTGAAGTTAATATTGATCACAATGGATTTCCAATTGAGGGGATAGTTTGCTAGTTTGACTGAGCAGGTCATTCCAATCAAGAAAACATACAGACATATATCACTACCTTAACCCCTCTTCAAGGATAAGTGTATTTATTTAGTAAGAGTGAAAATCTATAACTGCATCTCATTAAATAAAAATACTCTAAATTCATGAACACACAGACACAGATACAGACACAACATTGTACACACACACGGATTTTGAAAATTGCTTTTTTGCTGGCTAAACAAAAGCATACAAAACTTATGAATAACAATTAAATTGATACATGTATGCATTATGGAGATTGTAGGAGAGTGTTCATCAGTTTGTTAATTACTTTCACACTACTAACTTTAAGTGCATACTTAAAAAACAGCAACAACAATGTCCTTGGCTGTACGCACGAGACCGAAAAGAAAAGACTTACAAGAATTGTAGAGTTAATGCGAACACGAAACGAAAGTCGCCCGACCGATTTGCAACACGTTCGATAATTAACAAAATTAAAGCACGCGATAAATAAACAAATGTTTTTAATTTCACTGGTAAACCCAAGCGACGACAAGGTGGACCGGGTATTTTTTTGTTTTTAATTTATATTTAATATTTTGCTGTTGTTGTAATTTTCTTTTTGTGTCTGGTTTTCCTGTCCGTTGATCGCTGTTGTCCATGTTTGCTGGCAGTGCTTATCAACAAACATGAATGCGATTTCAAGTACGAGGGCCCATAAAGTTGTACGAGTATCTGTGCGAGTGTAATAACATATAGGAGTATTAAAAAAAAGTTGGTCAAGACAAATCTTGTTTGCGCAGCACCGACAAATATTGAATTTGCGCAGTGGCGTCTGGGTAATTGGAGAGCTCACTCCAGTGATAAGTTTCAGTGAGCAGGGCTCTGGGTAAGAATCGCTTTTGCAGCCCCAGTGGGTGCCCCACGTGACCGAGAGCGGGGCATTTAAGTTGGTGGGAAAGCAAAGACCTGTAGGATTTTACAGAACACGAGAAGTGCAATTCGCATTGGTAGTACTAAGACTCAACTCAATAAAAATCACAAACAGACACACCCATATTCGTTTGTGTTCTCAGCTTACAGTAGGCACGTTGTTGGCCACGCTACAGTAGAACTTCCAGTTTGCTGCTGACAACGCGATAAGTGAATCTGATAAACAACTAACGAATCGAGGAGCACTTGTAGACATCGTGTCGGAGCGTTCACTTATTCATTCATTATACCTTCAGTATCATAGTATATTGGTTTTGTGCAATGTCCGTCATGCTGTCTGTCCGCCTGTACGCCTGTCCGTCTGTATGAACGCAACCTTTTTCGACACCCTTAGAGATAAAGACTTGAAACTTGGAACACATACTGGCCTGTGCTTGCGTCAAACAAATTGTAAACAATAACAATCTACAATTTATAAGCTAGAAACCTAATTTGAATCAAAAACGTTAGAAGCCTATATATCCCGTAATTTAAGAGCTATAGCTAGGAAACTTGGATAGAGCTACAACATTTTTCTTGGCCACACCCACTCCCGCCCCGAAAATTCACAAAATTCTATATCTACCCCAATTTGAAAGGCAAACTTGGACTTGTTGTTTGCCACCTGTTATCAGTTGGTATTGTTTATGATGTCAAAGTATTTCGCAGTTGCTTACTGCCCGAGTGCAAAGTTGTCGTTTGTTGTTTATTTGTTCATGTGTATAATTAAATGTAAATTGTGTGCAATTGATTAAATTATTAAAGCCTTACTACTCTTACTACTTACTACTACGTATTGTACTATACATATATATATATATATATTTCTATTTACTTAAATTAAAATATATATACAGAATTAATGAGCAATTTGTATATATTTTATTATTCATTCCGAACTATTCTTCTTTCAAAAGTATGCTGTAAATTAACATTATTAATTTTGTAAATTATTATGATAATAATACGAAAAGAACTATCTCTTCGAAAAAGTAGCTAAACATATGTTCAATGTTTCAAACTCATTTGTCAGACTAATCGCATACATAAAACACACTAAAAATCTGTTATTATTATTTTATTATTATAATTCCGAACACTTTACTTAGTAGATGCAGCGAAATGAAATCGACACTGACCAAACAAAATAAATCCGTGATATTTGGAACAATTGTAATTAACCTGAAAGTTGTGTAACAATCGGATAATAAAAACTTGAGTTACTCAATAAACTATTTCGTACTCGTACTTGTATTTTCCATACCCACATTATCTGGCCAATATACATATATGCACATGTGTATATTGTGCTTAACCGATTCGATTTAAAATGAAATAAGTGCATAATTGCGTAAGACTCGGAGTTATTCATGTGCCAGAGCGGCCTGAGACATACGATCCTATTTACATAAACGCCATTCTCAGTTCGGCTCCCGGAGTCTTTGGGGCTCGGGTTTTGGGTCTCGGGTCTCTTGTGATGTTCAAGGTTCAGTTCAGTTCAGTTAAGTGTTCCGTCGGTGCTGATCGCTGGTTACGCCAGGCCTCAACTGTGATGATGACGATGAAAATCGATGGCAATCAGCTGTTGGCCCCAGCTATTATGTGACTAAGTGACTGACTGACAAAGTATTGGTGTCGTTACAGGTAAATAAAAAGCGCTCACACTCGGATAGACAGACAGGCAGTCCAACGGACGGACGGACGAACGGCCTGACGGCCAGGCGGCCAGAGAAACAATCAGTTGTGGAAAAAAAAAATTTCACCGCTTTTTTTTTTAAGTTAACGAGCGCTGCACGTTCAAGGGCCTTACGTAAAACCGTTTTGGTTTTTTTTTTGATTTTTTTTCTTTCCTACATGAAATGAAACCAAAACGAAGAGAGTTTAGCCCTTTTGTGTGGTACGAAACAAAGTCATTGAATGCTCATGAATTCCATTTGATTGTCGCATATTGTTCAATACGGACTCCAAAAGGCCGCCAAAATATCGAATACCCAATATCTAATATCAAATCAAAAGCGCACGCGAACGCCCCCAAAACCTGGGCGCAGACCCCAGAAACAGTCACAGTCGAAGATCAATGTCCGCACTGTATTTAAGCAAATCGAAATTAAGTTATAGTTGAGCGATCGATTTAAAATTCAGTATTTTCCATGTTTTGCATAATAAAAATGCCTATCAAAAGGCAAGAAAAAAATTAATGTAACTGGCGCTCGAATGCGGCTGCGCCATCTGTTCACTTTTTTTTTTTTTATTATTATTTTTTTTACGATCATTTTGGGCAGATATTGTGACATGATTTTAGGGTCGTCTACAGCGGTGCCACTTTGAGCAATATTTCTGCTTTGCATAAGTAGAAATTTTTTGTTCGATTTTGATTTTATATTGATTTTTGTTTGCATTTCGTTGGCATTGCGGCCATTAAATATATTTATTTTCATTTTTCAATTCGAAACTGGTTAAAATCCAATGCGTTCAAGTGTTTGCTGTTGTTTGCCGTCTTTGGCTTGGTTTGGCGCTGTTCGGTGTTCGATGTTCGCTGCTCGGTGTCAACATTCATAATTTATCATCCGAATGCGTTTGTAATGTGGATAGATTAGGCGTTTTTAATTTTTTTTGTGATTTTTTTTGCTGCATGTTTTTTTTGTTGTTTTATTTTGGGGTTTGTTTTAATTTTGGTTGTGGGCCCACAAGCTTATTATTATTTATTTATTAATTTTTTTGGTGGTTCGAATGCGTTCGCTCGTGTGTTTGAGGCTTTGCACTTTCTCCAATTAAAATTAAATTAAATAATCGCTTTTGTCTCTGATTTTCGAATATGTACGTATACTTAATAATTTGATGATATACATATGCATGTGAAAAACATGAAAGACACAAGATCCAAGAAACTTAGACAGTTCCACTGAAAGGAAGGCCGACTACCGTTAAAAGTAAGCCAAGTGAATATAATACCACACCGACATTTGGAGTTGCACAAAGAATCTTCCTTGGCCCCCCAAATCACGCGATTTGTAGCTTAATACTAAGTAGGTGTTTTAGTATACATTTATATATTTTTAATTATTTGGAGAAACTTACACCAAATATGTACCAACATAAAGCCAAAATGCGATGCACCTATTTAAATAACATTAACCTTTCGATAGGAGATCCAACAATTTAAGCGTTTAAAAATTAACAAGCAATTCTTAAAGATTAATTGAAAGTTGATTAAATGCGAAACATTTGGGTTTAATATACGAGTGAAATCGGAGTATGCATGTAGATAAATCTTGACGGATATAATAACATTGCTTTACGATACACCAAACTCAATAACTATCAATTTTATTGGTTTTGGTTAACAGGATGTGCAATAGGCAATCAGATAAGGGATTAACCTAAAAAGCGGTTGCCAAGAGAGAGAGAGAGAGAGAGAGAGAGAGAGAGAGAGAGAGAGTGAGAGAGACTATATGAAAAAGAAAGCAAAAACCTAAGTTGAGGATCGCACTCCATATGTATGTATGAATGTAAGTAAGCATATAGGGTTTTGCAAATGGGTCAAGCGGCATTTTGATTTATGATTTCCTGAGTTAACGCAATAATCTTCACATTTGCCGTTGCTTTCGGTTGTGTGTCCATTATGTATATTACCTGCGACTCTGGAAGGTGACTTGTTTCTTTTTTTTTTTTTTTTTAATTTTAAGTCATCACCTGAAGCTTTGGCTATACCGAGATGCTAGGGACGCGTGTTTATTGTTCTCAATGTGATGCCAGGAAAGTTTCCCCCAGCCAGGGCTTTTCGCTGGCCGCATGCAACCCCCATAAATTTGATCTGGAACCCTTTCTTTGCCCCGCTGAATGCATCGCCAGTTGAGTGCCCAGCATCTTGACAGCACCCAAGCGCAGCTGAGTTGAATAAACTTTGCAAAGAGTGTAGATACAATTTAAGCGCTTGAATTATCGTTTTGAAGGCCATTTGTATAAAATGAGCTGCGAACGAGGCTAGGCATTCGCAATAGCGGAGCTGCTGGCGAGAAGGAGGAAAGGCGCTGCTGGGGGAGGCTGAATTGAACCAAGCAACGCCACCAACACCAACACCAACACCATCACCGCCACCACCGCCACTACCACTACCACTGCAACATCGTCAACGTTAACTTCAACGTTGACGCCAACGCATGAGCGTGTGAAGTCGCCGAGGTAAGCCAAGCTGGGCTCAGCTGAGGCTCAAAGTATGCAGCACAAAAGTTCAATAAACTAAAGTGTCTTTACAAAAAAAAAAAAAACTGGTAAAAACAACTAAGAATGCTCTAGTCGACCCAGCTCGAACTCCGAATACCCTGTTTGTCATTTTGTTTGTTGTTGTTGTCTATTTTCCAAGTGCTACAAGCTTTAGTTGATTACTGTTCACTGATCACTTTTCAAAGCTATAGTTGATTTTACAAACAAATTAAAAAAAGATTTGGATTGAATATTGATGTGTTAAAATTGAGCTAAATACTTAATTTTAAATATTATATTTTTATAGAGCCATTTATTTTTATATTTATTGTTCATTGTTTCATTATTTCTGTGTGTACGGCTTAAAGGTATCTCAAATCTATAACCAACTACAGATAACTGTTTTCGATTTAAACTCTTTCACTATATATATCTATATACATCTATAGTACATTCAATATACATACAAACCTATATTTATTTTCCTTAAATTTTTGTTCACCATTTCGGCCATTTTCCATAGCTTCTTTGTACTACTTCATTGTGGTCCTTTACATAAACTTCATACGGGCCCAGTACAGGAGAGCCAAACTATTATGCCTTTTTAAGTCCTTATTAATTGTATAGGGTATGTAGAGGCGAGTGGCCCGATCGCCGGTGGTCGGCTCGGCTCGGCTTCGTTTTGCACTGTTCAACTTTATTGGAGCCGTTTTGTAGGGGATTTTTCACATGTTGCATGAATGTTTTAGTATGTTCGTATATATGCATGTGTATCTTGATATGTGACATGCATATGTACATAGTTTTATTATTGTACCGCTTGAGGTGTAAAGAAAAAAGCAATTCTTGCCAAGCCAGTCGGCCAGTCAGCCAGCCAGTTAGCCAGTTGGCCAGTTAGCCAGCAAGTCAGCCAAGCGAGCAGCCAGAATTCATATGTGTATCTTAATCTGAATCCGGTGCGTATAAGTGATTGGCCACAGCTCTATACCCCTGAGTCAATGCACTAGCTGCTGTCAGTTGTTGGCACTTCCTGCACAGGACGCGTGCTTTGGCAGCCCCCCTTATCTAATGCGTACTCCCCTCTCCACATACATATGCAATCCATTTGATACAAATGCACAACGGCGACCATCAAACCGATCGAAAACTTTCTCGCCGGGTGAAATGGTTTATTTACCAAACAGCAAGACGACCGCATCAGCTATCAGCTATCAACTATGGCCCATCGGCCATAAGCCATAAGCCATTGGCCGATCGTCAATATGTTAGAAAGAATCTTGGATTTGTTGCCGCTGCTGCTGACATTGCCGTCGACTCGCTGCGCTCCACTGAAGGTTTCCAAACATTAGCTTTCGTTTTTTTTGTCCAGCTGATTTTGATTCTATAAATGTGCGTGTGTGTATGTATGTGTGTGTGTGACTTTCTAAGATTGATTTACATCATTATAATATCAATTCCAGTTCTTGTATATACAATCGATTTGTTCTGAGCTTTTAGCTGCGTTTACTACAAGCTTACATACAAAATATATAATTGTAAATGGTTGAGGGACATTCTTCTGTATCTGGGCTGCGATTATTTGACAACGATTTCTCCTACTAAAAATTCTTTGGTCATCGATGCCATAGTTAAATGTTATCAAGGAGTAACAAGTCGAAGAGGTAGAAAAGCATAGAGATGAGCAAGTTTATTTAAATAATAGGCTCAATTAAGATACACTTTTAGCATTTTTATATGTTTATCATTGCTGTTTCTACAAATTAAATATAACAGAAATTATCCCAGTAGAGTCCAACTAACTGAAGATATAGGAGGTGTAAGTAAAGTTTAAATAAATATAAAGCAATTTTCTAACTTTTTATGGAATATACTTACTATAGTAAAATATATAATTGCCAAAAAAAACTACAGTGCATACATGTTATTTAGAAAATTGTTCCATGCTCTTCAGAATGCTAGTTTTTATATCTTAGTAAAGGAAAAAGAAGTCAGCGGAGTTCAATGGCATTGCTTACATATTGAAATCACATAAGCGAAAGACCTACTAAAAAGTGAAGAAGCGAGAGTTTGCCTATGACGTTTCATTTGGGCCAATGTGAGAGGTGGCTATGTTTTTTTTTTGAGTTTTTTTTTATTTTTTTTTATTAAGGTTGCCCCACCAGCTGTGAGTTTGACAGCAGCTGATGCTGCCTTTGAAGCAACAGCAACGCAGACCCAGCGGCTTCCAGATGGTCAACGTTCTCCACGCTGTCTCTGCTATAGATTGGCAAATGTGTTGGTGCTGCTGCTGCTGCTGCTGCGGCAACGACTGTGACGGTGACAGCGACAGCGACTGCGACGGCGACTGTGACGGCGGCAGAGACATCGCCAGCGTCTTGGCTTAAAGCCAGCGACGAGTTCGTTGACCGTTGAGTTTTTGAAGTTTATTGCTGCGCTTGGTGACTTCGCCAGTTGGCCGCTTGGCCGCTTTCAATATGCCAAATATGCAACCAGGAACAACAAGCATTTAGCAGCAACGCTAATGCCAACAATAGCAACGGCAACGGCAACGGCAACAGCTACAACAGCAACGGCAGCTCTCTCAATGTATGTGGTGGAAAACGTGAGTTTTAAACGCTGACCGATCAGCTGTTCTGAGCCCTGCTTCTGCTTCTTATTTCTCTCTATGTTCATCTTTAGTATTGTATTAGACACAAACATTTGTCGTATCTGTGGGCAACTTGTCAATGCGCGATATTAGCGCACAGCACACAACACTTATATATTATCAATTGGCAAATCAAGTGTGTGTGAGCCCGTTTTTATTTTTAGAGATTTTGATATTTTTGGCACGCTTCCGGTGCGACGTCGATGACCTTTTCCGCCCACCTCCATCCGAGCTGGCCAGGGCCAATGAAATGCCAATTTTTTTAGCTGTATTTGTGTGTATATTTTTTTTATTTTGGTTTTATTTTTTAATTTTTTTTTTAATTTGTATGCATTGTTGTTATTGCTACTGCCTGGGGTTGACAACCTTTTATGTCTCTCAGATCAGCTGTTTAACCTGACTTTGCTGTTGCTGCTGCCGGTTATTGTTGCGGTCTCGGCTTATTATATAATGTAGATACAATTTATTTGTGTTTTTTTTTTCAAGCTTATTGACTGTACTATTGAAAATTTGATCAGATGCTGCTGTCGGTACTGACGCTGCTGCTGCGTTGAAGAGGAAAGTTTTTGACCCTCGACGACCGGCCGGCCGTCGCGGCAGTGATCAGTCTGCTGACTGGCCCAACTGCTGGATCACCCGCCCGCTCGCCGAACGTGAAAGTTACTAAAAATAAATATATGAACAAAAGCAGCGACAACTACAACAACAAAAACAGCAATAATAACAACAACAACAACAACAACAACAACAGTATTAACAGCAGCAACATCTCCAGTCAAACAGCCAAATTCATTGAATACATATAAAGTTTATTGGCTTTTGATCCCAACGCATTATTGTTGGGGTGGGTAATGGTTTCGTGTTGTTGTTGCTGTTGTTGTTGTTGCTGCTGTTGTTTGCGCAATACAATTTAGCGCTTGTGCTTTGACTGCTCATAATGCATACGTAACGGTATCGACAGGAAGTTGTTGTCTGTTGTCGTTGATGTTGCTGCTGCAGATGTTGTTGTTGCGACAGGAGCTAAGAGGAGTTCATTCAATGATGGCCAGGTTCCAGTTTTTTTTTGTTTTTTATAGTGTGGCAGTCGCTGGCATTTGATTTGTGTGGGATCATTGTTGTTGTTTATCGTTGGACAATTTATCTGGAGTCCCAATTCAATTTGTAGGTAAGCTTTATGTACACTTTACTTATTGAAACTATTTACAAATATTTACAAATTTATTCAGTAACAAATTGTTTCCATGCGAATAGAACTACAGATTTCAGAATAAGCCACTCAGAATTCAATGTTAAGCTTGGTAGGCAATAGACAGACTCCTGATGAAGCTGCACACGTGGAAGGAAAATCGTTTTGAGTGGTGATACTGGCTTTCAAAAGTAAATGTTCTGTAAACACTGATAATTAACTCTTGCTTGTTTTGTGTTTTTCATCATTTCGATTTTAAAAATAATTTAAAGTTTTAATTAAATCTTAGAGTTTTACTAGCATTAAATGGTCTAATTTCTATAAGCAAAGGAAGTCTCCTCTTGGAGACAGTTTAAAAAAAAGAAAGAAGAAACAAAATATATAATTGTCACAATGTTACAGCATTTTAAAATTTAAAATGAGTGTTGATATATTTTTTGTAAATAAATTTAATATACTGTTAATAATAGAATACTCTTGGAGATAAAATACAAAACTGTTTTCCTAAATTTAAAACAAATTTATTAGCTTCATGATTTTTAGTTTAATGGATTAAAGAAACCCATTCAAGTTTTGAAGAGTATTTAATGAAAATGTACATATATAAATAATCTAATTATAAACATTGCAAGCCAAATTTTAATTAGCCCCATTAGTTCAGTGCTGTTTTAAAGTTTGTCTCATAAAAGTCTTTCGTTTCTAGCGCCAGGTAACTGGCGCCGGGAGCGGTAGTTGGGAATTCCGCGGGAATGTTGATGGTGCTGCTGCTGCGGAGGTTGCTGCTGTTGCTGCTGGCGTCGTTCGTTGCCAGTCACACTAAAAGCAACAGCAACAGCAACAGCAACATCAACATCAAAAGCAACACCAACACCAACATTAAGTCTTAATGTGTTGGCTTGTGCGTGTGTGTTGCTTTCTGGTTTGGCAGCTGCTTCTTGGCACACACGCATACACACGCACACAGCAATATACAGATACAGGCACACAAGCGACGCATCGCAGTCGCCGCGCTTTTACATTTGTATATGTAGGTCTACGTCCGATTTTACTTTCACTTTTAAAGGTTTACGAACTTTTCTGTTTACAAGTCAACGCTGCTGCCGGCAGCCGTCACGCAGCAGCAGCAGCAGCCGCAGCAGCTGCGGAGACAGCGGCAGCAGAGACAGAGACAGCGGCAGTGGCAGCGGCAGCGGAGACGCGTATTTCAAATGCTTTCACACACTGTCAGGCAAGCAGACAGACAGACAGACAGACAGACAGACAGACGAACGGACGGATGATTTAAAGAGACACGGACAGACACGCAGACTAGAGCAGAGAGAGCTTTGAATACACAGTCGCACAGTGGGTACGATCTGAAGGTATTGGCGCCCAGCTGATTTTCGCTGCATTTGTTGCACATGCGTACCACTGTGAATGCTCCTCGACTTTGAGGTTGAGTCATGACTGCGACGCATGCGTGAAATTTTGCTGCTGTTGCGGTTGCTCGTGTGCAGCGCATAAGGAAGTCGCGTGTGCTCAACTTCCTTGACATTGAAGCGGCAACCACAACAACAACAACAACAACAACAGTAGCAGCAACATCGAAAACAGCGTCGTTTAAAATGTAAATGAACGGCAAGGATTTTGCGGCTGCCAAAGCAATTGCTGTTGCCTCGGAAGTGACACCGGCAGCAACAGCGGCAGCAGCTTTGGCAGCGATGCCAGCAACAGCAACATGTATGTGCGACACTGCGTGTCTGTCTGTGTGTGTCTGTCTGTGTGTGTGTGCTTTTTAGTCGGTCGGTCATTGACCGTTGCAGCTGAGACGCATTGACGCCGCTGCCATGGGCATCGCCGTTGAGGCGGTTGCTGCTGCTTCTAGCGTTGTTGTTGTTGATAAAGACACTGTCGCGCTTATCCTGCGTAACTAAACTGTGCAAAAAAAAGAAGAAAGAAGCTAGACAGACTGATTGACAGACAAATAGAGAGAGGGACAGTGACGAAGTATGAGCGAGTAACAGAGACAGACGCACTCAGACGGAGTCTAAGAGCGAGCGGGAGAGCAACGTCATCGTTAGCTACTGCTGGTGCTGCTGTTGCTGCTGTTGCTGCTGCTGCTGCTGCTGCTGCTGCTGCTGCCGCTGCGTCGTCTACCCAACTTGTTGGACAAGTTGACGGCCTACGTGAGTGGCGCGTTATGTGCATTGAATTGGAGTTGGAGGCTTGTGCGTTTGCGCAAAAGTCAATGAACTCCGTCGTGCGACGTTGACGTCTGATCCGCTTGCAGCGCTGCTGCCACTGCTGCTGCTGCTGCTGCTGCTGTCGTGGGGGCGTCGCGTCTTGTGTGTGCAATTCACACCAACACGGCTGCATTTGGGAATGTAGGTAAGCCACTTGCCAGGCCGGGTTTGTTGTTGTTATTGTTGTGGATGGTTTTTTTGCTGTTGCGGATGTTGTTGTTGGTTATGTGTTGCTAATGTTACTGCTGCTGCTGCTGTTGTTGTTGTTGTTGTTGTTATTGTTATTGTTGTTTCTAACCTTTTTGCAATGCGCCGCTGCATTAAGCAATAACCTCACTGTCAACACAGCCAGCCAGTGCATTGATCTCGCTAATGATCTGTGCATGTGTGTGTGTTGTGTGGGGGTTTGATTGTTTGTTTGTCTGTTTGTTTGTTTGTGTGTAAGTTGCTGTTGCATGGATCGCATGTGAGACAATGTCGTTGGCACAGTGACCGGAAAACGCATTGACTTAATGACTGACTTTTCAAAATCAATGCTGCCGCCATTAGAATGTAAAAAGCGAAAGAAAACGAGAGAGATAGAGATAGAGACAGAGATATAGATAGGCAGAGAGAGGGATGTGGGTGGGGGGTGGGGGATAAATGATAGAAACAGTCGATCTGCTGTTGTTGTAGCTGTGGCTTGTGTGGGCGTCGTTGGGCACTGAAGGTATATGTATTGGCCCAAGTTGCGGTACGTTGAGCCATAGCCTACAGTTGTAGGCCAGCGGTCAACGACCGAGCATCGCCAACAGACGAAAAAGCAGCAACAGCAACAGCAGCAGCAACAGCAGCAACAACAGCAACAACAGCAACATCAGCAACAACAGCAGCAGCAGCAGCCGCAGCAGCTTAACGTCAAGCAACCAGTTGAACGACCCACTGAACCAACTTGTCATTTGACCATGTCGCTAAGCTGCAGTTCTCAGAATTCTTCTCCCTACCTATGCTTTATTTTACATATGAAGCATGTCCTGTGCTGGGGTCGAGTTTGCCACTCTTTCTGGCCACACGGCATTAGCCTTTGCCATTTCATAAGCGCTCAACCTGCAAAACTGATTCGGCTAATTGTCTGTTTCAAATTTGTCACAAGACTGGAGAGAGAGAGAGAGATATAGATGGAAGAATTAGCAAGTGGGCGGCGGGGTATTCTGCTTGAGTGAAAGACGGGGCTGTTTCACTTTTGGGCATTCTGAGCATTTATATGCTCGACATGGAAATGCATTCTGCGTCGTCTCTTTGGACAAATTGATGTCAATTATTTTGCGAAAGTAGCTGAAATATAAGAAAAGACAAAATATCAAAAATGCAACAAAATAAAAAACATTTTAATAAAACAATAATGAGAAAAGCAACGCGACACAACAGACACAGAACTGGGCATTTAATTAAGCTGCCGCCCATTGCTGCTTCTGTTGTTGCTGCCGCTGCCGCTGCTGATGATGGTAATGCTTATGCTGATGCTGATGCTGATGTTGGCGACTTTCTGTGCGATCCATTCCAACAATTCCAACTGGCCGCTCCACTCACCGCTGTCCACTTGGCAGCTGCTCTCATGCACAGTTGCCAATTTTCTACATTTCATGCCGAACGTCGTGGCTGTCGTTGCAATTAAATTTGGCCTCAAAAAACGTACAGTCTGTTTGCACGTGTGTGTGTTGGTGTCTTTTCGTGTGTGTGTGTGTTTAAGCGTCAATTTTGGCATAAGGTGAAAATCGCCAGCAGCTGGAAATACTGGGACCAGGGACCGACCAGGCAGAGACTTTATGCCTGGCACCCCACTGCTCTTACCTGTTGAATGCTTAATGTACCTGCCTGCTACTCCGCACCCGGCCCCGGGTCATCAGCAATAAATGCCCGCCGGAGGTCAGCGGTGGCAAGAATTTTTGATTTGTTGCAGAAGTTGTAGTTGCCACGAAAGCTGGCCACAAATTTGGCCCAAGCCGAAACGAGCAAACGACAAGCAGCAGCAGCAGCTGCTGCTTACAATTCTTGTGTTCTTGTTAACAGGGAAATTGACTAGATTAAATAAACTTCAATTTAATTACATTTGTGCGGATAATAAGGCTTAATCTGTGTCTGCGTTGACAAACTTGTAAACAGACTTAATAGTTCATAATTAAAAATGCTCATAGATTGCCTAACTAGACAACAAGTATTAATCTTACATCTATTTATTTATATCCAAATCATATAGAAAAGCAAGCTTAGAACATTTCAATAACTTAGCTTAGATCACATATCGATCATTATGCAGATGGGATGAAACCCAAATTTATTTACATACTTGCAACAATGCTGATGAAGGAATTAAATTAACTAAAATATTTACAATTGGAAAGGTTGAATTAATACCCATTAAACATGGATTAGCTAAGCAAATGTGTAATTAATATGAAATTTTACTTAGTTTATTAATAATAAAGAGATAAATGTATAGAAGGTGATTGGACTATATATGTCGGTATGTACGTGTTGAGATCTTAGATTCTAAATTGCAGAGAGGAGATAAAAAATGCTAAAGGTTATTGGAACACCTCCCTCCGCTGTTCTCTAAATGCTCTAAGCAATTGTGATGAGATGGAAAGATTAAACAAAACTAATCAAAGCAAGCATCACGTGTCCCATTGGTCACGTGGTCACGTGGTCACGTGTACGAAATCACTTACATTTTCAATTAACAATGAACTGATACACTGATACAGTGACACACCCACACACAATTGCATTGCAATTGCATTTATATGGACTTCGCATTGGGACATTAAATACGCAATTGCATTTTGATTTTGATTAGCATGCGTCGCCATCGCTTAACCATCACCATCGTTTGTCAATTTGATTGAAGTTGTTTTGTCAGTTTATATAATGCGAGGCTTTTGTTAACGCATCCCCCTCCTCACCAAGACCTAATTACAGTGATGCGTAGGCGTGATGTGTTTCCCCGTATCTCAGGGATATCAAGTACAATCGCAAGTATTTGGCCATACACATAAAGTAAATAAAATGTACGACCTGTGGACTGGCCAAGAATTTTCATTCATGATACTTTGCAAATTTTGCAGAATATTGTTAACTAGCACTTAAATCTTTTGTGTGCACTTTATTTCTATTAATCTTAAAATTAATTTGACAATATCGACAAGGACAACAACAGAAGAATCCTTGGTCATTAATAAATGTTAAGCATTAAATCACAAATTTTTTTTTGAAAATCTTTACAATATTAAAAAAATATATTATTACTGAGCCTGAAAATGCAGGCTTAATAAATATAACATAAGTTTATATTGCACTAGAGCAAGAGCCGAATTATGTGGGAATATCTTTTGTTAGGGTATCTGCCATTCGTTCCGTTTGGCTGTGTCTTGTCTTGTGGAGCGCAACATGTTGTTGTGGCTTAGTGCATTTGTTATTCAAGTGTCACATTAGAATTGAATTGAAATTTATCGATGTAATTGAGTTGTCAATCGATGACATTGTAATTGCTCAAGCGCAATTCATGTAAATAGAAATGACTGAGATGAGATTAGTACTCGCACACACACTACTCACATACACATATATACACATACACACACACACACACACACACATACACACACAGATGTATTCAATGGAGTCCCCATGGTGCGTTACACAATCAAAATCAGTGTTTCATTGAGCTTGTCAACTAATGCGTTCGATCCTGCTTGACGTTAGCCAATGCCTAGTCCAAGGCTTCCATCGCTTCGACTCATATCAATAAATAAAAATGATCTTTATTCCGATTATACAGTCAATACGATAAATCCAATTAATTGTAGTAGTAGTTGTTAATTGTAAAAGTGACATAGTCCATTTGCTTGTAAATGTGTTGGCCAAGTTAAGCAAATTAATCGGGCCCTTTAAGCCGTATTGAGGGACATGGCCAACATTGCCAGCTTGTTTGTTGTTTGTCGCATATTTGTCAGGTTATTGCCATGGTCCATGGCGCTTTCCGACAAGCTGGCTGACCTTCAGACATATTTCTATTGCCCTAGTAGGAAGCTGGGTCATAAATTGTAAATAGTGTAAATATGGCCTTGAATGGGGTTTGCTTTTTAATAGCCAGTTCATCCAAGCATTTGAATTCCACTCTAGCAGTAGCACTTACATCAAAGATCAATGAACGCTTTCAATAGGAAATCGATATTGAAAACAAAATCAAATCCAGCCATGTTGTCTTTGTCAAGTTGCCTCAACCGTTTTTATTGATGATATGGCGATGATTAGTTGGCATGTTATTAGCGATTAAGACGCTCATATTTGAATCGAATTGATTAGATTTGATTCGATTTGATTTGATTTAATTCGATTCAATTGATTTCGTATCGGCATCGACATCGACGGCGGCATTAAATAGACACGATTCGTTGACCCAACCAATGCAGAACCTTGAAATTTGCATAAAACGTTGTTGCTCCACATAAGTCCGGCCCGGCTATGTCTTTTTCTGTGGCTCTCAGCTTAAGACGACTGGCCGACTACAACAATGTTGTAGTGTAGTGTATTTGTAATTTGTTCTCTTTTTATTTATTATTATTACTACTGTCGTACATATTTCTTTTGTTTGTTTGCATTAGTAATACATGGAACCTTTACCAAGTTGGACGTCCAAATCTTTTGTTGGTAATTCGAATCGTGTACGAAATGTGCTGAATCATTGCAAAACGGGCATTACATTATGAAACAAACCAACTAGCAAAGGTGACAAGCACTAAGCCACTTCGCCGATCTGCCCAAATACCACCGAGTTTTGGTGTTGTAACAGCACCAAAACTATTACAAACAGCTCAGAGAATACGATATTTCATCTCGATTTTCAACTGGCTCTCTTTTTGCTCTTTCAGCAATACTTCTACTATTAAATTAAACAATCATCATGTTTAAGGAATTCATTGACGTCATTTTTGTTTCCATTACATTTCTGTATCGAGATCATCCACAGTGACTTACAAACTTTCTCAGCTACAAAATTTCAGTCCAACCAAAATTGCAAGAATCTATTAATGCATCCGATTCGAGCTCCTCCCAATACTGTCACTCCACCAAGTGTCAGGAAAATGAAGTATAATCTGAATTAGGTAGCACGACAGGCTAATTCTGGCCTAAGTCAGTTGGGGTTATTGGACCTATCATTAAGTTGAAGGGATTTTTTCTGCCATTCCTAACATATATTCCATTTGGCTTCCCTGATTCCCTGTGTGATCGATAGACAATATTTAAAAGATCAACCTATCTATGCTGTCAATACATTTGGTATTTTCAATGTTAATTGAAATTGTTGCTAGGACGACAAGTTTAATTGGCTTAGTTAGCATTCGTAAAAATATGAATTCTGCAACTATTTACGTCATTTCTACTTTTGGTCTGATTGGGTTTTTTCTTCTGGGTTTTCCCCAATCCACGTAAAAATGTTGCACTAAATTTGGTATTTAGGAAAATAAAATAAAGTAAGTGATATCCAGTATTTTTAATATGCATAAACTTAAGATTTTATTTTTAGCTTGCAATTTGAATTTTATTGTGTTTTTTTTCTAATTTCTTGCATGTTTTTGTTGCATCAACATTAAATAAATTATGGAATTGACTTATTTCTTTTGATGACTTCATTACAGAGCGAAAACGTCTCTTCCACTGTGTTATTGTGAGCCTATTGAACAGGTGTTGAAACAATGTTTACAGCTCAATTTAAATTAGAATGTTGCACCATTCATTAGACGACCAGCAGCAGCATGAGCAGCAACAGCAATAACAACAACAAACAAGAACAACAACAACTCATATAAAAATGTCAGAACAAGTTGAGTTGGCAATTTGTCAACCGGCAACAGTAACCGGCTAGACACGCAGCCCGGTCTCCATTTTACATTCGAAATGCATTTTTTGCATACTCGCATCTCAAAAATTCAGAAAATCCAAAATAAAAAAAATCCCCGAATAAAAAACCAATCAAAGCAAAATTCCCGTGAGCTCTTAATTTTGGATTAAAGCCAACGAAGGTGGCAGCGGCCTGACAGGTTGGCCAACTGGCCGCAAGGGGTATTTTTTATTGGCGGGGGTGTGAGGGATGTTTACGGCAACGTCGACTGCCAGTGAGTGTGTGTCCATGTCCATGGATTCGTTCATGCGCAAGGTTTTTTGCCAGCGCAACTGCGAATTCGATTGCTGCGATTGAGGCCCGCTTCAGACCTGGCCTAGACTGCCACTGGGCCGAGTCAGGCCGGGCCCCGCCTGCGCCCGGTGGTGCACGGCAGCAGCAAAGCTTAATTGTTAGACCCGGCCAGAGTCAGCGTTTGCTGCAGCGGGGTGCATTGATCTTAAAATGGCGCAAAAGCCGTTGAACTGCGCGCCATTGCAACGGCAACAACAATTTGCTGTTGTGCAGCTCAGCCAATGCTCGGCTTGGCTCGGCTTGGCTCGGCTCGGCTCGGATCGGTTGGATTCGGTTTTTTTTTTTTGGCTCAGACCCAGACTTGGACTCAGACACAGACAGCATCAGCGTCAGCGTCAGCGTCAGCTTGGGACAAACCCAGGTACCTCAACACCGGGCAGAACTTTTCAGTTGCAATTTGTAAATTGCTTGATTCAAATCATATTACATACATATTACATATTACATATATATATATATGTATATATATGTGTGTATATATATACCCACTATATGTGTGTGTGTTTATGTTAATTTGTGCAGCAAATGCTCAGTAACTAACTAGAGATAACTTCGGGCCGGACCCGGGTTGCGGCTGCCAAGTGCATTGGCCAGCCATCGAAATCGAAATGAAATAAAAATGTGACCAAATTAAAATAATTTGCTTTTTGTTTTTGTTCTTTTTTTTGTTTGTTTTTTGTTTATGTAATTTATAGTCGACGTCGCTGCGGCTGCTTCTGTTGTTGCTACTGCTGTTCTTAATCATTACAAACATCTAGTACACATACACGTTCTTGTTAGATGAGTTAAATTAATGCTCGTTTTGTCTATGAAAGATGTCAAGGTATTGTAAAATTTTGAAGTTATTTTTGTACGCTAATAGCACTCATTTTGCGCAAAAGTTGAAAGAAAAAACCCAATAAACATTATGCAGACAAGCAGACAAGCAGCAACAGCTACAAATGCGCAATTGCATCTCAGATATATTTGTTAATCGTTTTTCTTTATTTTTCTATGAACTTGACGCTAAACGGGGGAATTACCACAATACCGCGTGCTGATTGAGCTTTCAAAACTAGCTGAAAACAGAGCATTGCTTTTTTTATGTCAAAATTAATTTTTGGATTTCATGTCATAAGTTTTCCTTATCAAAATGGATGGATATCAAATATTGCCGTTGGGCATTTGATTTATTTTTTTACCCTCCGTTTTCTGCTCTTTTTCTTTCTCTCTCTCTCCCTCTCTCTCTCTCTTTTCATTTTGCCCATATTTAAGCAAAGGAAAAAACTCGCTTTTAAAATATAAATAGCATTTATTAACATTTATGCATATTTTATGTAAAATGTCTAAGCTTTATTAATTAATGTATTAGCTAATTAAGTTAACAAAAAAAAAAAAAATACAAATATATATTTGACATTTAAGAAACTATATCACACGAATTTGTTATTTAATTTGAATATTTTTATTAATTAGGTATTTTATGTTAGCAAATATTTAGAAATGGTATAATTAAGATAAAAATGGGTTTCTTGTCTGCTTATTCCTTAATATGACTTCATTTTAAGACTCGTTTTTGACACACAGTTCTTCAAATTTAAAAAAAAAAGTATTTTAATATGATATTGTAAAAGTGTATTATAAGGAAAGCATATGTGGCTTATTGCCACAAATATGTAGAAAAGAAAAACATTTTTTTTATAAAATCAAGCTTTTATTGAAATGGACTTGCAAGTCTACTCAACAGACGTTGCTTTAATAACCATATAACCATATAACTTTATAATTATTTATTTAATAACCATATCAACTTCATAATAAAGAAGTTAAAATCTATTGTACAAATTCAGGAAAGTGACTCTCTTTTAACTATCCACAAAGTACATTTAACACTGATTATAGTGACTTCTTAAATAAGACAAATAATAAATGCACACAAATTGTTATTTGCATGTCCTTATCTATTCTGAATTTGCAATTGTAAGTTGGAAAGTTTGTAATACCGTGAAAATGGACGAACAGAGTGGCAAAGAGGTAAGACAGGAAATAAGAGAATTGTACTAAAACTAAGGATAATATCTGTTTAATAATATCTGTTTAAGTTTTATAGACACTTAAAGCACAAAATACTATTTAGGCAATATATAAAATGAAAGCAAATATGAATGGCATCAAATTAAAGCATATAATAATTGTATATCTTCAGAACAGCAATAAACCAACAAAAAATCAGCAGCATATTTAATTTGTCTGGCAAAACACTGCAAAACGATCAATGTCTTCAAAATGTCTTTAAACATACATATGCTGCCGGGAACTTTGCTAAACTATCTGAAAAGGTCGAGCAGGTACTGAGCCGCCGTAGTAATTGATACTTACATCGCACAACCTTGGACTTTGGGCGAGTGCAATGCGAATGCGAGCAAATGCGAGATGCGTTCCATTAATGGTCAAATATCTGACTCGGCATATTTGGGTAGTGACAAGCGTTTCAAAATGTGCCACAAAGCATATGTGTTAATATACGTTGGTGTGTGTGTGTGTGTGTGTGTGTGTGTGTGACATAGAATATTGAAAACGGCAGCGTATATAAATATATAAATATCAACAGCAAATGTGAAGCGCAGTGAGAAAATTGGGTTAAGAAATAAAACATGCAAACTACCTTGACATATTTTCTTGGCTTGTGCTTTCGAAATTATTTATATAAAAAGCAAACACACATCGATTGGCGATGTCAAAGAATGCTTGGTGGGTGTGGTTGCAGAGGGTGGTGGGAGGGAGTAGGGTAGGGGAGTTGGTCCGGCTATGCATGCCCTCCCATATCAGAAACAGTGTAGCTAGCGAGACAGAGTTGTCGCGGGTGCTGCTACTGTTCTTATTGTTGTTGTTTTGTTTGTTGGTTGTGTATTGTTGCTGTTGCTGTTGCAATTGTAATAAAAGTTGATTTTACGAAATTTACACAAGCTCACAAGGCGTACAGATATATACGAGTATGTATGTGCAAGCACAAGCGAGTACTTACTAAAGAATGTTGAAATGATAAGAAGAACGCGCATACGCCACGTGAGCCGCACTAAGCAAAAGTCGAAGTTGCCCCCATTTTCGAACCGAAATTTTTATGCGCAATGCGCTGATTAGACATTAGAGCATTAAATAAACAAATGGGGATATGTGTGTGTGTGTGTGTGTGGCACGAGCTCACAGACTTTTTTTGCAGCAGTTTCTTTTTCTCGAAGTTTCACAATTTTTGCCACTCGCCAGCGACTGATTGCTTAGGGGCAGACAAAATGAATGGTTTAAAAATAACTCAGCACAAGCCTAGTTCTGGGACTTACTCGGGTTCATGTCCTTTCCATAGGATGTTGCCCGGCCAATGATCTTGCTGGGTTGAACCAGTGGCCGATTCAAGCATGCTGAACCAGCAAGCCAATGCCAGATGGCGTAGATGCTGGTATACAATTCATTTTTCCCGCAGGCATAGGAAGTTCATTGAGTCACAGCCTCACTCTGTGCCAGTCTCATTCACCGTAGAAACTTCAGTTGGATCTCGAAGCTTCAGCCTTTGCTAAGTCGCGTTGGCAGAGAAAAAAGGCAAGAAAAAAGGCAAAAAACCGCTAAATAGAATTTCTAAAGTATGTTTGCTCTAAGTAAAATTCTTGTCAGATTATTAAATTATAATATATTAGCTTTTTATCTGGTATAAATATCTTCATAGAAAGAACTTTGATATATATAGAGAACTGCTTGATAGTGCAAAGATAAATAGTTGCACATATTAAGAAAGAGGGTGGGGGAGGGAGACTGATATCAGTCAAAATTCCTGATATGCGAGAATGCTCTCAATTTCCATGCCAGTTTAGCGGAATTTAGCGGCATAATGATCATCTCCACTGGGTACAAGCAAGTTAGTTACTGGTAGATGGAAGTTGCTGTTCATTGCCAGACACATTCATGGGCTAGCGTCAGCCGGCAGGTCATTAAAAAATAATATAATGTTGGTAAAGTCTCTCGCAAACGTTAATGCCACACAGTTGTGGCAATAGCACTCGTACATCTGGTTACCTGTTGCCTTGCCAGTGACCAGTTGCCGTGCCTTTTTGCTGGTCCTTTGTGGCCGGGCCCGGATCCAAAGTGAGAAGTCAACGGCACGCCCCTGCCGATCGGCCCTGAACTTGTTCTGTGCTCCATTGTTGAGATTCGCTGAGCCACTGAATATAAATCAGCCTGTCTCACTTTCAGTTCTTCCGCAGCTTTTCGGACAGCTCTGCTTCAATGTGCGTACACTCAAAAAGTTTTTCCTGTGTTTAGAAATAACTTCTCAATATATGAGCAAAAAAAAAAATGATTTGAGACTTAAAATGAAAAAATGCCTTTCTAACTTAAAGATGGGAATAATATTAAGAAATATATTTCTAAGAAGCGCATAAAGAGTGGAAATGCAAAATACCTTCTTTTTTATTTCATATATACTTTTTGAATTGAAAATAAATTTCTAACAAGAGTATACAAAATAGAGATACAGAACCCTTAATTAAAAAATGAATTCCTTTCCAAAATTCTCAAACAAATAATGAAATCTGTTGTCTCGACTGCTTTATAAGAGCTTAGCTGTTGAAATCTAAAACAAATCAAAAATCACATAGAACGGCCAGCTTGGAACAAGAATAGGAATTAGAAATATGCAAGAGATTTGGAGTCCAGCAATCGAGCGACAGCCAGCGAGCTGTACCACAAACTGTGCCTCCTCAATGCGTGCGCATGAAAATATATGTAAATGGCATTTAACAGTTGCCGGCGATGGTTGAATTTCAAATTTGTACTTTCGTGAGCCAAGGAAGAAGCGAATCTTTTTGTTTATGCCCTAAGTGTGGGTATACATATATGTATATATATATATGTGTGTGTGTGTGTACATTTATATATACCAGCATGGTATGGCCTTCAGTTGTTCCTGCTGTCTGCTGTCTGCCGTCTGCCGTCTGCCGTCTGTTTGTCAGTCTGCCTGTTTCGTCTTCGACGTTTTGCATTACATTTCGCTGTCGACACGTTTCGATTTCCATGGAAATGCCAGTAATTGAAGAACCTCGCTGCCGAACAGACGTTGCACAGTGCAGAACCTTTAGCCAATTTAACAGTGGCATGCAGGCGCACACTATGGATGAGAATCGTTTGGATGGATCAGAACGGATGGGCCTGATCGTGCTGGGACTCCTGCTTGGCATTATCGTTGTAATCGTGTCGTTGATTTGCCAGCGCCGGAATGCCCGTCTCTTTGGACGCACACCACCCGGTCCGTGGGGCCTGCCCCTGTTGGGCTATTTACCGTTCCTGGACCGGCTGGCGCCGCACAAGTCACTACAGGCGCTGGCCAAACGCTATGGCGGCATCTATCAGCTGAACATGGGCCGGGTGCAAACGGTGGTGCTCTCGGATGCGACACTGGTGCGTGAGTTCCTTCGTCACGAGGAGCTGACGGCACGAGCTCCACTCTATTTAACGCATGGCATTATGGGTGGCTATGGTAAGCTACACTCAGAAAAATCCAGCAAGAAAGAAATGTCCTGGAAATTCGATTGAAGTTTCGGAAAGTGCCGAAGTAAATTTGCTGTCAATTTTTCTGAATTAAAAAAAAAAAAACAAAGGATTTGCTACGTTTTTTTACAACTATATTTCTAAAAAATAGAAAATGCTTCTGAGGAGTGGAAAAAAATTCAATTAAGGGATTTTCACTTTAAGGAAGTTCTGTTTTGTAAATTTAGAAATTATTTGCAGAAATCGGAAAAAACTTTCCGGATTTTATTGCGCTTTTCGGAACTTTGCGTAGGCTTTCATTTTCTTTAAGGGAAGGCAGAGAAAGAGAAGAGGACAAAAATTACAAATACAAATGACTTAATACAGCAACTACTAACTTTATACATATTTAAATATGTATGTATGCATGTGTGTGCATCATATTTATGCATCTCGTTGCAGGTATCATTGGAGCTGCCGGCGACATCTGGAAATACCAGAGACGACAGCTTATCGAGTGGCTCAAGGCGCTGGGCATGACGCGCAAACAGTGCGAAACGCGTGCGCAGCTGGAGCAGCGCATCAGTCGCGGCGTCAACGAATGCGTCCAGGTGAGTAGACTCTCTCTCTCTCTCTCTCTCTCTCTATCTCTCTCTCTCTCTATCTCTGTCTCTGTCGCTCTCTATATCTCTCTATCTCTCTCTATCTCGCGGTGTCGCTCCCGGTTCGGTTCTGGAGTCTTGAGTCTGATTAATTGGTTAACTGGCCCGCGATCAGAAAATTCCAAGAATCATGAAAGTGAAGGTCCTACGCGTCATCGTCATCGTCATCGTCATCGTTGTCTTCGTCTGCGTCTCACTTGACGATGCTGTCTTTCGTGGACGGACGGACATTCACTTTCCGTTGTGGTCATCACTCGACGTCCGCTGTGTGTTTGCTGCTGCTGCTGCTGTTGCTGCTGCTGTTGCTGCTGCTGTCGACGACGACGACACATAAATTTTAAATTTGCTAATTTTGTATACCCTTGCAATGAGTACGTTGAATTTGTCGTGTCGAGTGCAGCGCATTCAAGGCAACATCTGTTCTCCCATTAGGCATATATATTCTTGAACTGCATCACATGCCTAATTTATATAAATGATGTATTTAAATCTTGATGGAAATTGAAATATGCGCGTTTCCTCGCTGCAGTGTGTACCTATTTCGGACTCTACTCAATCATGCGGCAAATGCATATTTCATAGCAATTAGTTGAGAAATGGAAGACTCGAGCAGTTCAGTTTCGTTGTACCCCGCTCTGGTAGGGTATGCAATTTTCGGCTTGAATAAGCCAGCAGTTGATTCTTGTTTTTTTTTTCTCCTCTTCTTTATTCTGTTGTTGTTGCTGCTGCTTTGCTTTGCAATGTTGTCTTTCGTTTTCTGTTTTTTTTTTTGCTTCTTATTATTTCGGTTTTTCTCCTTTCGCTTTTGACACTTTTCACTCTGTGTTCTCAGTCTTTCACCATTTCTCTCTCTCTCTCTCTCTCTCTCTGGGTGTGTCTCTTTCGCTCGCAGTCATTTGAGACGGAAGCAGAGCAAAACGATGTGCTGGATCCGCTGCCGGCCTTGCAGCACACGCTGGGCAACATAATCAACGATGTGGTCTTTGGCGAGACCTATGAGCGCAACGATCCCAACTGGCTGTATCTGCAGCAGCTGCAGGAGCAGGGCGTCAAGCTGATTGGCGTCTCGGGAGTAGTCAACTTTTTGCCTTGGCTGCGTCACCTGCCGGGCAACCAGCGCTGCATACGCTTTCTGCTCGATGGCAAGGTCAAGACGCATCAGCTCTATGATCGAATTGTCAATCGCTGCGACGAGCGAATGGGGAGACAGCTGGAGCAGCGACAGCAAGAGCAGCGACCACCATCGGAACCGTACAGCATATTGGAGCATTTTCTGCGCGAGCGACAACCATATTCGCAGCTCTATTGCGATGAGCAGCTGCGTCATTTGCTGGCCGATCTCTTTGGCGCCGGCGTCGATACGGCGCTGACCACTCTGCGCTGGTTCCTGCTCTATATGGCACGAGAGCAGCACTGCCAGAAGCGACTGCATGCGGACCTGCTCAAATTGAGCCGGACACCAACGCTGGCCGAATTGGAGCCGCTGGCATATCTGCGCGCCTGCCTCTCGGAGGTGCAGCGCATCCGATCTGTTGTGCCTCTGGGCATACCGCATGGCGTCGATCAGGACATCACCATTGGCGATTATCGTTTGGCGGGCGGTAGCATGATACTCGTACTGCAGTGGGCCATACACATGAATCCGGATGCATGGCCAGAGCCGGAACAGTTCCGGCCGGAGCGTTTCCTCAGCGACGCCGGTGAGTATGTGGCACCGGCGCAGTTCATACCTTTCCAGACGGGCAGGCGCATGTGTCCGGGCGATGAGTTGGCCCGCATGATGCTAACGCTTTTCGCGGGCCGCATTCTGCGCCGCTTCCACATCCAGCTGGATGGCGATGTGAGCATGGACGGCGAGTGCGGCATTACTTTGGCGCCGGCACATTTCAAACTGCGCTTCAGCCCGCTGGAGCTGCAGCGGAATCCTTCGAAGCAGCAGAAACACGTTTAGGTCTCAGTTGTGTGCATTTTCATTTATTTGCCTTCAATATTTTTTTTCTTGCATGCATTTTTTTGTTGTTTTTTTTTTTTTTGCAAATTAACAATTTGGCTTCCTTTTTTATATAGTATATAACAAGTTCGGTATTTTTAACGAAACAAATAGTGTATACATAAATAATAGCCTTTGCCTACAGCAATGTTCAATTAACACATTTTCAAATTGCTTCCAATCTATCAATCAATTAAGTGGCACATGAAGTATAAACTTCTTTTTTTTAATTCAATCTAATATATATTTTTATTTTATGCAATTTAGTATATATATATATATTTTTTAAATATTTGCTTGTGAGTTCAAAAAAAAAAAAAAACATAATTAAAGCGGTGTTTGTAAAAAATATCTACAATTATTACTTATGTTTGAAGTTATTTTGTGATTTTTTTTGTATAATTGCAAACCTTCTACTTCGATTTGTACAATATATAAACATTATCTGCTTACTACAGAAAATATAAAATATAAAAACGTTTTCTCTTTTTTATTATTGTATTATTATTGTAATTTCTCTGAATATGTTTTCCTACGTGTTGTGAATAAAACTAAACCACAGTTTGTTTTTTTTTGCTTGCCTGCCTTAAGCTAATATATATATATATATATATATATATGTGTGTATATTTATATATGTATATATATTTATAATAAACAAAAACATCAACTAATTAGTTAAGGCTAGGAAAAAAATATTATCTCATATGTATAAACAGAAAATTGTACCTTGGCTAAGTAAATTGCTAAATAATTATTGCAATACAATTACAAATGAATTATTGCAATAATTAACTGAACACAGCTTCTTGGGGTTGAAAGAATAGAATTGGTTTGCTTCTTAACTAAGTACACAAAGCATGCAGATGCACAAATATATATGCATCCATTTATATATATATATATATATATATGTATGTTTATCTACTGTTGCTGACAGGCTGTTAATGTTGTTGTTGTTGCTTAGCCTTGAAAAGCTTTGAACTTACAGCTAAAACTTAAAAAGAACTTAATGCGCAAAATTTGTTAAATCGTATTTTGCCATGAAATTTAATATATATGCATATATATATATATATATATGTGTGTAAAAAAAATTGTCTAGGAACAAAACCGTGCTCTGCAGAACCCTGAAGCACTGTTGCAGTTGTAGCGCTTAGTTGGCGCCAACATTTCGCACCTGATGCGACTCGGCGGCGGTGGGCACCAGGGGACGTCGTTTGAGGCACACCTTGAACGATTCCGGCGTTATGGTGGCACCCACATTGCCCTTGAGGCTCGGCAGGGGCTGACCCTCGGGCAGCGCAATATCGAAGCAATGCATGAACGAGGAAAAGAACAGGAAGAGCTCCATGCGTGCCAGGACATCGCCTAGGCACATGCGACGACCCACACCGAACGGTATAAAATATTCCGGCTTGCGCACCTTGCCCTCCGTATCGATGAATCGTGTGGGTCGAAACTCCTCCGGCTTGTCCCACAAATTCGGGTCCATGTGAACGCCGTTGATCAATGGAATGACGTGCGAGCCGGCCGGTATAGTATAGCCATTCAGTTCCACATCTCTGAGTGATCGAGAGAGGCAGATAGCGATACACAGAGAGCGAGAGGGAGAGAGAGAGAGAGGAGAGGGAGAGAGAGAGAGATAGAGAGAGGGAAGAGAGTTGGGTGTTAGTCAAGTGTGCTCCAATCGCGAGTGATGCATTTTCTTTTTTGTTTTATTTGATATTGATTTGTGGCTCGTGGCGTGCTTCTGTTATCAGCTAAGCTAAAGCCCCTAATCAGCGGTGGTATCAAGTGCGTAGAACCGAAACTGGGCCAAGCTGCGACGCAAAGGAAACTGAAAACGAAACGCAGCTTGCAGCTTGCTACGCGCAGCGCGCAGCTTGCAGCTTGCAGCGGACATGGGGGGGGGGCACAAAATCTGAATGAAAGCCAGTTTCCAGTTTCCCAGTTTGTCAGTTTGCCAGTGCCAAAGCCATTTGTTTGATTGTGAATGTATTCATAGTGGTGTGAATGAACGATCGAATGCACGGACCTCGTCAGAGTCATTTGGATTTGCGTAAGCAATCGAAGGCGTTTAAGGGCGTGGCCCACACTCAAATACACACACTGATAGCTGACCGTTTGTCGGTAGTTGATAGTTGATATTTGAGCTGATAGCTGCCAGAGTTCGCTCGACCAATGCAAATATGTGTGTGTATGTGTGTGTGTGTGTGTGTGTGTGTGTGTGTGTATGAATGAAGTTATGCTGCGGTTGTAGTAGTAGTAGTTACCTTGTTGGCGAGTGTGTGGTGGCCAATGGCACAATGCTGGAGCGGCGCATTGACTCGAGTATGGTTGATTCCGTAACGGGCAGATATTGAAGATCCTCGATGGTGGGCAAGCGATGACGGCCAACAACCTGGTCGAGTTCGTCCTGAACGCGTCGCATGTCCTTCGGATTGCGCAGCATGAACACATTGATCCACAACAGTGTCGTCTTGATTGTCTCCATGCCCGCCGAGAACAGATCAATGATCACCTGCACCACCTGTTCTTCTGTGGAGCACAAGAGAGTGAACGAGACAGAGACAGAGAAAGAGAGACAGAGAGAGCGAGAGACAAAAAGAATAAGAAAATTAATTAGCTAAAGCCGCAAAATTGACAGAGACGGAACATTGAGCGTCCCATCGGAGTGGCAATCGGAGCGGGAATGGGAGTGGGATTGGGAGTGGGAGTGGGAGTCGTTGTTGGAGTTGGAGTCGGAGTCGGAGTACTCACCATGATTCTTGCCATCGAAGAGTTCGGCATCGGTGCCATCGGCCTTGGCCTTTTCAATTTCGCATAGATAGTAATCGACGAGATCTCGCACATTGCTGGGATCCAGGCTGCGCTTGTGCTCATCAATGACATCCTGATAGAATTTCTGCATCTCGGCACGATTCTCGGCAATCTTATTCTTGGCCGTTGAGATGCTGGGAAAGCACTGCAGCGTCGGTATATAGTCAACGGTATGGATCTGACCAAACAGGCGCATACCCTCCTCAATGAGGAAATTGAAGCGTCTAAATTTGGAATCATCGATGCTGAATCGGGTGGACATCATCAGGCTGCAAATGACGTTGCTCACAGCCACCGAGATGACCGGAGACAAATCAATCGGTTGTCCATCGCTCGCATGCAAATGTCCAATGAACTCGTGCACCTCCGTCTGTTGGGAAAGCGGGCAAGTTCGTTTAATCAGTTTAATCACTTTAATCTTTATAGTTGATCAGTATCAGTATCAGTATCAGTTATCGCTTGTCGCTGATCGCTGATCGTTTTGGTTATGGTTATGGTTTTCAAGCTGGATCAGCTCAGTTAACGGCTTTCAAAAGTACTCACCATAATGCGCTTCTGCATCTGCTGCTTGCCGCTGCCCATGTAGGTCATTCCGAACTGGCGCAGCTTGTCGTGCAGAAAGCGTCGCTGATCCTTCCACAGTTTGCCGGTGCTATTGATAATGCCTGCAAATCCATACAAAATACAATACAATATATTCAAGATGTATGTATATATGTATATATATACGATATGATATTTCGAGTCAATCGAGAGTTGTCATTTCTTATTTTGGGCACTTAACGAAATGCTTTCGCTTCCCTTTTAGTTTTCAATTTGTATAAATAAATGTTTTGCTTTTTCTCTTCTCTTCTCTTCTCTTCTCTTCTCTTCTCTTTTTGCTGGCTGCATTTTGTTTTATACTTTATTTAATTGAGGTAGGCTCGAGCAGAATTGCTGGATTTGCCCTACTTTGCCATTTTGTTGAAACGAAATATCAGTAATAAAATCCCCACCAGCTTTTTTTTTTGTTGAGCTATTATCATTATATTCATATAAAATAAGCGCCGCTTACCAAAAGCGGCAGTTAAAAAGTAAATAAAAGCTGATTAAAGTAAAATGCAAACAAAGAAATTATTGCTATCCACATATTTTCAGCCTTTTTTTTCTTAAATTATTTAATATTTTTCCACTGCCTGCACCAAAATACAAACTACTCGTGAATATATATTTATTTATAAATTAAAATATGTTCCCAGGTAGGATGCTTATCTACCATTGCAGTGCTGTGACAAGTAATATTTGTAAGCAGGTTGTAAAATTTCTCACACTACTCGTAGTAAGATTATAAAAAAAAATAATTAAGAAATATTAAAAAAAAATTGTTTACATTCAGTATAGGCTGAAATTCAACTGAGATTTTTAAAAAGATGTGTATGTATTTTTATGCCTTGCGTTGTGTTGTTTATGTGTTTGTTTTGTCTTTTGCACTCGACATTTATTTAGTTTATTTGCATTGGGATATATGGGAACTGTGTACTCACCATATCCGTTGAGTGTTTGCATGAACGGCGTATCCGGTCGTCCTGTGAACTCCTCACGCCGAAAGCACTCGCGTATCATTTTGTAGTCACTCATGACGACGGTCAGCTGGCTGCCCAAGCGGGTGGAGAATAGGGAGCCGTATTTGGTGGCCAGCTCCATGAAGCGTGTGTGCTTCTCGTTGCCCATGAAGAGCAGATAGCCGATAACCGGCAGGCCCCAGGGGCCGGGGGGCAGCTTGCGCAGTTCCTGATAGTGACGCAGGAGCCACTGCAGCAGGCTGATTACCGTTAGAAAGCTGAGGAAAACCAGCAGAAGATGCTGTGCATCCTGCTGCTCCATCTGCAGCTGGCGCAGCACAAATTTGATCAAATACGAATCGGCCAGCATGTTGCCGATATCTTTCTGGGAGGCGTATCTTCGGCCGGGGGGAGGGTTTGAGGGTTTGAAGCTGTTCGCTTCACACAGGACGCTGGCTTGCTTGTTGTTGTTGGTGTTGCTATAGTTGCTACTGTTTTCAGCTTTTCAGTTGATCTGTTTATTAGTTGATCTGTTGATCAGTTGATCAGTTGTTCAGGCTTTGTTTGTTGTCACTTTTGCTTTTACTTGCCGCTTGCTGTTGCAAACGATTTTTATTCTGATTTTGACAATTTTTTGTGCGTTTTGCAATTAAAGTCTGTGCGAAATAAAAAATAGTTTTCTTCAGTAATTCGCTGTTTGCTTTTCCTTTTCCTTTTCTGTTTGTTTGTTTGCTTGTTTGTGTGTGTGTGTTTTTTTTTTTGTGAAAAAAAATATTGCCTACAAATTTTTGCTTGGCGATTTGGTAACGTTAAACGGTTGAATATTGAGGAGCAGAGCTAACAAAAAAAAAATTGTTGTGTACTCTAGTCGATGTATAAGACGGCGAGACCCGGAGACGATTTCGCGTCGAGCGTTTATAGTTTTCGACTAATGGCTCTACGTATGTCCTTGTCACTTTTATAACAACTCGGCCCCGCCGCTTCGCAGAGCAGCGCCGAACACGAACGAGTGATCGACGGCAATCGCGGCTCGGCCGCTTTAAGCGCGCGCACACTCGCCACAGCCAGGCCAGAGACGACAGAGCCAAAGCCGACGATGGTGACGACGACGACGACGACAACGACAACGACGACGACGACGACGACAACGACGACGACGACGACGACCGATTGCGACGTCGCTGTCTGCAACGTTTTTGAGCTGCGCTTGCTCGCTCGCGGCAGAGCTTTGACTCTGACTCTGGGACAGAATCTGATAGTCAAAAGCTGGGCTGCTGCTGCTGCTGCTACTGCGGCTGCTGCTGCTACTGCGGCTGCTGCTGCTGCTGTCGTCTCTGCCGGCGCCATATTTCAGTCTCGGTCTCAGTCTCAGTTTGATGCGCTCGTATCAGTCGCCGCCGCCGCTGCCGCCGCCAGCCGTCAGCCGTTAGCAACCCCGCTAGCCGCTAACCATAAAGCTGACAGCGCCAAATCAACAAGTTACCAATGAGCAGAGCAGAGCAGAGCAGAGCAGCGCAGCGCAGAGCAGCGCATTGCTCGTTTTTTCACTCAATTTCGGCGAAGTGCTAACATGTTCGCCGCCGCTGCTGCTGCTGCTAGCGAACATGTTTGAGCTCAAACGGCCGCTCAATGCCGTCGGCTTTTGTTTTGAGTGCATCGCGCAGCGCCGCGTGTTCTCTGTTTATGTTTTTCAAAACACAAGCCAAGCTCAAGAGCAACAAGAGATGCCATCGCCACTTGGCTGGCAATCGGACTGTCGGCAGTCGGCAGTCGGCAGTCGGCAGTTGGTAGTCGGCAGTTGGTAGTCGGCAGTCGGCAGTTGGTAGTCGGCTGTCGACAGTCGCTAGTCGGCCATCGACTGTGGCGGGAGTTTAGTGCCCTCGTTCGCAGTGCCTCGGCTTCTGACAGGTGTATTATTGTCGTGCTTATCAGCGTTTGAATAATGCCCAAGGTTTAGAATTGTACACGCCACTCGCTGATAATGCACAAATATAAACGCACATAGATCGCACATGTCCACAACTCACCCGAAACAAATCATCCGACCCGAGACCCGATCGGAACTCAGCTGGACTGCAACTCTTGCAACAATTCAGTGCCGCTTGGCGGGCTGCTCTTTATATGTGTGCAAGAGTCAGTCGGCAGAAGCGGAAGCAGTTGCACTGGACAACATATTATATGGTTGTGATCTGATCTGATCTGATCATCGATCGCTTCAAACAATACAATAAGAAAACAAAAACAACAACAACACCAAACTCAAATATAAAATGGGCAATTTGCATTTTGGGTCGATTTGCTCAGCCTTCACGAGCTGATCTATGCAGAGCTGCAGCCAGATATCGAATTTGCTATTTTATTTGTATTTTAAGCATTTTATTTATTATATTTGTTGACTGACACTCTCCGGAGATGATGTTGTATATCTCAGATCTGATTTCAGCGTTTTGTTTAATTTAAAATGACACCAGACCTTATCAGCGCATTCAAGTTCAAACATTTTATTAATTAGGCATAATAAATAAGACGCTACAACAAAACCAAAAAGAAAAAAAAATTTAAGAAAAAATTCAATGGAAAAATATTTTGACTTTATATTCAAATTAAAATGCATTTGTATTGAATTCTGCAGAAGTTTCTGTAGTTTTTGACTCGATTTTGTATCGTTGTCTCGCGTTTTATATATTTATTTATTTAGTTGTTTATACTAACAGCCGAAGACCAAGTTGCTCTCTTAAGGACAAGATTTGACCCTCAGCACTGACGTCGACAGCTGCTGGAGACTGAAGACTAAGACTAAGACTAAGACTAAGACTAAGCCTAAGACTGAAAGACAGACGGAACCAGAAGCAGACGCAGCTGGTGGCCAAGAAATGTTTAGAAATTAATTATATTATACTATGTCTTATACAGTGGCTGACACAAAATCCGGATAGAGATAAAAAAAAAATATTATATATTTTACTAAATTAAAATTGATGTAACAGAACACGACAGTGATAAATTTATATGTGAGGAAATATGTACAAAACTAGTTGGAACTTCTTCTTTTTTTTTAATAATTAAAGATTCAAAGGGGCTGAGTGAAAAAATGGTTCTGACATTTTTTTGGTATTTATTTAAGAAGACAAATCCAACCATTATCTAACCATTATAAATTTTTCTTTTAAAATAATCTATTTTTTTAAATGACAAATATTTAATAATGAACTACTTAAACATTTTGCAGATCTATTTTTGTTATGAATAATATTACAATTTGCTAATATAACACAAGGCAAGAACGTAAGGTGAATGGCTAATTAAATAGTTGAATCGGAAATTTAAATAACATTTAGTATTGATACGAGAAGAATTATTCAAAAATAGCAGGGACTTTTTTCCATATGCAATAATTCTGCACAAAAATAGCAAAGCCTTAAAAGTAATCTTATTTAAGCATTGCTTAGCTGAATCTGAAATTGATATAAGACTCAGCGTTAATCATTGCGAATAGAGTTAAAATTAGAGTGACGACGACATGTTATCCAATTAACATAAATGTAGAGTTGAATTCTTTTGGAATAACGATTTTTGTTTTATAGAGTTTCTATTAACAATAAGCCAATAGAAATGATACTCATGCAGTAGATACAATTTGATTGTTTTGGTTCAAAGGTAATTTTTATTAGTGTTTTTTTAGTTACCCAATACTTAATGGATTGCAAGGGAGAGTATAGCACGAAGGAAGTGCATATCCGGGTACATATAGAGAATATATTTGAATAGCCTATATGGTATATGCGAATCGAGAAATGTGTATGTGTGTAGATGTAGCGAATACATTAAATTATTAAATACTACACAAAAGGTGTGATTGCCGGATCCACACATGATAACATATAGTTGAACACTCCACTCCCGTTTCGAGTATTTTTGGTCTGCTCGGTTTTGTGTTGGCATCAGTGGCCAATCAACTAATTTGCATCTACTTAAATTTAATTCAAGCATATAATGAGCAAATGGCAATCAGTTATCTGCATTGGCATCGGCTGTGTCTGTCTCCCTCACTCTCTCTCTCTCTCTCTTTTTCTCTCTCTGCGGCTGTCTCTTGCTGACTTAACTTGGAATGCGTGTAGAAATTTGAATAATCATAATAGCAATTAAATTCAACTGGTAGCCAGCCTGGAGCTAATAAACCTGTGCCACACAACGCATCCCAGTCCCCAGTCCAGTTTCAGCCCCACATCCAGTCCTCATTCAAAAAATATGCCGTCTCGTCAAGAGTAACAAAAACAATTAACAAACAAAAACAATACAACGTCAAATGCCAAATGTTAACCTGGAAGATCAAGGCTGTGGGCAAAACACGCTTAAAAAAAAAAGAAGCAATAAACTTTACAATTCG
Source organism: Drosophila hawaiiensis (assembly GCA_037043685.1). NCBI lineage: Eukaryota > Metazoa > Arthropoda > Insecta > Diptera > Drosophilidae > Drosophila > Drosophila hawaiiensis. The sequence continues at coordinate 382,347 of JBAMBA010000217.1, forward strand.
AAATATAATGCAATAAAAATGTGCAATAAACGTTAGCCGGAGCTGGCAGGTAATTCTAAATCAGGATAAAGAGGATTCTTTCGAGCAGCTAATAATAAAATCAAAATCTGGCATAGCAACAGAAACGGAAACGGCAACAGAAACAAAATCAGCAACAGTTGTTGTACAGCCGCACAGGCCAAGCTAAGTGGCAGCAATTTAAGCGGATAAGTCATTGAACTGGCAACAAAAACAACACCAAGAAAAACAACAGCTCGAGCAACAGCTGCAAAACTAGGATGCATCAAGTTGCAACAGGCAACAGGCAACTGGCAACAGGCAACAGGCAATCTGGCCTCTAGGAAATCAAAAAAAAAAAAAAAAAACCCAAACACTTGAGACAATGGTCGCTGGGTCAATGCACCCGCCCCAGCACAGGACAACAAACTACAAAATGTGTCCCTCCATCTCTGTGTGTGTGTGTGTGTGATGTACGCAAGTGCAAGTGCATTTGTAGTACACTCAGCAAAAGAAAAGGGCAGCTCACCTGATTATCGCAGGGTGCGCTTTATAACTTTCTATGCCAACCGAAAGAGTAAATTTCATGATTAATAGATAAATATTTGCTAAGTTTCGCTAGTTTTTCCAAATTTTACTCTTCAAACTCAAATATATATTTTGTGACATAAAAATAAATAAAATCTAGAAATTATTATTTCGCACATTTACAAATAATTTGTAGAAAGCAGAAAATCTTTTCGGTTCGAGTGTATTATTTTTTGAAGTGAAGTGTGTAGGTTGGCCACTTAAGGATCACTTACACACGCGTGAAAAATGAGAACAGGAAAACGGTGTGCTGTGTGTGCGGCCTTGAATGCGGTCATTGGCCCAGACACAGATCCTACAGCCCAAGCAGAACAGAGGCAGAGAGATGGCCAGAGAGACAGACACCGACAGGGAGAGAGAGAGAGAGAGCGAGAGTGAGAGAAGTTTCCAGGAACTGAAGCGGCGCTGCTTACAGGCTAATGACTGCTAGGCAAAACCGAAAGCCGAATTCGAACTCGAACCCAAATCCGAACCAATAGTTGCTTGTACACTTGTACAGTCTCGAATGTGCCTAAGCCTGGGCCGGAGCCTGAGCCTGTGCCTGTGCCTGTGTCCGACTGGCGTCAAGGATGCCGGACATGAGTCAGTGCAAAAATATGCCAGCATTGTGGCAGCAGCAGCAGCAGCGGCAGCGGCAGCAGCAACGGCTGTGGCAGTGGCAGTGTCAGATTCAGTTTCAGTTAAAGAGCCAAAGTCAGTGAGCTCCAGGCTACCCGGTTGGTAATAACTAACTGGTTTGCCGATCTCAATGGATGCGCAAAGGCGTCGCATAAAACGTCAGCATCTGCGGCAGAGTCAGCTGCACTTATAGACACAAAGTATAGCCCATTAATTATAAAGCGATTCAACAGCCAAATGTATACAAAAACTTAATCATTAACCATTAACCATTAACCATTAGCATGCACACAAAATACCAAAATTATAGATACACATGTATAAGCATATCTCTGAACAAGCTATACATCGATATACGTATGTAGATGTCTACACGCGTGAGAGATTGTGTTTTTTTTTTTTGTATTTATTTATGCATAATGTTAATTGGATAATTTCTGTGAATTTTCATTGGGTCTTCATGAGTGAATTTGAATTAATACACAAATGATCGCTGTCTGCTCCCCCCAATCTCAATCTCCACCCCTTCGAAGTAAGAATTTGCTGCTACTATACTACGAGCGGTCTATTTTAATATTCCAATTGCTGATTAAATATTGTTTACCAATACACTTTGTCAGCTTGATGAGCATTTCAATCATGTCAATAAGCTTGCCAGTCAATCCAATGTACATGTTATTAATCTATATATGTATGTGTATGACTTCGGTATTAAGAAAAATATACATTTGATTTTAGAAAATATACATTATCGTTTTGGCTTTATTCTACAGAATACGTTTTGACAAAGAGAAATAAAACCCATTTAAGATTTATGGGTATTTGCATTCATTTAGAAATTCCAATAACTCAATTAATTAATTTATTTCCGCTGCAATACCATCTGAATTTAAAGCACATAATTTAAAAACTGCACGAATATTTTTATATTTTAGCGTATGAAAAAATCTTTGGATTTCTCTAGTAAGCATGTCGTTTTATTAATCGGAAAAACTCAACAATAATACTGACATCTTATCTGAGAGGTCCATCTGCCTCTTGCATACCAAAACGACTTAATGACACCCGCCTCTTCAACGCATACCAATCAAAATTGAGTGTATCTTTTGCGTCGTGATACGGATGAAAGAACTTGGCTTATCGTGTGTTCACATTCGTGATGCAATATTTAGAATTGAGTGTTTTTTTCACACTTTTTATAGCGCGACCTTGAGTGGCCAAACAAAGCATAATTTGTAAAATAGTATAATACAGCCAGGTATATGTGTATCCATATGTACATATTATACATATTATACATACAAAACGTGTGCACACGCTTAGAATACATATGTGCATGTGTACATACATTTGCCATAAATAACAAATTAGCCAGCGACAGATTCACAAAAACTCAAATGTACCGCCGAATAATACCAAAACACAAAAACATCAGGAGTTTTGAGTAGGGGAGCAGTTCGAGTTGGTGGAATATGGAGTGGGAAGGGGAAGAGCTGCTGCACTCAGAAAATAAATTGCACTAAATTTGTCGGCAACAGAATTTCTTTTAGCTTCAGGGTACATTTTTCAAAGACTAACAAAATATGCATCTAATTTAAAAGGTGTTGTTTTTGATTTGTTTACATTGAATTATTGTATTAGGTTACTTTTTACTTGTATTATTATTAAACATTTTTCTGATATCAGGACGATTTTCATTTTAGGGCGACTTACTAAAATTCAGGAAAATTGTTTTTTTTTTCATTATGGTAGCGGTTCTGGTGCGATAGAAGAACCAGCTCAACTGAATACCCATTGCTCGCTGTCTAAACGCTTAATATTTATGCACATGAGTACAATGTATAATTAATTAAGCGCATAAACAAAACTATCTGCGGTTTGAATGTCTATTGTTTATATTTAGCGGCCAGAACACCGCCCAGTAGCGTATTATGATTATTTTTAGATTAAAGTAGCGACGAAATAAATCAAAAATAAAGAATTGACACACAGATGAATTACATAAAGGAAATTGGATTAGAAATGTCAATTAAAATTGCCAAAATGCATCAAATTTATCTAATTATAGAAAAAAACATAAATACATATATATATAATATATATATATATATATATATCTATATGTATATATATATATATATGCAGATAGCTAAATGAGCTCAACATTATTTGTGAATGAAATTTAAAATCCATGCATTGTTGTCCATTCCTAGAATTGTTTTTCTTTATTTATGGATTAAATTTGCAATCTGTTTTGATGTAGTAAACTATTTTTAGTTGAATTACATCAGATAATATTCGCTGAACATGAATATGATTAAAATTAAGTTTCAATTAATTTCTTTTTGTTTCTATGCATATTGATTTGAAAAACAATTTTTTGTTCGTTACCCGAAAGTTTTAAGAATGCCTTAAATTGTCCTAAGCTCATAGCTATGCTAAATAGTCAAGTGTGTTTTGTTATTGGTTGTCTTTTATTGAACTTGAACTTGAGAACAACATTGTGAATTCCTGGTATAAAATCAAAAACAACAAAACCAAAAAAAAGACAACAACACAAAAAAAAGCAGAACAAAAACCAATTTAAAAAAAAAATAAAAAAAATTCAATAACAAAAATCGAGTCACATGACAACGCAGAATCGACATAATTGGCGGCAAGAAAAACAAAGACTGAAAATGGCAACAGCATTATTAACAACAGAAAGAGCCAGATACCAAATCGCAGCCTCAGTCTTAGCGTCAGCTCCATCCCTGGCCATCGGTCAGACAATCGATTTGGCCATGATCCGGACTTGGCCGGGAACGGGAATGGCATTGAATTGAATATTATGAAATGAACGACGAAAACAAAAATAAATCTTTCTAGCTACTTATTATTCGGCAAATACTATCTCTGCGTCTTTCTTCATCGAGTGCTGCCGTCACGATCGCACTCTATTGACGCTCATCCTTTTGGCCTTGAACACTCATTAATTCAAACTTAAAACGCACTGACAAATCGATGTCGCGACGACGCAAAAGAAGCCGACGACGACGCCACTCGAGACGTATAGAGAATTTCACAGCTCTCGCTATCGATCGAGAGCCCGTACCCATGCTGGGTTCGTGCCGGTATGTGAGTCTTTCGGATGCGCTACGAGCCATACCGGCTATGTACATTTGAACCTAAACCTGAACCCGAACATGGGCATCAACCTCAAGCTGAACCTGAACCTGAAGCTATGCCAGCTAAATTTTGCGATTAGTAATATATTATTGCAATCAATGAAATGTGTACTTCCCCATCTCTATATATGCATGTGTGGTAATCGAACAATTCGGACTGTTTAACACGTACATACGCCTAAAAAGAATCAAAGTCAATGAACTACATCACATTTATTGTATTATAATCATATAAATTCTACATTTTCTGTAGTTTACTATTTGCAACTGTTTTTGAACTGTCTACACAAGAATTGCATTCTTAAAATGTCAATCAAATTAGATTCTAAGCATTTGGAAAATATTAAATGAATGCGTAGTATTTGTTTAGAGCTGACGAAACCTGAAGCCAGATCGACAGATCGACAAATCGACCAACAACATAATTGCTGTTTACGTAAGTGCAAGACGCCCGAACCGAGACGATTCATTCCAAAAATAATCTAATTCAGCGAAAATAATATATATATACATGCATATATACATACAGCTACATACATGCATATATGTGCATATCTGCAAAAACGCCAGTATTTATTATTATTTTGATTCTCATGTGATTTGCTATTGTTTAGTTTCGCACTCATAGATACTGCGTAATTGCATAGACCGACTAAATTAATATCGCCAAGGCATGCATTTAGTCTAAGACAGTTAAGACTCAGTTCAAACTGCAGTTTTAGTGGCAACATTAATTATGAATGTATTTATATTTTCACAAAATAAGAACTCGATCCCTCATATGATATATATAACTTAATAGCTTCCATTTAAATTGGTACACATTTGCCACACAGTGCTGCGTTCTTAATGTCATTTTCTTCTTAATTACAGGGTATACAAAAGAAAGAAAAAAACAAAAAATAAGAAAAGAAAAAATTACAAAAATACTGCGAATCAAAAGGCGTGTGAAATGTTGCGAATTCATTGAACCCGACTGGAAAATTAAACCAAAAAAATAAATAAATAAATAAGAATAAGTTGTTGTTCTTGGCATTATGTAATTGGAGTGGCCGCTGCTGTGGGCCAGCGAAGGGGCCCCAAATAGTCGTCTAGAAGCCACCATTCAAATCCACACCTCGTAAGAATGCGAAAAATGTGCGTACGAATTTGCTGTGTTGTGGTAGCAACAACAAAGCTCGAGTTCATTAAACTGACAGCATCGACTCTCGTTGCCAAAAGGGTGTGAGAGGGGCAGCCCGTTACGTACATATAAGGGCTCGGCTAAAATCAAAAACAAAACGTCGACATTTCGTTTTCTGTTGACGTTTTTTGCTACGCCTAATTAATCGATAATAACAACAAACGATCAATAACAATACCAACAACAACAACAACATGTTAAAGGGCCCACAGTCGGCGTTTAACCTGTTGCCGGGCCGTCTGTCTGCCTGTGTATCTTTCTGTCTGTCTGTCTGGCTGTCTGTCTGCTTGCTTGTCGGCCAGCAGTTGACTCATGCCAAAAAGGGGGGAGCCATCAGCCACTATTAGCCAGCAGTCGGCATCCAGCATCCATTGGCACCAAACAAATAAAGCCCAAACACGTCACACATTTACTACGCGACTTGTTGGCCTGGCTAAAAGTTTCTTATGCGTATGCGTATGCGTATGCGTATGCGAATGGGTATCCACTATTAGATGCGGATACAACGTGTTTTCTTTTCAGCGTATTTTGTTTTTCGCGCCAATTGATGGTAGCAATGAACTTTGTAGGTGGCATGCGATGTACGCATGTCTCATACTACGTTCGAGTAGCGTTCTCTAAAAAAAAAAAAAAAAAAATGAAATGAAATGAAATGGCCAAATGAGCTCAACCTGAAAGCGATTATATAATGTCAATCGATGCGCCATAGCCCCCAGTCGTCTTAGCAGAGCGAACACAACCTTGAGCGCGTACGCTGACATCTCCACGCCAGCCAACCCCCCCTCGTAAACGCCAGCAAAAGCCACAGAACCAGCAACGACGACAGCAACAGAAACAGCAACAGCATCAGGCCCAGCTCCACAAGCTGGCAACACACACGTCCACGATTCAGGTCTCGAGCGGTTTCGTTTAGCATTCTTGCTGCTACTGCGCCATAACGGCCAGGCTGGAATCGGAGCTGCAGGCTATAGACTGTAGACCTGTACACTTGTAGACTGTTTAGACTGTATACTGTAGACTGTAGACCGTGTGTAGTTGAGATTGTTTGATTGTAGAGTGGGGGGTTCAACCACCTCACATTGAGATTGGCAGCTGGCATCTAGCTCGATCTCATACGGGGTGGGCTTAGCTGTTGCTAAGGCTTAAGCCACAACAAACTAGTGCGCCACTTCCTTGAGCATAAATTAAAATATTCCAGAGCTGTAAGCTATCAGCAGGTTATATATTTTTCAACTTGAAACGCGCTCAATTTGCGTCAATTGGCGAAAAAAATGTATAAAAATATCTGCATTTTTAATAACGCATTATAAGAATGCGAATTCTAAGAAAAACAAACAAAACTCTCATTTGTTTCATATTCCTGTTCTTAAGAAAAAAATTAATATATATTAAAAAAATCAGATTAAAACAGGCAAAAACAGTCAAGGGAGCTCGACGACTAGATACCCTCAAAACATTTCTTTACGTATCATTAATGGCACACCTCTTATTAAATGAAATAATATACGATCTGCTTCTGCATTTGCATTTTTTAACTGTTCTAAATGCAATTTAAATACATATATATCATGCCAAGGTATATGCATACCCCATTGGTGGGCAATATCTTAAAAATTGTGGCTTTTATTTTCAGCGAGTAAGGTTAAATTACGGAAACGGAGAAAGCTCTCGATGAAATTAAATTAATAAAATAAATATTCTAATATTAATATATATATATACTATAATATTCTAGGTCCTACAGTTTCTGAGATCTACGCGTTCATACAGGCGGACAGACAGTAGAGACTCGGCATTTGATGGCGATCAAGGGGCTCGCAGATATCTTCTTCTGCTGATTATCTACTTTTGGCCAACTTTATTATACCATTTTCAATGGTTACAGGGTATACAAATAAGCAATGTTCTGCTAGCTAGCTGTGAATGAGACAAGCGCGTAGATTTCCGGCTTATGAACCTCATCAGCACCCGAATCTGAGAACCCGCTGCCAAGTCGAAGAGTTAGTGCGCCCCGCTCCCGATCATCTCAAAGTTGATCGTTTGTTCAGTATGACTGAAACATCTTTGGGTTTTTTGCCATCTTCTTTGAATGAAGCGTAGCTGGGCCTAAATAGCTCCGTTTCCCCTCAAAAGCTTTGTCCGGTTGCGTGTGTCTTTCATTGAAATTTCGTCGTGTAGATATATGGTTGTAAAACAAAAAAAAGAATCTTAAAGAGCAAAACAAAATCCGCGTGTTCGCTTTGAGTATACATATGGACACATGCCCCTACCCTCATCTCCCGCACCCAGCAAACGATTCTGGCTGTGGGCAGTGACACCCTCGAGTGTTTTCTGGCTCGTATCCCAAGTGTTTATGTTTTGATTCTGGTAGTTTCGGTATTTCGTTATATTTGTATTCAAGGTTACTCTTGTTTTCATGTCCATTGACCTATTTGGTTTCACAAATATCACAATGCAAATGAGTTGCGGACCGTCCGATCGATCGAACGATGAATCTATCGGTTTTTTTTTTTGCTGTTTCTAGAGGAATTATCGGATCTTCAGATCTTGACTGGAATATATCTTAATCCTATCTTTGTCTAAAAATCTGCTCTTAGTATTTGTTGGACAAACTTAATGATTAACTTGTGATATTTAGTGCATTAATCTTTTTAAATTGAGTAATTATATTGTTTTACGTACCCTAAGAAAAAAATTGCATTAAAATGAAAATAGTCTTGAAAGCTTGAACATTTTTCTGGTTTTAGAAATATTTCTAAATTTACGAAAGAAATAAACAGCAAATATTAAGAAAAAAGCAGAAATACAAAATACTGAAATTCAGTCAATAGAAATGAAATTTGCTCTCTCGACTACTTAGATTTAGATTTTAGCTGTTACCTGCTGTTTTTGGTAACTTTACTCGGGAACGATGGGTCTTGGATTCATATCGCCTACATAAAAAACACCCTGAAAATTTGAAATATTTATTCTCAATTGGTTGAAAAATGTACACTGGAATTAAAAGAGAAAAATCCTGGTTGCTTTCTGAATAACAGCCTTACCCCAAAAGAATGGCATTTTTCAAAAATTCAGAGCGATTTTATTTCTGAGTGAGGCTTTCATTGATAATTTCCAATGGCATTAAATGCTCAACTGTATTTTGAATGCATTCAAATGCGATGTCAGCAAAAACATTTCCGTTTTATTGTCGGAAAACTAAATATGTAATAAGACTCATCATCAACAACAGCACTCAGTACTTGAATGACAACCCTTCGCTGGGTCATTGTCATGAGCCATCGTGAATATCATGTTGTTATAGTGTGTAGTATTAGCGACTATTCGGTAATTCAGCAATTCAATACCATTGAATTTATATATATATATATATATATATATATATATATATATATATATAAATACATATTTAATATATATAAATATATATCAGTAATTCGAGCGTTGTGTTTGTGATAAGCTCGATGGGAACGTGCCTAGTATGTAGAGTGCAATGCTAAAAATAGGAATAACATGCTCTTTTCTCATTTTAATCACCTGTTATTTGGAATTTCGTTATTCATACGATATTTGATTAGCTTCTTCATAAATAATTAAAATGCAAGCAAACTTTTTCAACACAGCTTTCAAACAACTGAGAATAATTAGCTGCACATTGTAGATGGACTGAAATGCACAAAAAACAACAGCGATTAGACAATATTAAACCACATTAAAACAAATCGCAAAAATAAAAACACTGACTGATCTTTGCTACATTTAAATGTGGGTTTTACCAATGTTTTTCTTATTGATTCGTAGAAACGATTTGCTAGATTTCCATATCTTCCATATCAGTAAGCGACTGATGGGTAAATCACATTTGTACATGTTGGCATTTAAACGAGCAGCTCTACGGTTCAAATCACAAAATACAATTATTACTCAGATATATCAGTTCGATGCCATGCCTTACCATTAATATTCAAAGACCATACAACATATTTGATACTCCGATTTCGAAGGTATGAGAGGATATTGTCTGTTCAAACATGTTTGTGCCAGACGAGGTACTAAGATTGAGGTGCCACGCCCACTGGAGGCTGGCCAATCGATAAAGTTATGTGTCGAAGTGTTAATCGATAAAATAATTAAAATGCAAGAAATAAATTTGTTTTAAATATTCTTAATAATGTATCCCTTCATTAATTTTGAAAGAATAAAAATTTTCAGACTAAAAATCTCAATATATTATTTTTGGGCATTTACTTATTTTTAGGCAAGTATTATTGCAAATTAAAACAAAAGGCAGGAGATGTCCGAGTCACAATGATATACCCTTGCAAACTGCAGATGTATACAACTTTCTATAAAATCTACTAATTGTTCATATGAAAGCAACATGATAAAGTAGTCCAATGTTGATAACGTTTGATGCAAATTCAGCATAATAAATCATATGAGTTTCGTCCAGATAACTTGGTAAACAAAAAAGTTTATCATATAACAACCAATCCCTCGACTGATAGGCAGCTACATGATTTAGTGATCCGATTGCGCCTGCTCTAAAATAAGTACTGGTTACAGCAAAGGGAGGGATATACAACCGTGCTGTAATTCAAGCGAAATAGTAGCGTCCAGATGTCCGCTTTAAAAATGAAAACGAGAAGAATTTTCATTCTGACTTGATATTCTAATTCTAAGATACTTTAACTTCAAAACTGAGAAACGATTTTGCATTGGCTCAGAGAAATCTCATGTTACAAACTTCACGACAAAATTATAATATTATATAAGAACTTGTACAAGATAAACTGAGGTTCTGTTCTCGGCTAAGTATAGAAAGGAGTTATGCAATCTATCCGGTAGAGGGCGTTCCAGTTGTTCGAGTTACCGGGAAGAAAAATATATATAGCTATTTAACATTTAAAGATTTCAGAAATTCAACATGATTCCATTATTTAATAATTTGCGTAAGCACAGCTGATATCTTATGAATTTATTTAAGGTCTTTAAGGGAGGCCAAAAAAACTTTCACTCAGCTTAAATAACAATTGTAGGCATTTAAAATTTAAGCTGTAAAAATTGCAGAATGTAAAAAAATCATTTAGGTGTGTGAACAAAATGGAGTGTTAACAATTTTCGCTGTATGCGAAGGTCAACTGCATGAAATGAGCCGCGAAACTTCTCCAAATAGCTGAACCACGTTTAAAAATTGCGACAGATAAACAGTATAATTAATATACAATGCGAATAACCCGTTTCAAGTGAAGTCGAAGTGGAAACCAGCGAAATCCAAGCTAACGGCAGCCGCAATTGTATAATTGAGTAAAAAGGGCGCGTCAGTTGCGCAAATGCGCCTTCAAGTCGCGGTCGCAATCGCCATCGAAGACGAACAAAAAATCACAATATACATAAGTAGCATATGAAAAAAGCTGGTCAAGGTCGCCCATGCCGTTGCCTTACGGGCCCTCTATGCGTATGCGTATACTTGATGGGCAACAGGCGCAGACACTGTTAGGCATTCACTTAACGCCTTCAATAACTCAAGCAACTGCAATTGTATTTGTGTATTTTTTTGTTTTTTTTTTTGTTTACAGTTGTTGATCTGCACTTTTGTCACTTAAAAGCTGAATTAATAAAAGTATATTGAGCTAAGGCTCGCATAATTTTGCGTTAAATGTCGTAATCCTCTCCCAATAGTCACCTTCAGTGAATTAGGTCTACAGGTCTTCGGATTATATAAGAGCATTCGGATATTCACTAACTCACTAACATTTTTTTTTAACCATCACAGAATTATTCTTCCAAAGCACATCTGCCTTATACTAATGTAACTGAGTAAGTAGCTGAATCTAGCTCCATATAAACGAGACCATTCTCTCACCATACCAACAACTTAGCCTTTGGGATGCCAATATAAGCCGATTTCAATTCAACCTGTCACTTTATTTTTCACATTATGTCAATGTATGAATCCACATATAGATTAAAATTCCCAAAATATAATTAATTATATAAGTATTATATGGATGTATTGTAATTTGTATAAAATTATTATTATCCCCAAAGGAACAAATTTTAAATTTAAAAACAAAAAAACAGTTCATAATCATAAACATATGCACATTGAGAAGAAGGTAGCTCAGACATCGTATTAACACCAGCAAAGAACTGAGGTTTTGAATGTAAGTCTGGGAATAGGATACCCAAAAACATTTTATATTTTATTATTCAAAATCAAAATAATATTAACACGATTGCGTATTTATTTTCGACCAGCTTGAGCCTAAGAAAAAGAAGCATAGCCAGTGCCTAAACTAACGCAGCATTTGTGGTGTATGTTTGTGAATTTACTACTCTAGAAAAACTTTTAACTCCATCCATATCTCTACAAAGATACCAACATCTTTAGCAGGGCGCTGGGCGCCTGGTTATGAAAACAAAGACCTGTAACAAATAAACTAATAACAACTAATAAATAAAAATAATATTGGTACATGCAAAGTATTTTTGATCAGTTTTATACACAATGAGAAAATTATTAATATTCCTTAAAACGTATATTGCTTGAAGACCTTGGTTATTTTAATTGTTTAATTGCCAAACTTTCGTAAATTTGTTGCAACACAAAGGCTAAGAGCAATATATTAAACGAAGAATACATACTATTTATAATTGTTTTCTATTTTGGTTTGCTGTATTTCATATGTATATATACATATACATATGCATATACATACATATTTATGTAGTTTGTACCTTACTATGGATGTACACATATATGGGATGTATTTCTTTTTATTGTTGCCGCGAACGTGTAAAATTGCTGGTATATAACATATACATGTGCTTATAGTTATGGGTATATGCACATAGATATACATACGTGTACATATATGCTTAAGCGTGAAGTGGAACTAAAGAAATGTGTTTTGCACGCATTTTAATTAATGGCCATTTCATGCTTAAGTTCTGGGAAAACATCAACATTAATGAGGTGAAGCGGGCAGAACTTGCCTGCTGCTCCTGCTGGGAAGGAGTGAGCATTATCAGAATGCCTCAGGGCGCATGGGCAGGAGTGGGAAGACAATGCCACTGGGTATGGCATGTGCTGCCACAACAGACTCACGCGGTAAGTCCTTCATAAATAAATAAATAAGTTAGTGCAGCTGGCCAGAACAAATGGTCGCTTGACATGGCCAACTGAAATAGCCATCTCCGAGAATAGCAGCATTCGACTTCCTGACCATTTGCATAAGTGGGAAATTAAGCATGTTTGGTTGCACGCCATAGTTAGGAACTGCCCAAGTGATGCTATTCAAGGACCCGATTTCAGTTACTGCTTTCGACATCTTGGAATGATCTTTTGCAACAACTTTCGTACATAAACATTTACATACGTGCGTTGAGTTGAGTTGAGTTAAGCTGAGTTGGTCGCCGGTTGGTCGTCGGCCGTGATCTGATTACAATTCCAAGAAGGTTTTATCAAGCAAACAACAACAAAAAGCACTTGATAGTTCCCTTGCCAGCTATTGCTGACGTGTCCAACCCAGCGAATACTTTGTCACAGTTTCTGCTTCTGCTGCTGCTGCCTCTGCTTTTTTGTTTGTTTGCAGGTGCTGGCTTTATTCATTACGTGTAATAACTGTGGTAATTGTCACGTAGACGCCGCCAAAATCTACAGCGGCTAAGGACATTTGGCCAGCTGATGTCATGTACTCAGACTCGGACTACGGCGGAGGCAATTGTGACACTTCGAGCAGTGAATGCGTTAATGGAATATGCCATGATTCACAGCAGCTGCTGCTTTTCATATCATACGAGGCAGTATCTATGGACTAGACGTTATTATTAATGGCATTCACAGAGTATGCGCAAGGCTTTTACCATTAATAAGCAATCAGCTTTTACTGAATGCCTAAATGTTATATTGCATATTAATATGTTAGACTGTCTCCTCTTTAAGATTAGTATACATGTATGAAAAAAATAATTACTTTTAGATAATGGCAATGGCTGTATATTACTTATACAGTACAAGTACCTGGTGAACGTACATTATATAAAATGTGCCAAATCAACAGTAAAGAAAATTTGCATCAGAGAATAACTATTTAATCTGCCTATAAGATAAATATATGTATATTCTTTTTTATCTTCAAGGAGATTATGTCGCACGCATCGTTTAATGTGCGAGGATGTACGCAAATAATAAAACACAAGTTTAAATAATTCATACAAAAAGAAAATAATAATAATGAAGCAAGTCTTAACTTGTGTTATTCCTTACAGTTCATGGAATTCGTTGGCAGATTCGAATTCATCAAAATAATCAATATGGCAACATATGGCCATCTTAATTATAATAATGAAAAGGCAAAATGCAGTTGCATGTATAACAATCTGTCACACAGGCAAATGAATGTGCAATTAAATCCGTCCATTCGGTTAACAAACGACTGCCTCCAACAATTGCACACACTTTATTTCCCATGCGCAGGCGGAAATTGATTTCTCCTTCGAGTATGCTTCATGTATTTAAGCGAGTGTCGGAATGCTCGTCCCTGTCTTTAGCCGAACAATGTATCCTTGCCGTAATTTATGCAGCTGGCGGTGTAAATGCGTTTGGCAGCTTAATGGCCATCGGAGAGATGCTGCGGCTAGCGCATTTTTTTATTTTTTTATTTTGTTTTTGCCATAACAGCTAACACAGCAGAGAAGTGTAGAATTAATGCGCTACTCGTTAGCCCGAAATGGGCAATCAGTTCATAGTATTTGCATCCCACACACGCCTACCTACACATGTATCTACATATATGCTGCGATATATATGTTTGTATTTGTGTTTGTGAGTTCATCAAGTTATCCACAGTGATTGCTTAATTTTTGGTCAGCTCGATGGCAGTCAATTAATTAACTTGTGTTTCGGTTGCGACTTCAGCTGTTTTGCTTCAGACGAGCCTAAAAGTATGCAGAGTCCAAGACATGTTCAACAGTCTATTTTGTGTTGCAAATAACATTAAAACATTTATCGCTATTATATGTGCTGCATTATTTTAATTTATTAAGTTCTTTGAAGTTGACAGGAGGGAAAAATATTCAAATTTCTTTTAAGACATGCACATTATTTATATTGCTGTATATACCCACTGCTTAAGCATGTGTATGTATTTTTCTTAAACTAAAACATGAAATGTATGCACACATAAATAATTCGAGAGTAGATACATTTATATTTATAATTCCTAAACACGAACTCATCTACATATTTTTGTTGCTCTTTTTGCTTTTATTTTTATTTGTTTTAAATTCATTGTATTAGACAATACAAATATGTATATAAAGTTTTTGTCACACTTAAAAGACTCATGAATTGGGCAAGCTATAACTTGGACTAGTTTGTGAAGCTCAACATTATTTATTTATTCTAACTTAAGCTGCATTCGCAATGTGATAATCATATCAAGATGTGGCAAACTGACAGCTGACAATGATATTAACGGGCGGTTTCAAACACGTCGATGCTTGGACTTTTTTTAATGTTAAATCAGGGGTATATTGTATATTGTAAAACAGTCACATTTATTTATAAGGTATATTATTGCCTGGTCTATGCCGTAGGCATCGTATTTAATTCTCGTAATTGCAAAGTTAGTTCTCTCTTCTAGTCTTGCTTGTTGTCTGACACAATTAAAATACATTAATAATTCGTAGTACTGGTAATAAAAACTCGATATAGCAACATTAATATTTATATTTACTCGTAATTCTTAGTGTTTGCTTAGTATACCACACTGGTAGTTGTATGTTTAACATATTTTTTTTGCGATTTTCAGCTCTCAAAATGCTTTGCTTAGTTATATTTCAATGGGTTTTGTAGAAGAGTTTATCTGTTCTTTTCCCATACATTCTCTTTACTTACTTTAATTACGCTTAAATACATTTTTTTTTTGGTAATTTTATACTTGATTGCTTGCACATTTAATAATAGATTATATATATAGAAATATAAAATTACATCTGTTTTTTGTACAAACATTGAAACGCAGCCTGTGAAATGCAGGCGAGGACAAGTCTAATGAGTTACTTATATTTAACAATTAGATTTTCAATATCAAATGCAATACAACTATTTTGAAGTGAAAAAAAATCTATTTTAACAATACAGTTAATAGGGAGCTTCACTAATGCAATATAAACCCATGTATTATTTATATGTGTTTATTTTATCCATACCCAACACAATTCCCTTACTTGTGTAGAATCGTTGACAACCACAGATTCAGTTTCTTGCACATCACATACTTGTATTCGAAATGCGTCTACAGCGACTCTGTTTCCATTTGAACAGCATTCATTGCTTTCTTCTCGCCTCTCTCCCTACTCCTATCCCTATCCCTATCCTTATCCCTGGTCCCTGTCCCGCCGCTTTCGCAGTGACCTTGCGCCTACATTTGTTGCTGATGCCGGCTGGCTCAGAAGAGCGCGGACTCTCCAATATTGTATGGCTGGACATGGCCGAATTGGCCAAAGCAATCGAATTGCCAGCCACAGATAGATTCGTCTCATTCTGGGAGCGACGTCGACAAAACCGCAAACGTCCTCCATCCCACAATCGCATGCCCTTAAAGGTGTCCACGAAGGCCCGTCGGAAGTTCGCGTTCATGAAGCAATAGGTTATGGGATTGCAGCAGCTCGAGGAGTAGGCGAGCAGCTGTAAGAAACTGATGGCCGTATAATCCACATACTCGTACACCGCTGGTCCGGTCAGCATAGTCAGCGTATTGATGACATACAGCGGTGTCCAGCAAATGAAGGAACTCCAGCACCAGCACAAACAGCATCTTTACCACCCGCTTCTTGCTCTCCAAGCTCTTGGCATCGTTGGATCTGACCAGAATCAAATGTTGCAACATTATATTGCATATGCTGCAAGTAAATAGGTGGCAAGCCGACTTACCTACGCAGTGTCGCCTCTGTGATACGCAAACTGGGCGTGGATAGCGATTTGCGTCGCTCCCCCTGCCCATTGGTCATGCTCATGCACAGATGCTGCTGCTGGTGTTGGTGCCGCAAACGCTGCAAGCGGACACAACAGTCGTCGGATCCGTTGAGTTGTTGCTGATTTTGATATTGTTGTTTTTGTTGCTGTTGCTGTTGTTGATGTTGATGTTGATGTCGCACCGACTTAACCGAAGCACTGCGCATGCAGTAAAGATGCTGTCGCCCATTGTTTGAGCCAAACAAGCGACGCTTGCTGCCGCCATGACTGTATCCGTCTGCTGCAAGAGAATGCACGAACAAAAATCATAGTTGCAATTCCAATTACAATTTAAAACATCAATTGTTATTGAAGTTGAAGCAACAACAAAGTATGAAATTGTCAATAGTATCAATGCTTTTAGCTAGTCACCATCAGCTTCTAATAACATCATATAATTATATATATATACATATATCCACTTTAATTATTCCACAATTGTCAGCTGTTCTAAATACATGTCAAATAAAAAACATATTAAATTGGTAACATTAATAGAACATTTTTTATTCAATTTGTTTTTTTAAACGTGAGATGAAGGTGCGAAATTCGATTAAAGGCACCGCTATTAAAATTAATAACATTATTATTATTAGGGGGGAAAGCTGCACCGCGACCTATTTGATCTATTGTGCCCCCTTCTGAGCTTATAGCTCTTCCATCAGCCCCAACTCCCGCACGAATACGAAGATCTTTGCTGGGTTGAGGTCGACTATGTCCTTGCACTTCAAAACATGCGCCCCTAGGAGGCTGCTTCTTCTTCTAGCTAAGGCGACACACTCTGTCAGTATGTGCATCGAGGATTCCTCCTCTCTTTCACAAAACCTGCACAAGTCGCTACTATATATACCCTGTTTTGCTAGGTGACTCCTTAGTCTACAATGTCCTGTCAATAGACCGGTGAGTATCCTATGGCTGTTCTTTCCCATGGTTATAATTTGTTTAAAACGTACAGGATTATAACCACCTAGGAGACATCTGGCTTGTCGGAGTCCCACTGCCTCCGACCAGCTTTGATGCCGTCTCTGCCTCTCCTCGCTTCTAAGTTCCAGTCGTATAGTGTGTCTCCCTATGCCACAATACGGTTCTGGTCCTGTTAGGGGCCTTCCTGCCCCCATTCTTGCTTGCTTGTCAGCCGCCTCGTTTCCCGCTATGTCCCTGTGGCCCGGGACCCATCGTAGGGTGAGCCTGTTACCCGAGTAGGTCTAGCTTTGAACGAACTTCATGGACTACCTTCGATGTTATCTTAGTCCCCATTATAGCTTTCAATGCTGCTTGACTATCGGATAGGATGGATATATCCGTATTCCAATAGTTACGTTCTATATTGAAGTCCGCACATCTCCCTATCGCACACACCTCAGCCTGAAATATGCTGGTGTGCGTTCCCAGGGATTCATGGTAGAATACCCGAGGACCCACCACTCCAAGGCCTGTGCCCTGATTCGTGAGTGATCCGTCGGTGTACCATTTTATGGTGTGCGGTTTCATGGGATGGACTTCATCCAGAGTTGTCCATTCCCTTTTACTGCTCATACAAGCTGTGAAATTTCGCTCGAATGTGTATTCGGCTGCCATTTCGTCCCTAGGTTGCATCAGCAGGGGCAGTTCGTTTGAAAGGAGTTGGGCATCTTTGTGGCTTAGGATATGATTGCCCCCCAATTCCTTCTGCCGATATCCTTAGAAGCGTGGCTTTCTGCTTGAGCCTTATGATATGGTGGAGTGGTGTGAGCTCCATTAAGGTTTCAAGGGCCGTTGTTGGACAGGTGCGCATAGCTCCTGTCATACATACGCAGGCCATCCTTTGCAACTTTTGTAGTTGCTTCTTCACGGTAGCCAACCGTGATATCTTTGGTGATGTACCCCATGATTTGCCGGCAATACAACGACATGTATAAAGCGCCCTAGAGCACTTCAATATCGTGTTTTGCACATGGGTGCCAAAGTTAAGCCTACTGTCAAATGTGACTCCCAGGTATTTGACCTCCCTACTCGTTTCTAGTAGGGTCCCTGAGAGCCAAATTTGTCTTATCCTCTGTAACTTATGTCGTCTGGTAAAGGGGACGATGACTGTTTTTGTAGGGCTTAGGTTGAGTCCAACCTCCATACACCAGTCCTTAGCCCTGACTGGACTATGTCACAGAGTGATTCTTCAAATTTGCCTCGCGCTATGATAACAATGTCATCGGCATATCCTTGACATTGAATACCACTGTTAGCAAGTCTGTTTAGTAGCTCGTCTACTAACAGACTCCAGAGTAGCGGAGACAACACCCCTCCTTGGGGACAGCCTTTGGTGGTTAGGACTGTTACAGTGTTATCATATAATGATGCCGTGGCTTGTCTGGACCGTAGCAGTGAGAGTATCCATCTGCTGGTGGTATGGTCCAGGTCTCTTCTTTCGAGGGTAGCACTGATTGCATCATGCGATGCGTTATCAAAAGCACCTTCTATATCTAAGAAGGCGCACAGTGCTACTTCCTTATTATCAATTGCCGCACTCAAAGTACGTCGCAGTTGATAAAGTGCTGTGTCCGTGGACCTGCCTACTCTGTATGCATGCTGCGTTAAGTGCAGCGGCCTTTGCTTAAGCAACGTAGTTCTGATTTTGTAGTCCACCAGCTTTTCCAACGTTTTCAGTAAAAACGATGTTAAGCTGATGGGTCTGAAGGACTTTGGGCTGGAATGTCTTTCTTCCCTGCTTTGGGGATGAAGACTACCCTAGCTCTTCTCCACGCGCCCGGTATGTACCCAAGGGCTAGGCTACTTACTAATGCCTTCCTAATGCGGGAGAGGAGTATTTCCTGTCCCGTTTGAAGGAAGGCTGGCGATATGCCGTCCGTTCCAGGGGACTTATAGGGCTGGAATATACCAATTGCGTAATTAAGTCTTTCCCTTGTAACTGTCGACTTGGCGCATGCCCAGTCTTCAGTTGACGGCCTGTATCTACCTTCCGTTTCGATAGCCTCTTCCTGCAGGGGTGTACTTCCTGGGAAGTGCGTCTCGAAAAGTAGTACTAATTTCTGCAGATTACTGCGCGTAAAGGAGTTATCCCCACGCTTCAGTGCCAAGTTCGCATCTGGCGTTCGTTTCGCCAGTGCTCTATGAAGCCTGGCGCCTTCGCTTGTGCTAACTATGCTTTCGCAGAAGTTTCTGTAGTTCTTCCGTTTGGCCTTTCTTATCTCCATATTATAGGAGGTAAGGCTTTCACGGTACTGTTCCCATATTCCGTCTCTCTTTGCTTTATTAAAGAGACGACGTGTGGTCACGCGCAGCCTTTCTAGGCTGTCGTTCCACCATGGGGCATCTTTTTCCATGTGCTTTTTCCCTACCGGGCAGTTATCCTCAAATGCATTAATTATGCATTTGTTGAGGTCATCAATAGCCCTATCCATCTCTAGCGGCTTTCTGAGTATACCAGATGACCCGTTGGCTAGGGAGAGCTCTAAGGTCGACTTATAGCCTTCCCAGTTGGTTTTCCTGGGGTAGCGACCTAGTGTGCTACTATCCGTATTTAATTTTAAATTAAATAGGATAGTCCTGTGATCGGACATGGATTCCTCTTGGGATGAGCACCGGCATCTTCTCTCTGCTGCAGTACTCCACCAGCTTCTCAACCTCTGGTGGTGGGCAGGGTGCATCCCCTGCGAAGTATGCAAACACACTGACCATAGAGACCGCGCTGCCCTTGGTGTACACCAGTATGGGAACGCAGTCTCTAGCCAGGGATTCTGAAAGGATAGTAAAGATAATACTTCTCCTTACCATGATACAGGCTCTGGGTGCTGGATCTCTCCGATCCCAGATTACCTTAGAGTCGATTGTGAACAGGCCCTTGATGCCATCGTTCACCCACGGCTCCCAAGGTGTTTGTCCTTGTCGTCAGCTGCAGCTACATCCTGCAGCTCCTCCTCCAGCTCCTGCGAGGACATGGGGATATCGTCGTCCCCCAGCATCTCCTCCTGGCAGAGCGTCACTTGTGCCAGTTCTTCGTCATCTGCGAGGTCCTCTGATGGGTCAGTGGGATGCGCAGTCGGACTGCCCTGCTCCGGGGCAGGAGTGTCCGATGTGGTGGTGTTGCCCACTGAGACATCTTTCTTGCCCGTTGGAGCAGGTTGGGGCTTTTCTCCAGTCTTCTTCTACTCAGTCCACTTACGGGGATGGTCCCGTAACGGAAGAAGACCTGGTGCCCCTTCTCCACAATTATATTCTTGGATAGTTCGTCTATTCCGATCACCAGGAGGGCTCCTCCCCCTCGTTCCTCCTGGAGATCGCCTTCCAGTGCGTCGGTCTCGGCTCCTGTTCTGGTTCCTGAGAGAATCCAACACGGAATCGGCGGTAGACCGATCTGCACTCCTGGGGCAGAACAGCGTGATGCAGTAGGGCGACGGTATGTCGTCTCCCACATTGCACTCAAGGGGCACGCCCTTCCACGATTGTAGCCTCGAGGTTGCAGTCCTCAGCCAATCGGCTGAGGTCTCATCGGAGCATTCAATTACCAGGAATCCCACCCGGAAGTGAATGCCCACGAATGAGACCGCGACATCTCCACCAGACGCAATGACTTCGTCAATGATGGCCTCTTCCAACACAGATAAATCTCCGTGATTGAGCATGACCCGTGGGAAGTCCACGGGCATCACGGCCACCTTTACCTTTTTTGCCATGTCTGCATAGGACAGGCGAGGCTCGGTGGGTGTCGGCGAGCTGGGCTTCGTGGCCGCTGCTGCACGCGATGTGCTTGGGCGCAGGTCCACATTACCTGCCCCATTATTCTTCAGCACCTTTTGCCGTTGCCGAGCCGCGGGCAGCGCCCACAACCTCCGGGCACATCTTCTTGGGTGGCCACCGGAGGTGTGAGATTGCTGCTCCGCCTTTTCGAGGCTGGCGCAGGTGCTGCAATCTCCTCACTGGGCTCTTTGGCCTTTTTCAGGGCTTCATCGGGGCTGAGTCCCTGCTGGAGGTACCGGAGGTACCACTTGACCCTTAAACCGCAGAGATTTCTCCGGTCATGCAGCCCACCGGGTTGACCTTGGTGGTAGGAGCTCTCGCTTCATCTTTGGGCGTTCGGTGCGGAGGTGCGGTGGTCTGGGTGTACCAGCCATCGGTCTCCCATGCCTCACAGCCGGAGTTCCTCGTGCCTGCGGCACTCTCCTATTTGTTGCTGGAGCAGCACGGTGTGGAGGATTGTCTACCACACGCAGGGGTCGTTCTCCGTCAGGGGTATGACCCTCTAATTGTCTTGCGACAAGTTCCGCAGGGAGATCCTGCGGTATCTTTATATTTTGGGACTCGTACATGGAACCCACAGCTCGGAGAAGTATGGTCCGCCCGGGCAGAGATCCGCAATACCCGGGTAAGGCTGAATTAGAACAGGCGGTCGCCATTTGCCTGAGCTCACCGTTAAAGACTGGGCTAGTTTTTGATCCGGGCCCCCAGCCAGGCTGACTCTCGGCACGGTTCGAATAACGCCTTAGTCCGGCCCGGAGTGAGATGAGGGGATAGGATATGGTGGGTAGTTGTGTGGGGGATAGGGGGATGTGTGAGGCTATACTTTAGAAGGCGGCGACACAAGCGCCTTGTCGGTGCGATCGACATAATCGCACCCGCTGTTTGTCCGGGACTGCTTATTTACGAGGAATCTCGTATTATTCGCAGCTAACCTCCCCGAGGGGAGGCCGTTCGCTATCCGCAACCCGCGACCCGCCTGGTGGCCTCAGCTCAGCCCCATCCGAACCATCCCACAAGTTCTTAGACCAGGAATATAACATAGAAATGGCATAAAATTAACAAATTAATTAAGTGTGCAGCCTCTAGATTTGTTTATAACTTCAAAAGTTCGATTTGTCATCGATTCAACAACTTTTTTGAAGCCAGGTAGTGGGATTTGTGACCATTCCTTAACGACAGCCTTTCGTAGCAGGTCAACTGTCTCAAACTGTCGATTAGCAGAATAAACTCGACGGCGCAGGTTTCCCCACATGTTCTCTATGGGATTCATGTCGGGTGATCTTGCTGGCCACTCTAAAAGCTTAAGATCTTTATCCCGAAACCACTCACGACAGGCCCGCAACACATGTATTGGAAGATTATCCTGTTGGAATAACGGATTTGGGTCTGGTTTATACTCTATCAAGTTCACCAAAACTTCATCCAATAGGTTTATATAACCTCCTCCTTTGTGACATGTGTTCTTTTGCAAAATTTAATGTGGTGCACCTTAGATAAAACCGAATTTGACTTCATTTTCTTCTAAACTAATCGATTATTACTTTATAAAATTAGTTGAACACGATGTTTCGATACTTGTAACCTTAAATCGAACAGAATTTTTGATGCCGTCGCATATTTATTCAGTCTAGTCCGTAAGATTGCACATTTTTGCATTTGTGATAATTTTTTGCCATTTTTTTAGCAGTGTTTGTTTTAGTTTTTTTTAAATTTTAGCACATTATTTTCAATTTGTCTATTTGCCTGTTAGCCTTAGCTATCTCCTCAGGCTAGAGTGTTTTTTCCTTTCCCATTTCAAATTCCTGTATGCAACTAATATGTTTCTACCTATAAAACATTAAATAAATATGCATACTTAATTATCCCATTCAAAGAAAATTCATATAAAGCCGTATCAATTATTTGCTTTGTATACATGGCACACATATCATAAAACACAATATATTTTCATTTCCATTGTTTGTTCACTGTCACACATATGAAGACGTTAAACATACAAAAATAAAGATATGTGTTTACGCTTGATATTGCCAATTCGCAAAGAAACAATGGTGCAAAATTGATTTGCAAATAAACGGTAGCTAATAGCTCGCATGTTTGCTAATGGAACACCAAATGGAGCAAATATTTGCATATGCTCCAATTAAAGTGCTTTAATTAACTAACTTATACTCTGTGGCTTGTTTTGTGCATTGCTGCACAGCTTCAAATGTTAAATCACAGCGTAAGTTTCTTAATTATGTGCTCGAGATCGAGATCGAGATCGAGAAGACATATCCAAATCATAATTCAAAAAATATCTGCATAATGCTGCTGTTGATGTGCGGATACCAGATTTAATAGACAATTTTCTGAATAGCTTTATTGTATTTCCGTTTGCGTGTAAAACGCAACAATTTCACACTCGTTGATCTATCAAATGCGAAGCACAACACACCAATAACATGTTTGACAGCTGGAGTTCCGCTAATGTTTGAATATATATTAAATTTAATACTGCCAACAATGTGGCTAATAATCTCACAGTTGGTTTTCATTGACTACTTGGCCTGGCAGGCAAGTAGCATAGGGAAAGAAGTCATATTGTGAGAAAGGCAATTCCAATATTCTAATTAGTAGAAGTGAGGCTCGAAGCTCTCGACTGTTTAGTACACCTGACTTGCTGTCAAGGACTCAGCAATGGCCTCATTTTGGGGCAGCGGTGGTGGCGTTCGTGATGGTCTCGTGATTGTGATACACAAAATATTTGTTCCATTTCAGCGCGTGAAATAAAATGAAACCATTACGATGCAGCATTTATTAATTTAATGGTTCAATTGGTTTCAATTGAACAGAGTATAAAGAAATATTGATTCATAAATTGTATAGTCTTCGATTTGTAATTCGATATTTTGATCATTCCATTAATTTGTCTGCAATTCGCAATGATAATATTTTCAAAAACCAATTCCATATATCCATTAATCTTTAATTAGTTTTAAGCTTTATTATGAGGAGGAGGAAAGCCTTGGCCAAACTGATTTCTGAGTTGCTTATGCCTTGCTATTATTTAATTCATACCGGTCTGAGTAGGCCTTGATGTGACAACTTAAACAAGCTGGCTAACCTAAAGTTCCTGTAGAAAACGAAAAAAAAAAACCAACAGGAATGTGTAACTGGCGCATTTGTCTGCAGATCGTGCTATTTCTGCTGATTGTCATATGGGGTAAACTGGAGTCTATCAATTTTCAGCCGAATTGTGTGAAAAAAATTTGCTTTATTCAGCGTTTTTTTGCGTCAAACTGTTTCTTGACCATTCAAATAGAATTGGAAAAGGTGACACAAATGTTTCAAGGCAAGACTCGGATAATTATGTTCAAATAGGCCGAGATCAAGTGTTTGAAAACAGATATAACAGCCGTCTGATGGACTTCATCATGAAGAGGAACATGGACCGCGTTCAGGGACTCGAACTTAAACAGCGCCTGGCAATCGCTCGAAAGATTGTCGAACAGTCTGCGGAAGCATCCGACGCCGAAAGGACTGCCGACATTCGCCTGGTGGACGCGAAGGACTCTCTGCCCATTCGCTCAGGGGAAGTCATTGAGGCAAAAGGTAAAGATTCGCAACTGCTGTCCACTCGTATTAACCACTAACATTTTTGTAGAGCTGGTTGCTGCTGATGACTACAATATGGCGCACTTTAGCGAAATTTAAATTCAGATTTTTTGACCAATGTATTATTTTAAATAGTTGTCACGAAATTCAAAATACTTTAAATGCACAGCTACCATAGGTTAGGTTAGTCAGATGAGAGAGCCCCTCACTTGACCCATGTTTAACTTATTGTGCTACCTTGTTCTTTAGTTTTCTTACTCCTGCATTATACATCACATTGGAGGCACCATGTTCCATCCCGTGCATTGGATGCAGTTATATATAATATATATATATATATATATAGATATATGTGCCGCCAAGGGCTGGCCAATAGCAAAAGAACTGTTGGACCGACTCAAATTTTTCTGATTCTCGCCCGCTGCTACAGAACTCGCCATGACGCTGCATGAGTCAACCTATCAACCAGTGTCTGGTCATAGCTTGGGTCACTGCACTGCAGTTGACGCAGCAAAGCTTGGCCAGATTGATTGCTTGTTGCTCGTATTTCTCTCTGACTAGGAGTATGCGAGTGGCAATATGCACTTCCACACCATTTCTCTTGAAGGAGATGTGAGATAGCACCATGCCTGGCTTATTCATCAGCAGCGCAATTTAAATTTTCCCGTGATCACCTTGTTTGGCCATTTCGTGTATAGATCTGCGACAGTTTGCTTCAATTGCCATAGGTGTAATTTAACTTTAACTGTTTTGTACTTCCCTTAATTATGTTTGAAGATTTTGCATTAATTCATGTTATTAGTATTATGTAGTATGCATTGCTTAGTGCTCTGAGTAAAATGTTGTCCCAAAATAAATAAATAAAATATAACAGTTGCTGGGCTGTTGAATTTTGGGCATCTTTGATGTGACAATTAAAAATATTTGAGTGACAGCTAAGTAAGCTAATTACTTTTTTATTGACACAGTTTGAATTCTGGATCCAAGTAAATAAACATTTTGTCTTTATCGGTATCATTTTACGAGTCATGGCAGGATTTTGGTGCCCTATACGGGGCTTTAATGAGCTCAGTCATAATAGAAAACATAATGGGTTTAAGGCTCTAATTGTATAAAACTTGGCTATGCAAATTACCAGCCAACCGCCAGCATTCTGGACGTTCGGCAATAAAACATTTTTGCCTTATCCTTGTCGGGCTGGAATAAAGAATGAAGAATGACTGACTAACTGCCTGGCCCGGCGGCTGGTGTGCATAGTAATTTATGATACAGAATTGTTAAGTGCCGGCCGTAAATTGCATAGGTTTTAAAATTTAATAAAATTTATCATCAACAGGCATTGAAGATGTTTTTTTTTTGTTTTTTAGATGCTTGTGGCAATGTGTGGCTATTTATGGAAGGCATGTGGCATGCGTAAATGTGTCACCAATTGCCATGACAGATGTGGCCTAACTAATTTTAGCTGGGACTCTTTGGTCGATAAACGAGATAAGGGCATCAAATGAGTGTTTAAATGCTCGACACGAGCATAATTTACGATATTTAATTTGACCCTTTCGTTGTGAATAGCATTTCAAATACTTGAGTACATTGTAATGCAAAGCGGATGTGGAAAGAGCGTGACAACGACACTCATCTGCCAGCTGGTCCAGCGCTAGCCTCAAGGGGCACCCAGAGCTTAGTATCCTTTATGGCGACACTCTCTGATAATTCATTATTAGCGTTGAGCTATGCATTTAAAAGCTCTGGAAATAAACGAAAGTTTATGCTAATATGCAATTACTGTTTTCTTATTTAAGGCGCTTTCATGTTAATGCGGGCGTTCGTTCCGACAGGGTTCCCAAATGAAAGTGTTCCCTTTTATACAAAACACCTATTAAAATGCATAGAAAGGGTATCATGGAATTCTGCAAATGTGTACTACAGCAATATCTAGGCATCTTCAAGCACACAAAGTGTATTTAATCTGGAAACTTTTTTTTTTTGTATAGGCATTAACTAAAACCTAACCATATTTATTTGACAACTAGAAATGATTTTCATGGCAATCTTTAAGTAATCTGTAAGCCATGCTCGAAATTGGTTGACACTTAGCAGACAAGCACTTCGCATAGGATCTGCCCAAAAGAGAGAGAAGGAAAGTGGTAAGTTGTTGAGCACTGGCATGGTTCCACTAAAATTCAAATATCCAGCTGGCTGGCATTAGTGACTAAGCCAAAAGTGCTCCAGTTAAAGTAAATTGTACAGCTAAAGCGACTTAAAGTTGTTCAAAAACGAATGCAAATGAAGGGCTATTTAAGTGGCTCACTTGAATTTATCAATACTATGAAATCAGATTGAATCGAACATCGGCGCCTTTCGTATGCAGCAATTTATAGTCCATGTGCCAAAAAAAACGACTGTCTAATGCGGCGTATGAGTAACGTGGATATTGCGTGGATATTCGCATCTCAGTGGAGCCACCACTACAACAGAGCGTCAGAGCGGCAACGTGACAACTCGACGGACCGATTGAACGGCGGAAATTCCCGCCAGTAGCGGAAAAAAGTAGAACGCTGAACTGAAGCACATTTTGCGCGTGGATGACTTTGGCATGCAAATTGTGAATGTGCCGCAGCGAAGCGGAAGGACGAAAAGATGTGGAACTCTTCAGTAATGGTTGCAAGCACAAAATTGGCACAAACGCCAGCAATTGATGCTGTCGTCTTATGACTTTCACAGCTGAGAAATTTTCTTTAGCCGAGTTTACATATTGAACTAATTTCCTTTTTTGAAGTAAAAAAAACCAAATTGTGCATGGAACAATCGTAATGAACCTAAAAAACAAACCGTGCATTCAATTGCCGCAGTTCTCGATTTACTTACCGTAATAGTATTGGGGTGCCCCAAATTGTTGCTGCATATCTAGCTGAGTGGCAGCATCGATACTCGATGCCTCCTGGCGCATCTTTAGGCGCTTTGACTGATTCGGGCGACGGAATCCACTGTATCCGATGTTGTTGCTGGTGCTGCTGCTGTTGTTTGCGGCAGGCAAGACGTCATCCGGTCCACTGCTGCCAAAATTCATGGCGCGCTCATTCCGCATGCTCACATAGAGAGTGCGAGTAATAAACATATAGGCAAAGCTGAGCGCCAGCAGCGGCAGCACCAGAAGCGCCAGATCCAAAAATATGTTATACGCACGCTCATAGGCCAGTGAACCGGCTGGCCACTGTTCCCGGCACTTGCGCAGCCCTGCAAATCAAATTGGTATTGTAGTATATAGTTGAAATTGGCCTGATAGCACGCACCTTGACGACTGGTCGGCATTAGCTGACTAAAATACGCAATTGGCGTCATGCAGACCAGACTGCCTAGCCAGATGAAAGCGATGATCTTATTGGCATGGTTGATCGTCTGCCAGGTGCGAGATCTCAGCGGGTGGCAGATGGCATAATAACGTTCACAGGATATGGCGACCAATGTCCAAGATGAGACGGCCACCGAAGCGGCTGTAAAATTATAACAATTTAACAATTTTACAATTGGTACACTCAGAAAAAACAGTCCTGAAAACTATAAACATTTCTTAGATATTATCAATAATAACTAAATATTCGAAAAACATTTCTAAAAATTCGAAAAGCTTTGTTTATGTGCTTCAGAAATGTACTTCTTAATAATAGAAAATATTTCTAAAAAGCAGAAATGCAAATTGTTAATTTGAGAAACAATCCTTTTTGATATTTGAAAAATAGTAATGAAAGTTGCTATGCTATGACTGCCATGTTCGAGTTAAGCTTTTGTTTGCGCAGGGATACGGGTTCGAATCGTCTAAAGATCTTCTTTTTTCAAATTATACTATATCAAACATCATAAAATGTTTGTATGAGTGAAATCTTAAAATACTAATATTTCATAATAAAATAAATAAATCTAAATATTCTACATTTCGCCATTGTTTTTAGAAATACACTCATACCTCGCTTTACGGCCTAGATATGTTCCACGAAACTTGGCCGCAAAACGAAAAGCCGTATAAACAATCAATTATTCTAATACAAATTCATACAAATACAATGGGATCGGTTCGAAATTTGTTAAAAAATTTAACATTGTTTATCATTCATTTGAATCAAAAATACATACATAACAAGTACGAACATTTGCACATAACATAATAACCGCGTCCAAAAACGAACAATAATCTATAAGCAAAAGTGAAACAACTTCATGTTACATAAAATATGCGAATGTATACATAGATAATTTTGTTTTAAATGGCTTCAATCTGAAGACAATGAACAAAAAAGTTTTTCTTCGCCGTTATAGCGAAACGATTTAGGCCATAAATCGAAAGCGTGCCTTAATAAAAGGGGCCGTTATAGCGAAATGCCGTATGAAGAGCGGCCGTATAGTGGTATGAGTGTATAGGTTCAGAATAATTAATTTCGTAATTAATAAATTCAGCTCGCCTTTTTCCTGAGTATAGTGACACTCCCAAACTCAATGGCTTGCTCCACCATAGGAAATAACTAAGTCAGCCAAAGTGTTATGATTAAACTTCCTGAAACTTTGGCAAAACGCTAGTTTTTGGTTTATTTTTTTGGTACTCGAACAGCAGCTGAAAGGCGATTCGGTTTCTTTTTCATGAGTATACCCATTAAATATACAACCAATTTTGTCAGGAAAAGTTGCATCTACTATCGGTCAAGAGTAGAGGAAATTCGTGGTGCGCTTCATCATTTAAATGCAAATTTTATGCCGGCTTTGGTGATGGTTGTGGTAGAGGTACCGAATTTGTTTTTCGGCGCTAGGCATAACCAATGTGATCCATTTGGTCCACGCCAACGTTAGTGATAATAATAATATTACATTCCGCTCCAGTTAACTTAATTTACATGCCAACCGCATGCTGGCCACATCCCTACCGAGCGACAGCTTAATGAACTTACGCGCTCCTGCTTTACCTGGAAAACTTATCAAAGCGGCAATTGAATCACCAACAATATGAATATATCTGCACTTTGCCACAGACTGCTGATTATGAGCGGGCTGACAGCTAAAGCGGAGTCGCGTAGGTGCCTCTCTCTGTTTACTAACGTGAACATAAATACAAAAACAAAAAAATTAGGTGCTGCAGCAAAATTAACTTCCCATATTCCCACTCAATTTGCATCTACTCACAAGCAGATGTAACGTAAATATAATACACACGCGCACACATGCATACACACGCACACACACACACACACACACTCATGAAAGTACCCATTAGCAAACGAAGTTGGATGGTGCGCATATGGGAACGGGGACGAGTTCAGAACTCCGAATTTTGGTGCTGTATGTAAATTAGCCGCTTAAGTTTGCACTGTTTATATTTCTAAGTCGGAGGATGAGTAACTTTGTATGTGTTGTGCTGGAGCGGGGCAACCCATTAGTAGGGCGTGGGCAAAATTGTTAAACAAGCCAAGCTCATTAGCAAAATAACAAAATTAAATTTAGCGGCATTACCGCAATGGCACTCTGGACCATGGCCATGGTTCAATGGACTCGCCCGCAAATAAACATGCAAATTTCATGGGAATGCTAAATATAGGAAATTGGTGTGCGACAGACCATCCCAACGGAAATCTGAGAATATAGGTAGCCAAAATACATTTAAAGAAAATAAACACTAATCTCAAAAGGAAATTCCTTGAGAGCGGTTGTCTAGAAGTAACAAAAATGAATGCGGCCCAAAATATTTTGAAAATGTAAATATAATTGAAGTAAAAATTGCGCAGGTCGCACAATCTTAATAAATATATATATTTATATACATATATATATATATATATATATATATATACATATATATATCTCATACAGTAAGTATTTACCAAAACATTATTATGGAAGTGTGGTACTCCTGAGGGAAATTAAAATTCCAAGTCTTTAAGTTTACTCTCAGCCAGTTTTGTGGAGACTGATTATTTAATGGCATCTTCTGTGCATACTTAAAATTAAATACTGAATAGGTAAATAGATTGAAAGCAGCTGGACAACTTTAAAACTTAAGACTTACTTAATAACCACGATACTTAGTGAGATATCTTAATTCCTTTTAATACTCAATAAGATACAAATTATTAGATCTCTAAGGTAACATGAGCACTTGATAAGTAATTTGATATGTATATAGGCTGAATCACGGCTTAAATACAGTTGCAGCTAACTATTCTGGATTGGATATGTTTAGTTAAAGGCATGAATTGCCTATCTGTACTTAAGCTAAAGTCAATTCTTAATCAGTTAATTTAGTTTAACTCCACTTAAGTTTTTACTTAAGCTTTAACATGTATTTATACGACTTTAGACTGTTTTTGGTTTAGCTTCAGCATTCACACTTAAGCATTCTCTTAAGTTATTCTATGACATTCATAATTTATTGAATGTATCTAAAACGATTCTCAACTTGATTTTCTTAAGGGCCATAAGTCAAATTCGAAAATTAAATTTGGTCAGGCAAGTCCTTCGGGGTCAGGTTGATATGGCTGAAAACGCTTCAATGAGATTTTGGCTATGCAAAGGGTAAATCACGCTTTTATCACACTCCAAATCAAACTGTCTTCTGGGTATTTGGCAGCGCTGACGAGGGACTCCCCGCCATGTGTTCCTGAATCAGACAAAATGCAAATGTTTTGCTTTACATGTGATATCTAGATATAAAGCCTTGACGAATGCATTGACATAATAAAATTGAAAGCATTAATCTATCCGTTTTACACATGGGATATCCATTGTAAAAGGGATATCTTTTCAGTTTGGTCTCTTGGATAACCCCACAATCTTTGAATGCAAATCGATATAATTTGTATATAATCTTCTATTAGTATAATTAATTATTTTAATTATTAAATAAGTCCATTCTATGATATAACAAAATTATAAATATATATATATAACCATCCTTACAAGGATGTTCAATCTTCGTGACTGTAATAAATCCTCCGGCGATAAGAGTTCTCCGAACTGATAGGATAAAGAGCCTAGACGCATTTACAGCAGTAAATATGTACCTAGACAATGTCCTAAGTAGGATAAGAATAATTGTATAAAGCTGTACGAAAATGTAGAAGTTTTCAATAAACCTGCCGAAACAATTCAGCAGCAGTCTATTTTCGATACTTAAACAACGTCGTTGTGTTCTAAATTTGCGCTTGGGATCACCTTTCAGTTGTACTTGTGCCTTATTATTACACCGCTTCTAAATTAAATGGGTTGTCCTTGCGATATTAAGGCACCATCTCTTTAAAATATATGCATTTGTGTATGTGCTTTGTGTGCTCCTAAAACTATGCCGCAACTTTGCTACTTGGGGCAATTTAGCCAGTGCAGCAACCTGCTAAAAATTGCTAAAGAGCGTATAAAGGTCTTGTGCCAAAGTATGAGATCTGAGATCTGTGTGCTACCTTTTGGCGGTTACATAAATTTACACAAATTAATTATACCCTTTTAACAATTTTCAATGGGTTAAGGATACACAAATAAATCCGAAAAGGTCTCCCAGTTAGTTGTTGATAGATTAAAGGATGAAGACGTTTTTGTATTTTAAATACAATTTTTAATAAGTTTATTAGTATTGAAGGAACAATTTTATTATTTACAAACGACCAGGTCGTAGAGGTTATCATAAATATTTTATGAATTGTGTAAGATCATTGAAAATATGTTCGATAATTTGACGATATTTGATACATAGCTGATACAACTAGTCTTAATGTACGACACATATTATAAACAATTTTTAAGTTAATTGGTAGTTTAATATTGAATAAATAATAAATGATATTATCGCTTTGTTGTCATAACAAATGTAAACATTGATTTTTTTTTCAAATAGTCCATTTTGATTGTCCGGAAATCAATACGGACCATTCGAGCCAAAGAGCTTAAAGCGTTACTTTAAAAATATGCTACAATTGGATTCCGAAACAAAATGGCATGTTGTGGGTCAGATAGATTTACAGTTAATATTTACCAGGGACACGAATGGTCCTTGTTTTTTTCTGTATGGTTTTTTGCCTGTTCTGGATAATGCTAATGCAGATTGTTATTGTTGCAGTGTGACACGCGTTGCATGCTACACGATAAACCACAACACGCCCACCCAAGTGTGCGAGTATATTTCATATTTACTCGAGATTCGCAACGCAATTTGGATCAATTCATTTCAGTCCACTTCGTCGAACCAATAATTATGAATTGTCGTGTTTGTCACATCCGGTGGAAAATGTTTTGAATATAAACTTGCTTTATTATTGACATAGCAACACTTTTTCATATATACTATAAAAAAGATAAATTATTCTCTTTTCTTTTGTGTGTCACAAACTTTAAAGCATTGAACAATAAGTTGAGGATTATCGAATTAAAAAAAACGATGAAACTACATTCTGAATATAACTTCATTTACTAGCTTTTATTTGATAATTTAGAGCTTGGTGCATTTTGCTGACATTTTTTTCGCCATGCTTTGGTTATAAGAAGTCAAAAGTGATAGGAAAAGGTTGTTTGGGGCTGTGCAGATTTTTATGAAAGCAAGGCAAACAAAGTCAAAATCCGCTGAAGCAAATTCCATATAAAAAAGATCAACAGATGTTTGATACTGAATAATTTAACATCCAACCTGGACTTATTCATCTTTTCCTTGGGCCAACGTGCGGTTGAGGAGTTGGTTACTTAATTTGTACCAGGCCACATTTTGCAAGTCTTATTTAATTTGCCTAGGCACCATGGGAATTACAAATTTGCATCCACAACTTCGACCGCAACTAAGTTGCTGTGCTGTTGCCAATTTGTGTGCAGCAGCAACAACATGAACAACATCAACCACGTTGCTCAGTGAAATATGAAATCAGTCATGATGACGAGGGGAACCACAGTCGGAAGTGGAATAACATTCGAACCGCATTCGCAGTCTGCATCAAAGACTTTTGCTACAAACACAGCCAACGATTAATTAAATATATTAATGAATTCTGTAAAGAAAACAGAGTTGCATCATAAAAACTGATTTTTGATTGTACAACAACTACAAATTGGGGGTACGCTGACTTGCCCAACAATGCATCAAAAGCCCTTAAACATATCAAGTCTATTTTTTTAATTTTCTATTTAAATGGCGAATTTCCTTCAAATTAATATTTTTTTAAGTTACAGTAGCAATATTTCGTTGCTGGGCACTGGTTTAATATTTATCCGTCCGTTTTGTACATTTTCTGTAATCATTAAGAACCTGCAACCATTTTCAATCTGGAAGACATATTTAAAGTAATTTAAATTTAGCACTATTTATGCATTTAAATAGAACATCTTTGCTGTAGCTTTCGAAGCACACAGTGTTCAGCGAGGAAACGAAAATGTAATGTAAGAAATAAATTAAATTTTATTCTCTAGTATCCCTCTGGAATCAAATATCGACAAACAAAAATTGCACAACGTGTCGGTGTCGTTATTGGAAACTTTTGTAATCGCACATAGGCTCTTATAAAGTTTATTTCACGTGGGTTTATTTTTCAAATAGATTATCATATAACAACGACGCAAACATGTTTCGCACTCCCTCGCAAAATAATCAATGGCAAATACACATGCATAGGGCAAATATTAAATATACCCATTCTGTTGCTCTAGACTTAATAGTCAGAAATGATATAACAAATGTAGCAGAAATCAGTTGTGATCAATATGAAAAACGCTTTGACCTAGTATTCAAATACCATAATATTGACATAAGAGAGGGAATGCCCCTGGTCGTTGTTTTGTGATTTAGCGCTGGCCATTTCGCTTATAGACTGCTTTGTAGCTGTAACTGTGATTTCATGGACCGGGTCTCTATTTCGTTTCAGCTGAAAATCGAATCTGTGTCCTGGCAATGAAATGCTCAACCAGTTGCCAGTATGCTTGTGCGCGTGTTCTCAATAAAAATCATTTCAAATTTGAGCTAACAATAAAAAATGGCAAAACAAAAGTACCGGTCGTCGGAAAAAAAATATATAGAAATACATACATAGAAATACATATATATATATATATATATATATATAAATATATGTATATATGATGTTGATCGGCAGTTCCGTATTCAAATATCAACATGTTGATATAAGAGGGGGAATGCCCTGGTCGTTGTCTTATTATTTACCGCTGGGTATTTCGCTTATAGACTGCTTGGTAGCTATAACTGTGATTTTATGGACTGGGTCTCTGTTTCGTTTCAGTTGAAATTCGAATCTGTGTCCTGTAACTGAAATGCTCAACCAATTGGCAGTATGTTTGTGTGCGTGTTCTCAATAAAAACCATTTCAAATTTGAGCTAACAATAAAAAATGGCAACACTAAAGTTTCGGCCGTCGCAAAATATATATATATACATGTATATGAAGCTGTTAGATGAGACTGATCGACCGAAAGATACCCTTTAGCCCGATTATACAGATAGTATTTACAACTGGACAAAATCGTTCACTGTTCACGTTACTGTTTATATGTATATAAATATGTATGTTTTTAACTAAGACAAAGTATTTTTATTAGTAGTAGTTGTCTTCCTTTTTCTAATTAAATACAGGGTATACCATTATATCAACTTTATGTTGGAATGTGAGGGTTGGTTTATTTTTTGTTATTTTCAGTTGTTTTTTTTTCATTCCGGTTGGGACTAACTTTGTTCTTCAAAAATTATAAAAGAAATTGGTTTCCATGGTTCTTTTTTATTTTTATTGACAAGGCAAGTTATTGTCTGAGTGAGCTGGCGGGCAAGCAGAACCAACCGTTGATGGCTCAATTTTATTGGTAATATGTGTTATTTCCAAGGCCCTACACTTGCACAGATGTTGTAAATCACATTGTTAACCATAACAAATTAAAATGTGATGCACACGCGCCATGTACAAATTGATATTGGCTGGTTGACAGGAAATTGTGGGGGGAGGAGGAGGAGGAGAGACATTGACAATGGCAGTGGAAGATTAGAGCGGAAGCGAGACAAGAGTTCGCGCCATTTCAAAAACAGTCTTAATTAACGATGTGCCATCTTCCAAATGTTGGTAAAACTTATGCACGTGCCCAGATGTTAAATGTTTGTTCAAAGTTCAATCAAAAGTCTGATTCTCAATCAAGAAACAGAAAGTTCTCTTTGATAAGATTAATATCCTTGCAGACTAACATAAATATTCATCAATTAGACTGGCGTATATACAATCAAAAATGTTTGCTAGTATTAATATAAGTACAAAGTGATTTTTTGTTTGTAAAGAAAATTAAAATATATTTATTAGTTATTTTATTTTTGAGCTCAATTAAAATTATTTTCTAAAGGATTCCAATAATCAAACTTATTAACAATTTGTACTTAAGAGCTGAATACTCAGTTATAGTTAATTAAGTGCAACTTGAATTAAACGTTTGTTTGAATTCTTGACAGCTTCTTACCGGACGAGAGAAGTAGCCGGAAAAAGTTTTTAAAGTACTGAGTGCAGTTGTACAATTGCTGTACTTGTTCATCTTAAACTTTGATTAGAACTCTTGAGATGAGCTGGATCAACCAAAAAACAAGTAAGAATCCTCTACAAAAAAACTATCTTTATAACTATTTCAGTAGCGAAGGCATGGCCAAGTATTAAGTCAAGTATTACCGGCTGAGATTCTACAAAAAGCAAACAATCTTTGTGAGGAAAACGAGACGCGCAGCATTCAAAGGCATATAATATATATGCATGGCTGGCGAAGTTTTTAAAATTGTTAAAAAATGTGGTTGTTGCTTTATCGTTGAGCGGATGATTGGATGAAACGATGGAGCTGGAGAGAGCTGTGAAAGCCGAACACCTTTTCTCTGCTCATAATAAATTCCAAAATAAATTGTGTGTCAAAGTGGTCGAGTTGATTTGCACGTAGCAGCAACCCCCAAATGCCAATTGACTAGTGCCTTGGCTCACATTTCATCATCATTTTTAAGGCTAAAAGCGATACATAACGAGAGCGTTAGTCGAACTTGGGTCTGGAGTCGATCAGATGTCGTTGTCGAAGGCACTAAGGCCTATGCACCTGCTTTGCGGCATTCCCAATGAGACTGCCAGCCTCTGTTCAAGAACCTTTGTCAAAATATGAACTAAATCAGAGTCTTGCAAAAGTTTAAATTGCCTATAGGCAAAACATTTTTTTCATTTTTGCGCGTTTCAAAGATGGCAGCTCATTTGTATGCTTTTGTGGCATGTGACAAGAGCAAACACACGTAAGTAAATACACACACACTCGAACATAAACACGCAAAAATGTCACCTGGGGCCTCCTTATCCCCTTGCTTCAAAGCCTATTTCATCAGCTCGTCACATTAATTTATTTGTGCTTGTGGAGTGCGATTTCGCTACTCATATTAGTCACACCTTGGTGTCGACTGATCTCTGCTATTTGTGCATGTATGCGCTAGTGGGTGTGTGTCCCCGACACATAAAATATATCGATTGAAAACAACAAGAAAAGGCTTTCGCCTTCAAAGTCCCCGCATCTGGAATTGCGAATTGGAAAAATATAGAAACATTATAAATAAAAGGGAAGTATTGATTAGAAATTGTTCATTTTGCTATTATCGTTTCAGCTCTGCTTTTATTTTCTAATAAAATTTCCAAGCTAGCTTTACTTTAAGTACTTTATACTTTCTCAACAATCAAACAAAAGAAATAAGCTTCTTATTAAAAAAAATATTTCAACGGAATACAAAACGAACTCAAACTCAAACGCACTCCTTTTGTTTCCGTTGAAATATTTTTTTAGTAAGAGGCTTATGTCTTTATATATTGAAAATTTAAGACACACAAATAAAATCATAAGCAATTGTCTCTTCTGCAATAACCCAAACATAATGAACAAATTATAAAAAACTGTCAACATTTATTCCATCACAGAGCACCTTCAACAACACCAGCCCAATGCAGATTCCGATAGCCACAACCTTATATTAGAATTCCTTAGGAAAAGCCACTTAGGAAATAAAATATGATAGAAAATATTTATTAAATAGTAATTTTCATAATGTAGCACAAGAATCCTGAATTTAGAAATAGTCCCAGCATGTCAATTTTTTATTTGGAATTAAATTGGTTTTTTTCTTTTTACAAAAAATCTTTAAAAAAATGTGCAGTTGGACGTAACCGACTACGAAATACTCTGATACCTATAAATCATATCATGGTGGGTGAAAATAAAGAATAAACCATTCTGATATTTAAAGGATGTTCCCAGTAATCTATCCTTCAAGCTTGCTTTAAAATTGTGGGAGATGTAGGCTTTTGTGAATTCTAGACGCCGAGAGTGGGCGTGGACGTGGAATTTGTTCCTAAATTACGGGATATATGGGCTTTTGAGCATTTCAGATTTTTAGGGCCGAAGTACCTGGGGCGGTGGGTGTGGGTGTGGTCTGAAAATGTATATGTCAATCCTTAAAGGACATAGCCAGCAGGTTACCTTCCATATTTCATGTCTCAATCACTAAAGTTGTGTTAGATATGCGGTTTTATTGACTTACACTTTAACACTTTCCTATGAATACCTTCTAAACTATTTCTTGTTTTTGTCCCATGGCTGCCCCTTTTGCTTGCCACATTGGACTTTGTTGTTTTTCGAAATTCTCTAGTGTATTTCAGCGAGCGCTAAGCGCTGCTTAACAACATATCTGATACATTTTTTGTATGTAAGTTTGACTTCATTTGTGCAAATTTGATTTAAAAGACTAGTTGGCAATATAATTAAACTGGCTTATATAAGTGGTAGACCTGCATATGGGCGAAATGCTCTTAGACCGCATGTTGTAAATCCCAACGCACAACAAGTGCATTTCAGCAATGAAAGCCGTAGCGAAAAGGTTGACGTCGCTTCTTTGAAGAAAATTAATTGCGGCAAATGCTTTATGATGCATAACCAGTGCGGGACACATGAGAGTGGGTCGCCATGTGGGACATTGTATGGTGCGGTAGCACTGCGTTTGCCTTTCAGTGGGTGTATTTTTTACAGTGGGTTTTTTTTACCACTTTTTTAATCTTTTGTAGTTTAGGCTTTAGAGTAAAAAGAAAATTCTTTTTATATTTAAAAGAATATTAGACTCATTATCTAGTCAAAATGATGAGTGATGAGATCCTTTGAGTAAGAGGACATAATCTGAATGTCGTATTTCTTATTTCCTTTCTACTGGCTCAAAGAAGTAAACAAATTAAAACTCACATTTGCTGTTTAATTGGCATGCTTTACTAGAATCCTTATTAATGAACGTTGGCTTTTCAACAGCACAAAAAGAAATAATAGAAAATGAAATAGCGCAGATGATACAAAAATCAAATTATTTATTAATTTGGCCGTCTAAGCTTTGAATAAGAGTGATAAGTTTTCAGGTAGCAGATAACATATACTCTCTAAGCCATGCTTGGCTTAAACGAATGAGTACTGTATGCTGTATATGACTAATAAAAGACTCATGTATGATGTGAATTTAAATATTAATATTGCTGTGAATTAGGTCGGAAATATGTAGCATACATTTTAGGGGCAACCTCTTATCTGCGTGGGAACGCGCAAGATGTTCGCACTCGGCAAACTGACAGCCGTCATAAGCCGTGCGATTGAGGATTTGATTTGAATTAGGCGTGGAGCATTGTCAAGGAAAAAATTTGAAAATTGCCTGGCAAATTGATATTTGGCCGTAACCGGATTCCTAAACTTGAGAGTAGGCAGGCATTTGGTTATTTTTGTGTTTCGGTTTGAGTTCGAGTATGAGTTTTGGTTTGGTTTTGAGTACCCACAGTGGATGCGACCAATACAACACAAGTTCTGCACCTTGAAATATTGGTGCCATAAATTGGTGTGTCAGGCTAGCCAGCGACACATTTGACATTTATAAATTTACGAGTGGATGCTGTGCAACAGATTGGGTAAAAGTCCAAATCATTTTCGCCAATGTATTGCAGGTTATTTGCTCGGTAATGTTATTATGCTTCCAATAAGTTGAGTATGCACGTGTAACAACAATTGCAAAGGCCAATTAAAAAAAATAAACAACATTTTAAAATGAGCTAATAACCAACTACAGCGAGAATGGCAACAAAACCGGAAACGGAAGTAACTCATAAAAACTGCATGTGCCAGCAAAGGAACGCCATTCAACAGCAGCATTGCCATGTTATGATGCACAGTGAAACGTTATGATCAAATTTCATAGAAATTAATATAATTATAACGAAAACTATAAAAAATACACTCAAGTCCTCTGGCACCAAAATCAAATTAGAATAGAGAGTGTGCGCTCTTTGTTCCTTTTTTTAGTGCTTTGATAAAAAGTGTGCTGCTGACTAGTTTAATAGACCCTTTTGAAACTAGTCAACAGCTATCGAGCGTATCTTTTTCTTCACCACCACAGATGAGAGCGTGTTGAAACATTAGCATATATTTGACTCTAAGTCTCAGACTCAACGTACAGCAACAAAATAAACTCGCATTCTCGAATCGTCAAGGCAATGGTAATATATTTTGAAAGCACACACTCACCCACACAGACAAAAAGAGACATTTGTACAGTCTCGCAATTTTTCACATTTTCACAATGTGGTACGACTCATGTTATGCAAAGACTGGCCTAATTCGCATTGAAAATAAGGATTTATTTCGTGTTACCCTTAAGAGTCATTTTAACCAGATTGCCATTTGTCTTGGCTTGGACGCAGATACAGGTTGTGTCCAGAGGATTCAGCCACTTGGCTTGTACATCAGCTGTTGATGGTTATTTATCTGTATTTAAATCTGCAAAGCTAGACTACACATTAATGGGTATATTCATTATTAAATTATTTGTTTGGTCGGTGCTTATCGAAACTTTTTCCAGCTGCAGTTGCTAGTCAAAAATCGAAGTCGGATATTTTGAAAAAGATTGTTCCTTCAACCCTTTGGTTGGCCGAGTGGCTTTCAAAAGTGCTTTAAGCTAAGTAAATCTATTTCACCAATTATATAAGCATTTGTGACAGGTGCCAAAACAAATTCTCTAAGCTCTTGTTAACATTGGCTGTGGGAGGTATTGGTTTAGTAACCCAACTAAGTTGATCGCCACTTTCTGCTTCACAGGCACTTTATTTCTGTGATGGCTGAGGCATGACAACAAAAGGTTTATACCAGCGATGGCAAAATCCATTTTATGGCTGAAAAGTTCCTTAGCCTGCTTTATGAAACTAATAACTACTTAAACAAGTGAGTGCCTCTCTATAGACGCTTATTTCCTTATGCTTACGTGCTCTGTGTACGAGTATATGCATATTTCAACTTTTGAACCCATTGTGATAACTTTTCTGCGATGACTCGGTTGCTGGCAGTCGGTTTTTGGGTCTAGCATCTTAAGTGCTGTATAATAAGCAAGTGAAAATGCAATGCATGGCAAGAATGCTCCACTAAAACATATCCTATGCGCTGAACTACTGACTTGTTTTTATATGCTGCTATAGATAGACTGTGATTATATATTGAAGATATGCTAAAGTAAGATGAATTGTGTATCAATCACTTTCGATTGACAGCAAACTATGTTACTTACTAGAGAAAATACATTTAAATTCTCTAGCTCTTATATTTGAAGAGTTTCACCATGATTATTTTCTAAAAATACTTAATAGTTATGGGTTCTAAAAGGGCTACAGAAAATCGTTAATCGTTATGTATGATGGCATTTTTTATTTCAAAATTATGATGCCCTATCGACCGATGCGTGGAAAATCGCCCCTCATAAATAATTGAGAGTGCCT
The DNA here is from genome assembly GCA_037043685.1 of Drosophila hawaiiensis. Taxonomy (NCBI): domain Eukaryota; kingdom Metazoa; phylum Arthropoda; class Insecta; order Diptera; family Drosophilidae; genus Drosophila; species Drosophila hawaiiensis. The sequence continues at coordinate 424,047 of JBAMBA010000217.1, forward strand.
TAAATAAAAAGTGGTCATAAAATTGAAATCAATTGTAATAAAAACTGTATGCTAGATTCCTTAACATGTGCATAAATCGAAGTTAATGCCTTCTTACTGCTGTTTATAGAAGTCAGTGGCAAACCAATTTGTTTTTTAAGGGGTGTTTAATATGGTACTCAGAGAACTCAAGCCCATAAGTGGGTATTTGAATACGTGAATATGTGTGTGTGTGTGTGTGTGTGTATATATGTTCTCAGCTTATAGTGCAGACATATTTTTATGTTCTTGACAGCTTATGCTTACCAAGGTCGAGTTAGCAACTTAAAGGGCCCATTAAACTTCTTAAAATGGTTCTTGGATTTGAATCAACAAATAACAAAGTGATATTTCATCAACAATTAATGTTACCCACCTCCTTGGAAAGTTTTTCTTTTAAATGTATTTCGGAAGCTCGCATTTAAAAATTATAATTTACATTTTACATATGCGTAAGTATGTGTATATGAATGTGTGTTCATATTTGCATTTGTAGAGCGATTAGTCCGTTAAAACATTAGAAAAGGTATGTATGTACATGTTTGCATTTGTACAGTGATTAGTCCATTATGTCCTTAAAAAACGTTTTAGCAAACTTGTCACACCTGCTCATTTAGCTAAGCTAGTAAAAACTCATAGCACTTAATAGGCACGCAAATTGAGGGTGCTTAGTAAGCATTTTAACCCAACTCATTTCGAGTGGCATCAGGTGAACTTAGAGTGCGAGTGGGTCTCACATACTTATATGGCCCAGATTGTATCCATTGGCATTGGCATTGGCCAGACAGGAGATAATCAAGCGTCCTTCCGTGCAGTCCCTAGGTCACAGCATGAATCTGTATAAATAGTTAAAAGCTAACATTTCCACACTTGTGAGTAGACTTGGTTATAAAACACACAGCACAGCAAGGACCGCTAATCTACAGGACCGCTTCTAGCCAAGGTTCGAGGTCCATCGCTTTTGTGACTATTTACAATTCAAGTGGCTGGCAACACTTAACATTCGCCCTCGGATGGCATCGTAAGCTAAATATGTGAATAATCTATGCATATATGGGCGTAATGGCAGTCAGATGGTAATATAAGCTCTTCTCGCAGAGTCCAAACACTTGCCGGCGGACATGCACTGGATGACTCACCTTGAGCGAACTGGAGAAGCTTGCATAGAAACTCGCCAAAGATGAAGTGGCGCAGCAGTGTGCCGACCAGGGTCACCGGCATGCAAAGCACGCCCAGCAGTATATCGGATATGGCCAAATTAAGCAGAAAGACGTTGGTAATGGTGCGCATGCGACGATTCTGCACCAGGGTAAGCACCACTAGCAGGTTGCCCACCACGGCGCATAGGAGTATAATGCTGTAGCAGGGTATTACCCAAATGGGCACATCGGCTATAACACGCGATATGCTCCGATTAGTCGGTGCCATTAAAATAGGAACACTCGTTCCCGGACCAACCGCAGATGCAACGGTTATCGCATTCTGCGGGGACGATGTGGCCAGCGACGCGGACGATGAGATTTCCTCGAGATGAAGTTCGTTGCCGTAAATGTAGAGATCACTGCCGTTGATACCATCGCTGATGCTGTCGCTGGCGCCGCTGTAGAGCTCCACAGCAGCAAAGCTGGCATTGAGCTGCAATGCTGCATTGGTTGTCAGCGGCGCGAGCGCAGACAGCAGCCGACGATAGTTGAAGATGGCTCCAATCGTGAGGCTGTTTTTGGGAAATTGCACTTGCACTCGCGTCAACACGGGCAAAAAAAATTTAAAGAAAACGATAGCGAAAGATACAGCTAGCGAGCAGGCAAGCGAAGAAGCAGGACAACCAACTGGATAATCAGCGGAAGCCGCGATGTGTGCCTCCGCTTCGTAGACTCCGTCGTGCACTGATTCCCGAAGCCCGCCAATGGTTCTTTGTTGGCTTTTTGGACCAACAGTTCTGGCAACAGATGCTAAACTCACCACAGTCATCAATATCAACATCAACATCAACATGAAAACATTGAACAGCATACAACATACAGTTCAGCAACATGTTGCCAACGGACTTGTTGCTACCATAGTCATCTTTCACTGTTTGCCTGCGATGTTGTTGCCTCTCGTATTTGGCGTAGTCAATTTGTACAATATTCAACTTTGAATACATAAACATGCACGTTTATACTGTCGAATTTTCAATTTTACACAGTCTTTATAGCATATGTTTTCTGTAACTCTAATAAAAATAGAACCCTACTAGACTCAAATGTTACATATCAAATGTTACTCGTTATGGGCTTGAAACAGAGGCAATTAAGGTTAATCTGAGTCCCATAATAAATCTGAATTCACAGTGTCGTGTTCAAGCAATAAAGTACATATTTTACGACTATGCAATTGAAAGGCTTTACTATTTTGTTTTTCAATCTGAGCTATTCAATTTAATCACATTTCACATTTTGTAAATCTGACATTTTCTTCTGTATCTACTGTGAGGTATTTGTAGAATTGAATGCTCAGCATTGAATAAACGTTTAATTACCACAATAGACGTAATTTACATAACTAAGTAACTTGACAAAATTTGCATGTCACAGAACATTTGAGCTTCTTCCGGAGTCAAAACCGGCGCAGTCGGGCAGAAAGCTCGTGGCGTAACAGTATTATTACAATCAGTGGCTGCCAATGGAAAGGACATCATATTTGTCAAGTTAATTAGCGTACCGCAGACGACTTCCACTTGTTTAACCGCCATTTTGTTTTGTTTGCCCACCGACACATTTAAGACTGATTGTGTTTCCCGCCTGCCATATGCTCTTTGTATACCCCGTACTTATTAAAAACACTCACCAGGGTATGTTATGTAGTTGTTTAAGTGTCTGTTTGGACTGTTTGTGGTTTTTATAATTAGTAAGAGCTTGGGTATCTTCTCGTCAAGGCCTTCGTTGTTTCGTTTTGTGTTTATAAATCAAGAGGCAACTTTAACCACAAAAGAAACTGAACATTTTGCACAACTTTTGTTTTTGTTTTTGTTTTTTGTTTATTTTACTTTAAAAAATACACTTAAGATATTTTGGACATTAAGGCAAAAGTTTATCTTTATTGTTGATTTTGTAACATCTTTGTCTCTTTTTTCATTCCGGAAAAACGGACTAATTCAATTAAACTTCTTGAAGGACCCAAAAGGCACATAAATAATGCCGTTGCATTAATTAAGATCAAGCAAAGCCGTCCAGATTTCGACTCCAGCTCGCAGCTCTGGCATCTTGGTCCATTTATTTATTTATTTTGTTTTAATTAATTTCAGTTATTGTATTTGCATTTGTTCATAACACCCACAATTTAACTAGATGCCTTAATGTGAGCAAATTAAAAGATTGGCGGAAAATACGTGTTTAAATAGCCTTAGCTGATTTACCACGTCAATATTTCGAATAGTATTAGAATTAGATTAGAATTCAATTCGTTAATATCAACTTTCGATTTCTTCGATTTCTGAATAACGGAATCGAATATGCCAGAATTGCAGAGGTTATTACAATTTGGTCATTTACGCATCGACGTTGGCAACAGTTAATTTCAAACCTTTCGTTTTTGGTAAATCAAATTAGATTCAATCTGCAGAACGGGGAGGAATGATTGAATGATTCGAACACATTCAATAATGTAACTCTGCTGACAACTGATATCGAACATTAGCTCTGGAATTTTGTGTGAGCAAATGCCATGGTTTTAACTTAAGCCGAATGCACTTTACTCCGACATTGTGCTGTACCAGCTACACACACAAACAAACATAAAGCCGGGCCATAAATGTGTTAGTTAATTGGAGGAGTGAATTCAAGGATACCATCAGCTCTTAGCGCTGCTAATGGATAATGAATTGTTGTGAGCTCTGCGCGTCTTGCTGAGGATAATGGAAGGTTTTTGATGAGTAACGTAACTTTAGGTGGCTTAAGACTGACAAATTAAGAGTTGTTAATGTTTGGACGAGTTTAAAGTTTTAGCCGCCTAAGAATTACATACATACATACCTATGTAGCTCGCATTCTTATTATTATCACATTATGTTGCTTTTCCTTGGTCGTATAGTCATCAAGCACTCATAATACCACAATAGGTAAGCGGAATTTAGAGCTCCTTAACGACTTAAGAAGACCTCTAGTCCTGGCATCTGTTCAGTTGATTATTAAATGTCTTATATTTTTAGCAAGTTCTTTGTTGATTTGAGTTACCTGGCCAAGTCCAAGTCAGAGTTCAGGACTTGTATTGGCCTGTGTTTACTCATTTCAACGCAAAATTTCTTTTTGGACTTCACTGCAAATTTTCTGGTTGGGGCCTTTCGAAAAAGTTTTATTTGTGTTTGCACTGTGATTTTGTTTGTGGCATTTCTTTACTTTGTTTGCAGTTAATGCCAGCATTTTATGACCTTTTATTATTATTATTGTTGTTTTTGTTGCTGTTGCTGTTTCTTTTGCTGTTGGCGTTGCCATTTCTCTTTTCTTGTTCCTTTCGCTTTCTGTAAGCTTAAATTATGCTGCAAAGTGCAGTACTAAATTTGCCCCCAATGGCAAACGCGGTAAAAACATAAATCGAGACAACTTAACAACAATAAAGAAATCGACAATCCGTGCTAAAAGCTTAAAACAAAAGCACTACCTCGAGCATCATTGCTCGTCCCTGGCCACCCACCTTTAAGTTCATTAGGGGTCGGTCCGCAATCTGTTTGGGTGTTGACTTTGCCTAACTTGCAAACGAGATTCATAAGGATGGGCCTAAGCTAATAAACTCTAAATATATCCAAGATATTATTAAAACATCCAGGTGAAACAACCACGTTGCCAGCCATCTTACACTCATTGCACTTGATTATATTCGAAGACCTACTTTCTCCATGCCAATGCTATACTATTCTTCATTATGCTTAGTTCATCATTTTTTATTTTGGTACATTATTGCAATTATTGAAATTAATTTCACCGAATTCAAATGCCCAATGCATTAGTTGGAGTAAGTTTTTGTTTTCGTCTTACACTATTAATTATACCCTAAAACCGAAGGTATCTGACTATATTGGTTTAGTTCAATGTTCATCACGGAATATGAAGTTTTTGAATTGGGATACTACGCTCACTAGGAGGTTAAAAATCAATAGACCCAAAATTTAAATGGTTAAATTTTGATAATGCAATAGTCGAGGCAAACTCACCCCCACAAAAAGGGTACTTGCTGATAAAAATAAAACCGGTTCCAGTGTATTCCGCGATCGGTACACAGCGTCTGCAGCTTTCTCACATGTTATTAATTATGTTCTGCCATACTGGATTTATGTTTTGTGTCTGCTGTTGGTTGTAGATGCCTTGTGCGCACATATATTTTATTATACATGCTCCCATTCAAAAAAAGCCCGAGGCATCTCTCCCCTGCTTCGTTCTTGGGCTTAGTCCGATTTCACAATGGGAGCTTGGCCCCGTTGCAGCCCTCGATGCGCATTTGACAGGCGGCGCACGTTTGCCTTTTTTTTTGGCCAAACCAAACACGAACTCACCTATACACATGACTACACACCGACAACCATAGCCATGCACATGTTGTGTATACCCTGTATCCATTCAAATGGATTAAGGGAGTATTATTAGGTAAGCATATACATATATACATATCCGTTGCTCTTAGTCGATCTCAACGACTATATGCAATACATGCTTAACATATTGACACAATATATTTATGATGACAAATGTGTTCGAAGGTAATGAGGTACTTTGGATAGGCTACAGGCTATTTAATAGTCAGACACCTCTCACTAAGAGCCCTCTTCCTCGCTTAAATTGGTTTTCTCTTCAAATTGACGATTGCCATACGCCCCACGGTCTATGTTACGGTGAAATGTTTATGTCTGCATGTTTCGTCCATATTTTGGAGTAACATTACTACGTGTGTGACATCTTGTCCAAATAAATCAAACACAAGACACCCCCCTCCCCCTCCCCATCCACAAATGCCCGCGGTACAGCATAGGCAAATTGCTTGTGCGCTGCTCAGATTTGTTACCATTAACTCACGGCCATGCATTTGGCTTAACGAGCAAATGTAATTTACTCGCTCAACCTGAAATTGAAAAAGCATGCAATTTGCATGGGAAAAGCCGAACAAGCAAGTTGAGCTGTGAATGGCTAATTTTATCACCTGGGTGGATCTGAGAGCAGAGCCCCCTTAAAGTGTTATCTAAAAAATAACAGTATATAGAAAAAAATAGACAAAAAATAGAGAACCGCTACGTGGCTACCGAATCAATCAAAGCAGGAATAATACTAATAGAATTGTAAATGAACGAAATAAACAAAATAAATAAGTTCAACATACATTTCATCAAACACCTTAAATTAGAAACACATAGTACACTTTTGAGTTTTAAACTTTGGAAATATTCTTTTAAACAACTACCTATTTCATTACCTACCCATCATTATAAACATTACTAACATGTTAAATCCACAATGTTGATAATAATAAATTTGTAATACTTGTTTTATATCTGAAATGCTGAGATTAATAATGCATATGCCAGTATCAGCAACATGCAACAGAAGCCAGCAAATACGCAAGCGACATTACGCGTGCAATATTTTAATTTTGATTGATTGCTATGCCATCATTTATGGATCGACACCACATCAAGTAAACGAAAAGTGACTTCAACTCCCAGTTCTGATGAATGATAGGGACCGCAGTGCGAACCAATGATTACCTAGAGGAATCAAAATTGCAATAGACAACATTGGCACCACGTGCCGCAATTTCAGCTTACCCTGCCCCCCCCTTCCGGTCACACAATTGTAGCCGCATTTCATGATAAATTACAGAACATAAGAATTCCAAAACCTACATAAGCTAGGCCAAAGAATATTAAATACCCTGCGAAATATATTACTGGAACCTCTTTAAACAGATACAGAAGTAAAGCCTGCATCGAACTGTAGCGGCACGAAAACAGCAGCAGTAGAGCTTGCATAATCATGCCACTTTCTTCTTAATCCTGCACTTGAACAAATTGTTTTTATTAAGTAGAATAGCATGCAGTTTGAATAGCTGCAGCTTTAGTTGTTTACGAAAACAAATTTGTATGAAGCAAAATAATTTGTTGCATTCTTTTTTTTAGCTATAATACGCTTCTGGGTAATGTTTTTCGAAATATTAAATGGCGCTCAGCAAAACAATGAGAGTGGAGGGCTGACAATTGGCTGTTTAGCCAAAGTCATTCGATTTGGGAGTGCAGCGTGATTTATAAACAGTTTACCCGTGCAGCCTCCCTTGCACCACTCTATATGGAATGTGTGCCACAAACGCAGTGCATTTCAATTTTCGCGTGTTATTGTTGAACTTGTTTTCCAGTAGTTGTTCTTATTCCTGTTGACAATAACACACAGAGCCGCAGCTCTTTGTTCACGCACATATACAAATACACACAAGACAAAAAGTGGCAAACACGTGAACACGTGAATTTATACTGCTCCTCGACTAGACAATTTCCACGTCACTTCCGTCTTGTGTTACTGACGTTGATGTTGTTTACTGAACGACTCGCAACTTTCTTTCACTTGTGAGCTAAAAATAATGGCGGCAGTTCAGTTTGTTTTCCCTTTAACCCTTCTTCCACGTCAAACCCATTGCTGGCCGCATTATCTTAACAAAAAGCAAAGGCATCAACGGATATAAGAAAAAAACATTAGTGTCAAAGCAAATGTAAAAAATAACAATAACATGCAAGAGTGCTCTATTCGCGTGAACCTGCCTAGACAATATCCTGTATGGGTGGATATACATCCCCATAAACACATACATATACATGCGCATTTAGATGTGTGTATTGTTGTCTCAATATGAAAATAAGTTTGGTTTAACAACTTCTGTAGTTCGTACGTACTTTGTGAAGATCGGAAATGTAAATTATAACGCGTTACTTAGTTGCTGTCAAAATGTAGCTAATGTGTATCTGCTGTTAAGGCATGAAAGCGAATGAATGCCAGCAAAATATTTAAGGTACACAGTCGTATATAAAATTAATGTCTGAACTTAAGCACATAAAATTTGGAATAAGACAGTGACCAGCTACAATGCCTTGGGGCCAGTTCAAAGCAGCGCGTTTAGTGCAGCCATTTGCAGATGGCAGCGGCTTATCAATGTTTAAACAGCGCAGCAAAAAAGAACAGCGGCAGCAGCAAGAACATCCGGATATGCAACAGCAAGAAACAAAACGAGTAAGCTCAAATATTTTAAGACGCAATTTTATGATAATTCCGGATGGCGCCTAAAGAACAGTTGAAGCCATGGGAATGGGAATTGGGCAGATGCGGGTTAGGCTTTGTCGTTTTTTTTCACTCCCGTTATTTCTTTCTTGTGGCAAAGCTTGTGGCAGACTTAGCCCTCTCGGTTCTGGGAGCCACGTGTCGCCAGTGGATGCTCATTGGGTCCATTTGGCTTCGCCTTGCTTCTTTTGTTCGGTTGGCCTCTTTATCTTGTTCACGGCCTTTTATGATTGTGTTGGTCGTTGTAAACTTTTGCGGTTTCTTCACTCGCTTGAAGTGCGCCGTATCGTATAATTTTTTAAAGGGTATATGTATGTGCAGCCCATTAAAGAACACATTACAGACTTATCCCATAGTGAAGAATTTAAGAATCTGTGACTTAGGTTAACATATTTCATAATTGATTGTACTTTTTAGTGCAAGCATAAGTCGCATGTGTGTCACGTTCTTTATAAGAAATTTGGAGTGAAAACACAACAAAAAGAAAAACACTGGTAAATTGATGTGACAGGTAAAAGTGTGCTTTAAAATCAAATGTCAAATTACGTCTGAGCTAATTTATGAATCTCAGAAGCCACTCTTGAGCACAACGCAGACAATATAAACAAGTAAATAAACTAAGTGAACTTTTTAATAATATTAACAATTAACATTAATAAGATCTAGGCATTAAGCCACATGCGGTAACTATATATCTATATGTTCACTCTTATTTGTAACGTAATTATATTCTCTGTAATAACACTTTTGTGGCAAGCGTAATAATTTATAAGTACCAAACTTGTAGCGCTATAATAAATAAATAATCGCATACATACACTGATAGATACATAGCCGCTCCGTGGGTGGTCACTATTCACGGTTGCTGAATGAGTTGACAGCTTAGGTCACGCAAAATCCGTTTTTAATTAATGAGTATTTCATTTGTGTGCATGGTGCTGCTGGGCGAATTAATTAGCGACCATCAATTTGCCCTACCCACTGCAAGCTAACAGCCAGCCAGATGACACCTTGAAAGTCAAGGAGCAGACCAATAAACCACCGACCAAGCGACCCAGCAACCCACTGACTTAGCTAAACAGCGACCCATCGAGCCGCAGCTCATTTCAATTACTGAACTTCAATTGGGCCCAAGTCCCAAGCGATGAGGCCCTTCTACCACTCTCTCTCTCTTTTCTATCCCATGTTCTCTATCTATCTCGCTCTCTCTCTCTCTCGCTCTAGCCTCACTGACAATTACTTTGAATTGCGGCTGTTTTTGTTGCTAAGCAATCCACCAGCTCTTTGAGCCACAAGCCGCAAGCCCATTGCTGCACATGGTAGCCATTAAGCGGCAAAAGCATTTTAATTTTAACGCTAATCACATAAGCAGTTAGTGACCTCATGCTCAACCCTCGACGTACCCTCAGCACGTACACAGTCCTGCCTGTGACCTAACCTAGAAGAGCAAATCTTGTGACCCACTTAAGTGTTGTCCCTTTGTAGATTGAGCAAGGCAAAAATGCGAGTACAAGCATAGCATAAATATTATCTTTTTAAACCCTTTTCAAAAAATTGGTTTAGGACGACTGTTGAAATTGGGCCAGGAAAAACAAAAAGCATTCCGAACTCAATAAATTTTATTTACTTTTTGATCAGCATCAATAGCTATCAAGTTTGAGTTTGCTTATCGACAACTTTCATAGTTTTGCTAATATCGATAACAATCGATATCCGATTGCCTAACAGACACAATTGGAAAGACATCATCTGTATTGCAGTTGCCCGGCATACCTTGTTAAGCATACGAACTTTCGTACGAGAACTCATCTTTTAACTAATTGCTTTTTTATTTAATTATAATACCCTCAGCACGATTGTTTATTAATTGGTATGTAGTTGGACTTCATGTGCGGCTTAATATCGAGTCCATTGAGAGCTCCGACCGACCGTTTCTTACGCTGATTGCAGATGTACATAATTGTGTACATGCTTATTGGTTGTCATGCGAGCATAACAAATATATGTATATATATATATATATATATATATATATCTAACCAATTACACAATCGAAAAATCTCGTGCAGACTTTTGGACAGTGGTTATGGTTGTCCAGGCTGCTGTTTTGTATACCCTCACCCTACTCGTACGTCATGTGTCTCGTGGCAAGTTCGTCGACCACGAATATTGTAAAGAGGTCAAAGCTCCACAACACAAGAAAATATGCACATACATAGATAGTTAAATAGTATCCCCAAGCATGTCTGAATACTCATTCGATGGCTGGGAATTGGGCAACATATTAAATATTTCAACATGAAATACAAAAATGTCAATTTAATGTATTTACCAACGAAATTCAAGTGATTTCAAGATGCCAAAGTTTTAATACACTTACAATCTTTTGATACATGGTATTAAAGAACAACAGAGAATATAACAACGGATATATATATATATATATATAAATATATATGTATATATATAGATATATATATGTTAGCTAATAAAGCTATTATAATTAGCCTAGGATGCTGTTGGGTTCAACTGTCTAAGACATTATGAAAATAAAAATCGAAAGAAAAAACTACTTTTATGTTTGCTCATCCACAGATGGTAAAGAATAATTTGGTTTGATAGAAAATATTCGATTTCAGACACTTACAAAGAATATATTATTATTGTCATAGATGCATTCGAACTTAGCAAATTCACCCACGAATTCTTATTAAATTCGAGTACCTTGTGTTTTAATTTTAAAGGGTATTGAGCCCTTCTTGGTAGCAGCCGCATGAGCATTGGCCACACGACACAATCCATTCGCCACGTTCCACATGCCACATGCGACAAGTACTAAGTGATGCTGATGAGGGTATGTGTCGGTCCCTGTTCATGCCGCTGGACCACTGCTTGTGTCGTTGCCAGCTTTCATTGAAGTTTGCAATTCAAATTGATACACTCCAATGCTGTGGCATGCATGAATTGCTCATCTGAATTTCGGCTCGGCGAAGTGTCAATATCTAACCATAGACGCCTGAAGTTCGCTTCTCGTCTCTAACAATCATTTTAGTGAGCAGGTCCAAAAAGCTAAAAATTTAAAAAAAAAACTTTAATTGAAAAGACTAATCCTAATTATCGATTCCTTGATTCACTAAGCTGTTAATATATATATGTGTATATATATTGATTCCTTTATTGGCAAACAGCAGGAAAATGGCGTGTCCCCAAAATGTACCCAACTCACAACCGGCTTACGCCAATTTTATATCCGGGCCTGCTCAGATTTTTAGCTTCATTGTTGTCGCCCTTTAAGGCGTTTCGGAGTAGGGATTGTAAGCTTTAACTGTGTTTGAGCATGTGTAACTTATCAGCTATCATCGTCCTGTATTGATTGGCCTTTCGTCGTAAATTTTTGTTAGTGCAGCTTTCCGCTGACTTATTAGCATAGAGTGTTTGCCCCTCCGCTGCATGCCACCTCAATATACGCATAACAGGCATAGCCAGAAATGAGAAGCTCCTACGGATTTTACTTGTCAACAATATAATGAAATATTCTTTAAATTATTAATTTCGATGAACCCAGTGCATGTAAATACACAAATTGTCGCAAATTTTTCTTATCATATATGTATGTGCATACATAAATGGCAGGTGTTTCACTCGCCTTAGTATTTTTGGCATTTCTTGAGAGTTGTATTTGTGTTTGAAATCAGAAATTTTGTTATGATTTAAAGCATATTTAGGTAGTTCTTTAAGTCGCAAGAATGTAACGCTTCTAAAAGTATGTTAACAAAATATATAACTATTCCAAATTACTAGTAAGTAAAGATATTGAAAATTTTTAATCAAATATTTGGCATTTGCAAGAATAAACAGATGCTTAAATTATGCCAGTTGGTGCAGAAGATATTGCTTTACGCTTTAACAGATACTGCATTTTTCTTTTTATTAGTAGTAAATATGTATAGATAAAATGTTTTAGGAATGGTAATTGAACACGATATTGTATTTCCACATCCCGCTTAAGGAACTAAAACTTATTAATTGTTATTAAAGTCAATTAAATAAGCTTTCCAAAAGGTATAAGCTCATATGTATATATATATAAAGACACCACCTTTTATTGCACCCCATATTACATGAAAATGAGCAGAGGTGAAGCTGTACAAGGTAAATAATATATATATTAACTGTCTCAAGATTTAATGTAACATGATGTTGTGACAGGTTCCGTAGTTAGATACAATTGCTTGCTGGTAGTGGATACATTAGCAGCACAGACGAGGTCCCATGTGCGTCGGTGGCCGCATTTGGCTTAAGGCATCGGAATTTGTTCTTAACGGCAAATCAAAGAACTGTATACAAATCCTTTGTGGAAGAACGAGAGACACTCAAAAGTCGTAAATTTGTCGGCCTCTATGGCCTTGTGGGCCCTTTTCAGCCATTATCTCTCTGCCTTTGTCTCTGGCACAGTCTGTCTGCCATTTGCCGTCTCTGTTGCACGCATAAATTGCCAAAATTTTAATTTTCCACTAGATTTGCGTGGATTTTTGGCACGTGTTTTGTTTGCTCTGTGTCTTTTTCGAATTTGCTTTGATTTTTACAATCAACTCTGTGTGAATGCGCATTGCTGTGGGTGTGTATGGGCCTTTTGTGTGTGTGTGAGTGTGTGTGTGTGTGCGTGTGTGTGTGTGTGTGTGGTGTGCTTCTATTGTGCTGCCCTGCTCTCCAATAAAGTATGTGAAATTCATGGGCAACAGCTTTCCCGAGAATTCTTTTATCTTTTATTGCTGTGCTCATGGTGCAAATGCTAGTTGCATTCACATTGTTATTGACTTCGTTCGTGCCATTTCATCAACTTTCAAGTTTCCCAAGTGGAATCAAAACTAGATTGAAATGAAATTAGCTTGAGGGCCGCATTCTCTGTGTGCTGTGCTCTGACAATGCGCAGTAATTTCTTGCGCAACCTCCTTAGCAGAGAGCAGCAACCACGAAAGAACAAAATGTTTTATTAAATGTCCGCTTCAAGTATTAAGTTGGATGCAATTTAATTCAACTTACCCAACTTATTTCAATATTTATTGTAGTTTATATCTTTGTATTTCAATTGTCGAAAGAAACAAGTTAGAATTCCCTAATCATGCATTTAATAGCAAAATTGATGCATTATTTGTTGTACTGCAGAAAAACCAGAAAAAACGTTATCAGACCAAAAAAAAAATTAAACAAAATTCATGATTTGTGAAGATGCCCAACCACAAATGCATGTAAAACGTTTAAACATGATTTCTTAATGATAGAAATAGAAGACTCTGAATTATTATTAGAGTCTATCGCAATCTGTAAAGAGAAATCGAAAGGGTTCGTGCGGACAATAATTAGTTGTTGAATTGTTGTTTGAAGGGAAAATGCATAAAATTATTGCGTATGCCGATAGTAATCAAAGGCCCTGCCTTTATAAATGTGGCTTTTATTGAAATCGATTTGTAATGATATTCCCAAAACGGGTGGAATTATCAATATATACAAATAAATAATACACGACGAGCACGGCTAGGCCGACTTGGCAGGTAGTGCTGCTCCTGGCAATTACATACTTTTTCACAACTTTATCATACAATTTCTACCCATTTATAATGTGTTCAGGGTATAAAAAGGGACTTGGTCGTTCGCGATTTGATTAATTTGGAGGCTCTGCCAAATGGCATAAAGCGCCCCTGCAATGGTCCAAGAGCGCGAAAAAACTCAAACTTTTTCATGATTTATGAGTGTGATCAAAAGCCGTCAGCGCAAAGCTCGCAAAGTCCAAAATTAAAGTCACACTGTCAAACACGAGCCCATACAGTTGAACTCCACAAGCAGCTTACTTTTAGACACCTCCTGCATCCCCCTTCTTCCTGCATCACTCTCTCTCTCCCTCTCTTTTGGCATATGACACTTGAATTGCTTTTTTCCGCATAGCCGCCTTTCGGCATTTGCAAAATTTTTACATTAGCGCAAAATTAAATTAAATTTTGCTTAAAGTTGCCTGCGAGTTGGCTGCATCTTGATTAATTGTTTGGTTAATTGTGCGACAATGGCTCGCTGACATGCTTTTCTCAAACTTCTGTTTGTCCCGAGCGATAAGTGACGGATGGGGGATGGGGGATGAGGCATGTGGCGTGTGGCATACGTGGATATAGATGTGACCTAATTACAGTCTCAGTTTGATCGCTGAGTTGGTAGCACAAATTAAACACGCACTGCACTGTAATCAAAACGATGGATGCTGGCCTGTTCCTTGATGCCATAGACATCCTGCTGCTCTTCCTGCTGCTTCACCACCACCTCCAAAATCTGAACACCTCCCTGTGTAAGTTCCAAATTGATGTGCAATATGCAAACTGCGTGCGCATTGTAGAAAGTTAGAAACACGCAACAGGGTTCTGGTTGACGGGTGGCTGGGTGTCCTCTGTGGCCAAAACCAGCCTCGAAGGGCATTAACATTCGCTAGGCTGCGTGATGTACGTGCATGTTTCGCTCGTCCAGAAGAATCCGTTAGCAGCTAGCATGACAGGCAGGCAGCCAGCTAGACAGTTATTGGGTTTATAGCTTATTTAATTACAAAATGATATATCCACATTACAGTCTGTCCGATTTCGCTCTCTGAATCTTGATTAATGCAAAGTAGACAAACAGAAGCTTCAAAGTTAAAGTTGTACTTTCAGAAAATTGTAATGTTTTTATTCTACACTTAAAGATAAGCACCGCAGCTAAAAATTCAAATCGATTCATCTTTAGTTTCCTT
This sequence comes from Drosophila hawaiiensis, assembly GCA_037043685.1. Taxonomy (NCBI): domain Eukaryota; kingdom Metazoa; phylum Arthropoda; class Insecta; order Diptera; family Drosophilidae; genus Drosophila; species Drosophila hawaiiensis. Next base: position 439,122 of record JBAMBA010000217.1, read on the forward strand.
AATATTATAACAATAAATACCTAATATTCTCCTTAAATATATTACATAATAATTAATAGTTACTTCGTAATTAACTCTTGAAGAAAAAAGCCTTTTTTGGGCGAAAAGAATAATTTGGATGAATGAGGTGATCAAAAACAGCAGCTTCAAAATGTTGTATGTCATGACATCTTCTTGTCACGCACGCCCAATATCACTTCCACTTCCACTTGTTATGCGCTGTTGTATTTTCTGTTTGTTTATTTATATATTTTGTGTGTCCTTCTTGCCTTGTCATTGGTCGTATAACATCGCGAGGGGAGACAAAAGCGAACAAAAAAAAAACTTCGTGTGTCACCTTCATGTCCTTCATTTGCAGGAACGAACACTATTATCGGTGTGCTGATTTCTAAATAATATTATAATATCCTATTAAGAGTATTAAAATTCATTGCTATTTTTCGACATACATTCTCCATGGCAGCTTTACATCTTCCCGTCGGTTATCCCATCTAATATAGATATATAAAACCATCTATACCACCAATATTTTAAATTTAAGCTTGTCCTGAAAATTGAAAAGCGGGGGAATTGGAAAACCTCTTCACCATAAAACCATTCTCGTTATATTATGTCAAGTAAGTGACAAAATATTCACATAAACTCAAACATGGCCAATGTATACACTCGTATAATTGTGTACGTAAGTGCGTGTGTGTGTAGTATGAAAACAAATGGCAGGCACTGTGGCGTCGGCTTCGTCCTTGTGCTCTGTGCTTCTCTTCTCAATGATACGAGTTTAATTGCACAAAAGCCGTAAAAATTCGATTAGCTGCTATTGAGGTTACAAGGCACACAGGCAAACGAAGAGCACCAAAACGTTGTTATACCCTGGAGCGATGACGATACCTAACAGGAGACAGCAGGATAACAGACATAAGGAAGCATTAGCTCTTGTAGCCTTAGGTCAAGAAAAAAGATTTTAATATATTTATGTGGGAGTTTATGTGGGAGTCTTCAATGAATTAACGCAAAACAATTAATGTAACCACTTCTTGAAGCAAAACAAGAGCTATCATAAACATTACTTTATTTTTAATTAAATTCTTTAAACGTCGTTTTACCTGTCAGCTCTCAGCGAAGACTGACAGTACAATATTCCCTCCAACTTAAGAGACGAATATATACTCATATACATAAAAAATATATAGGAAAGAAAATTGCAAAATTAAATGGAACAAATGGCATTGTTTTTTTGGTATCTACCTGTTCTCCTACTATTGCCAATTCTACGCTTTTAAACATACACCTTTAGCCTTCGTAAGCGGTACTTTTCTGTCAACCGCACCTCAAAAATGCAGGCTTTTCTACCGATTCAACATTTACTTTTCTGCAGCATTTCTGTAAACTGCAAGTCCATTTATAGGAAAGCGTTTATCTGAAACGGGTTTACCACTTATGTACTCAACGAAGCGAGCATTAAGTGTTCTCAAGTAGTTGATTAACCATTAAATAGAATTAGTTGATTTTATTATTCAACTGACTTTGCGCAATGAAATAATGTCTTGTAAACTTATAATATAGACAATGTAAGTCCGCTTTAAATTGAATTCCTATGAATTGTTTTCATATTATTATAGATTTATTCCAAATTTCATATTATTTATACTACCCGCTGCAAGGGTGTAAAAAGTAATTCTGTGTTGTGAAACACATTACGCATTCATTAGCAAAGTAATTAAGGAATGCGTTATTCAACAAGCATTTAAGGAGTCAAATATCTCGCAACAATATTAAAAGTTTTTCAAAAGCGTTACAGTTAGTAAGTCGACAGTCCGAAATGCAAATGAAATTCGCAAATGTAGCGCTAATGTTGGATAACAGGAGTAGAGTGAATACCGAAGATTACCATCAGGAACCTAACAAGGAAGGTGATAAGCAACGCAGTTGTGTAAGATTTTAGGCTAATTGGGTTACAGACACGATATATGTAAAAAGTTCGCTTTGAGCTTCATATTAAGCAAAAGTCTAAAACACTTTTTTGTTTTTTTTTTTTAAGGTGTACAGGCAATTTTCATGGCAGCTGATTCCATTGATGAGCTAATCGAGCAGATACCTCGGTACATGCACTGATCATCTCTGTCCTTTCTATTGCCATTGCTGCGAAACCACTTTCACTTATACACATACATATGTCAAGGAAACGGAAGATGCTTTGGCGATGCTCTGCACAAAAGACAAATTGACAAAGGATGGCTCCGTCCTAGAGTACAAGACTTCATGTTACATGCTACATGCCATCACATGTGGCACACGGCTGACGGAATTGCGTGTGTGTCACGAACTGAAAATCGGAATTTATCACGCATTAGTCGTGCCGTTACCTTAAGAAAGTACGCTCACAGAAGCCCCACCACCATAAGCCCCACCACATTTAATTTCCGGCGACATGCGACGCCAATTACCTTGTATAAATCATGAGTAGCTCTCATAATTTATTCCCTTTGATCTGTTAATATTGTTTTTTTTCGGGCATCTGAAGTTAATCCATATCAATAATTTACATACTGAACCTTAAATCTTAGCTAAATATGAATAATTCTAAAATTTATATTATTTTGTCTTTGCTAGACTGCACTTAAATTTCTCAACTGTTTCTCAACTGAAGCTATCAGTTGGCTGTTGCTATATTAAACTGGAATTGCAATCCATGGAAATTTGTAATCTAATCAATTTTTATTACATTAAATTAAAAAATTAAGAGTTTGAGTTTTAAAGTTAAAATTTATGAGTTTTTGACAACCCAATTAAAGTAAAGTATCTGATTTTCTATACTCAGCAAAAAAGGCTCTGAAACATCTGTCTATGTATACTCTGATAATTCTAAATGTGATGGCTGTGTCGCTGTGTAAACTTTGTCATTAATGTCCCCAGGCCGCTTAATATTTGTGCATATGTATAAGTGTTGAGGTTTATACTAATCCCCCTAGATTTGAAGAAACTTCAAACTCACCTTATTTCTTAGGATAATATTTCTAAAACGGAAGCTTTCTAAAAGATGGGTTTTTATTTTCTTAATCCAAGTTATTCGAAAAATGTATGCAACATGTTACTCATTTCCTTGGTGTTTTTTTTTGTGTTTATAAATAACTCTAATATAAGCTTTTTGTTACTGATATTTTTTTATTAAGATTTCACATTCACACAAACATTTTGGGCAGTTTATAAATTCGCATAATTTAAGTAGAAAAAAAAAACGTATCACAGCAGTAGAGAGAGCAAATTTTCTATTTTCTTCATTTCAAAAATGATTTATCTAAAAATAAGTATTTGCAAATCCACTTTAAAAGGAATTTTCTATTAATAAAAAAATGCAATTTTAAAAGCATATGCCTATTATCGATAGAGATAGTTAGATTCGATTGAGCTAAGAATTCAAAGAGGAAATATGTCAATAAAATTAGAATAATATGTATTTAACAACTGGGTTCAGGGTATCATGTAGTCGAACTCACTCGACTTCAACATTCTTACTTGTTTTTCCGAGTGTACATCAGGTTGCATTGCGGCGCATTGCAAAATGCCAATTCCGCCATCCTCCGGATTCAACTCTCAGCTTTCAACTTTGCTTGGTGTCTGCCACTCTGCGTTGAGTTTTAAATTTATCATCAGTCATTAGCTCACTTCTTTCACAGTTCAACTTTTCTCATTGCTTATGGAACCGCCGACAGCTACCATCGACCAAGGCGTCCCATCGTTAAGACTTTTGTTAAAGGAGAAAAACTTTACGTAAACTACATATTCTTGTATATCCCCGTTGATTTTACGTATGTATGTGCACGTTCTTTCAACACTTGCCACTAGTTGCCATACGGTTTAATTAAGAAAAAACTAAAGTGAATATAAAGAGATCTATTTGCAAATCCATAGTTTCTCTTTAATCTGCATGTATGTAATTGTTTTTTTTATAACTTGGCAATTGGAAATTACAAAATTGTCTGTTGGCTGGCAACCAGTGAGTTCCTAAAAACGTTGTATGTGTTAACATGTTCATTGAGGGCAAACATTTTCAAAATACATGCACTCGAATTTAATAAACAAAAAACTAATTATATCCCAGTTGTGCGCGTAGCCGGTATGGAAAGCACACACAAAAAGTACATGAGCCTAGCTGGGGGCAAAACGAAAATCAAAATAAAAGTAATGAAAGGAAATAAAATAATTGCACGCCTCTATAATTTATTTCTTTGTTGATGTGCTTAGAGCTGGAGTATGTTTGGGTGTTTCCGGGTATGTGTGCTGTTGTTTCAAACAAATGGCTCAAATCAATTAAACTCAAGTGAACTTCTGCCATTTTGCGTTCCGCTGCAGGGGGCCCTGGCTGGGCTAGTACTTGGGTTCATTAGCAAAAGACTCATGAATAATGCCTGAACACTTAATTGAAAGCAGGCTGGCCATGCTGTTTATTTGTGTGTGTCTAGGGATGCTTCGATTACTTGTTAATCATTCGCATTTAAATTTCGAGTAAAACATTTTATAACCATCCCCGCAGTCCGCTTCTCCTCTAGCCACCAAATCCAACCTCATACCCAATATTAATACCCACTCACCCGGTCCCAGTCCCAGTCCAAGTCACGGTCTCAGTCCCAGACCCACACTCCATACGCCTGTGCGACATTCGACAACAAATGTCTTTAATTTACGCGTAATAAAAGCGAAATCCCCGCTGAATATTGGCCACAGGGTGGCTCTGTTTACGTGGTCTTCAATTCCCACAATTTGTTGTCGTTGTTCCAGTGGAAAAACCTTAGTAGTAAACACCGTAACGTTCCCAAAACGAATTTTACTACGCTGCCCCTTACTTTTGATACTCACCAAAAATACTCAAAGCAAATCAAATTTAAGGCCGGCCAACTCTTAAGGCTGTTCAGTATACATTTTGCTCATTATAATCGACGGCTTTAAGTATTGATGATTTAGAATCTTGTGACATTTAGAGGATGTCTCATGGTATGTGGTTTTTATTTCTTGTTATTCATATTGTGTTAACCAGTAACCATAAAATGTTAAAATAAAAAAAACGGGGTGTCATTTAATTTATTTTAATTATAAAACTAATTCAAAACATAAGCTAGCTGCAGCCAAAAGATTAAATGAATAAATGAATAAATATGTTTGCATAACCAAATCAAATATTATTCCAGAAAATATTTCTTAGTAACAAATTTATATTTATTAATCGAATGTGGTGATATCATCATGCAGAGCATCTCTGGCCTCGACTATAATACTCATACTTGGAGTTTTTCCTTTCTCGTTTAAATATTTTGTACTTTATGGCCACACTCAGCCGCCATAAGAGATTCTCGATTTATGCGTGGGTTCTGGCAAATTGGGGTGACTTTTGATGGGAATACGTGTATAAGCCATGCATGATGAAGCACTCTGAAATATGCATGGGGTAAAAACATATAGAAATCAAATGGCAACAGCAGAATGCATTAATTATGCTTACATTTCCTGACACTCTTTAAAAATACAGCCAAGTTGAGCGTAATACAAGCTTTACATAAATATTTCATTCAGATTCAAAAATGCAAATACTATCTCTGTACCCTATGCTCCCATATAGATGATTCGATATTGGCAATGGCTCATTTTCGTCTTTTCTTTGGAAGTCTCAAAAAATACAAGTTAAATTAATGACATTTACATTTGAAATATAATTATCATTTTCCTTTTAAATTTGGTGACTCTATTTCCAAAAAAAAACTGACATTGCCAAGAAATGTTCTTACCAGCTTCTTGGTAATCTGACTTCAAAGCTTGGTAGCTTCAGCTCTTAAATTGTAGGCGGTTAACCTTTCAAGTTTGGTGACTCTATATATATACATATATTCACATATACATATATATACACAAGCAAAATTATAAGATAATGAACGTATAAATGCCTTCTTTTTTCTTACCCTTACAGAATGTATTATAATTTTGTCGTGAACTTTTTCGGTACTTTTTTAAGACGTATAATTCGTGAAGTGATTTTTTGAATCGAATCTTGCTACTTAGAATGAGATGTGATTGTCTATTCATATAACCAGGTAGGCTATACATTTAGGGTCTACACAGCTAGTCTCGTAAGTTTCATTTCCTTTACCAATGCGAGAGAAGCACACAAATTATCGAAATTTTTAAGAAAACTTAGCCAGCACATAAATTGTAAATAAAAGATAGGCGACTTTCTTTGAATTTGACGAACCAGTGAATGCATCCGTTCACAAAAGGTAGAACAACATGACCTCAGGTATTCAAGTTTCTATGGAGTGCAATGGCATTTTCGAGCAGATACACAAATTCAAGCAGCATCGCTATGCGATCCTTGCCATAAAAGAGGAAGTGAGATCAACATTGAGATTGTGGGTCGGCGTGATGCCGGCTATGATGATTTCTAGTTGATTTACGGAAGGGGGACCGGAACAGTGCCGCTATGCTGTCTATGACTATGCATACCATCATCAGTGCCAGGGCGCCTCGTCCACTTGCTTAAAGGAGAAGATCTTTATGATGCTCTGGTGCCCAGTGCAAGCCAATATTAAAGACAAGATGCTCTACTCGACCTCATTTGCTGCACTTAAACAGCAGCTGAGTGGCGTGCATAAATATATACAGGCTACCGAATTGGACGAAGCCAGTCGCGAGTGTGTCGAAAAGCAGCTTCGCGTTCTTGACCGCAATTGAGTGAAAACTCCAACGATTACAACTTCAAGAGCAACAAGCAACCGAAATTCAAATGCATAAAATGTAACTATCCTTAATTGTATTATTTATTTGTGTTACCTATAAAGTTTGCAACCTAATCCTTCTTCTATTAAACATTTGTCTATGGCTGGCTCATGTGCCACATCTGAAATCTAATCCACTTGGCGGCAACTTTATTCGATCTTCCACGCGTCTAATAAGCCAGTTTAACATTTGGTTATATGGTCATTGATTCGGCTCCTTGACATTTGGCAAACACTGAAGACGAATATAATTTTCCAGTGCTAAATGTGTTTATCCCGACGGTAGGCCCAAAAATAATTTCTGCTAGCGACGACGTCTGCATTGTCGCTGGGGAGATTGGCAAAAGTTTTGCCATTGAGACTTTTTATCCCATTCATAAATCATGGCCAAGTTGCGAGCAGCGCCCACTTCGTCGAGAGCGAGAGTCTTCCATTTCATTTGGCAGAACAATAGAATTAATCAAATTGATAATGGGCACGTCGCCTGCTCAAATTGAGAATAGGAAAATTATTTTCAGAAATATTCCTATTTTTCTTGTTCCTGTGTGTAAGCTAGTGGGCAAATTAAAACGAAAGGAAAGTGAAAAGAACTGCGTCGTGTTTGGCGTACAGGAATAGCAGTTCATTTGCAAAGGCAAGTTTTCTGTATAAACTGTCCACCAACACCCAACGTAGATATCAAAAATATATTCATTATACGCCACGATGCCAGGCAACAGTTACTGTGCCACTTGCGAGACTTAAAACGAAAGCCAACAATCAGAACCCACAGCTTAATAAAGAACACACATGAAAAATACTCAGAATATATAAAGATTTGCGAAAGGATGTTGGCCATAAGCTTGAATGTATGTATGTATGCATATGCAATATGTAAAAACGTAAATATACAGCAAGTACAAACCACCTGGCACAGAATGCACAAGCCCGCGGATAAAATCCACGCATATATATACATACTCACACCCATCCAAAGAATGTTGAATATCAAAATCAAAGGGAACCAAAAAAGGACAAAGAGCATATAAAACACGTGCCAAAAAGCCACGCAAATCTAGGGGAAAATTAAAAGGTAGCCAATTTATTTGTGCAACAGACACGGCAAAGGGCAGAGACAGAAAAAAAGCAAAAAAATAAGATATAGAAAACAATACAGTAATTGAACATGGTACGCTTCTGCCTAAAAGAGAAATATCGCAGCATAAACAAATGAAATCAACAACTTGGTTTGATCTATACTTAAATTAAGCGAGATGAATCGAACAACTAATATTTAAAATGCAAAACAGTTTCACAATCTTGTGTATATATCTATATTTCAATGATGGGTTTTTCTCTCATGTCTAATCCAAGTTAACACAAAATTCGTTTCGTACTTTGGCGAAAGTAACTTTAATTATAAGTTTGCCTTGATTAATATTACACAGGTATCGCAGCAGCTAGAGTTTGTTACTTTCATTTGTGGGTTTCTAAACAAATTTCACTGCCACAAAGCAAGCGCAGACCGAACTTTAAGTTAGTCAAGAACGGATCATGGGATTGCTTTAAAAAAAGGGATGGAGGGAGAGAGGGAGAGAGGCAGCGAGAACATTACTCATTGATGCATGCGTCTCAAGTGCGACATCCACTCAGCTCGTGTCCATCACTTCAGAGCACTCAAATTATTTGCGCTGTCAGCAATGCCAAAAAAATGCAAGTAGGAAGAACAATTGAAAGTATTTACATACCAAGTGAAAGTTGAAACTGCACAATACAGAAACGAAACTCTATCTCTGAGCAGCAAGAGGAAAAAGCTGGGTGTGGGTAAAAGTATTCAGGTAGAATCCTAGCCATCATTTGTCGCAGAAACTGCATAAAAAATAAAGTCCAATAGTGAGTAACGAATACGCGTGACCTTTCTGTTCTCTCTTGCGAGAGCGTTACATAAATAAAAATTGTAGACAGAAACATAAGGAAGCAAACCGAAAACTTTCAAGAGGTGACCATACGATATCGATCGAGGACTACTATCATTTAGAGATGCGCTACTTGTGTTTGTCTAACGTATCCAGATAAAGAAGATTAACAATCCGTGTTAATTCCTATTTTAATATTCACTATCGTTATCGAAACATGGCAGTTTTATTAAGGCTCCTTCTATGAGCAGATAATTAACTTACTAAAAAAATACTTTCATTTTAATGAAAGTATGTAAGTATAGTAATATGGTGTTATGACTTCAATGAACTCAAAATACCCATAAGATTATAATTAATAGATAATATAATAAATGCATATATTTATACTGACGGAACGTCACACAAGACTTAGCCTTTTTAATCAGGTGTGATGCTCGTATGTAAACTTATCATTTTATAAATATATATCTTTTTTTTGTTCTTACTAGTTCTTGCTTCTCGATACAGACAGGGCTTTATTATTATTCGCCATTGCCATACTCACACTATTGTTGGTTTATTCCATCGCTGTCATCAGTCCTGATTACGTTCACCATCCTTTAAGATATTCCAAAAAATATTACAAAGCATTTGTTCGTACGATGAGCGCTGCAAGCTATGAAATGAAATCCAAAACTAATAAGTAACTTATTTCCAAAACTACTTATTTTAAATAAAACTTAGTTAAATATTACTGTGGAGTTGACTCTTTACGGTATTGAGTCCATTTATTTATTTTCCAGGCGGTTTCGAGATGCACGCTGATTAGAAAACCTTTCTAGTGAGCGGCTAAGATGCTTGGTAGGAGAAGAGGGATCGAAGGCCAGTGAAGTTGGCTGCAGTTGCATTTGCAGTTCGATTGCACTTCGATTGCAAGAGGCGTTGCCACCTGCACCAATAAGGCCTGCCAACTGGTTGTCAATCAGAGAGATGTACAGATCAGCTGCTCTTTAAGTCGCCGCTGAATTCGAAAATCAAAATTGTAATTAGTCATTTTATTTTAATAAATAAAATAGAATAGAATTATTTTGACTCTCTTTTCATTTTAAGGCATGTCCTCACAAGAGGTATGTGAGAAATTGTTCATGGTCGGACTTAAATTGAAAGCCACTATACGTGAAACAAGAATAAATTCCATTTAAATCGACGAAATGCGCCTTATGAATTATGGATATGCAATTCAATTTTGTTAGTAGAAGCGAACATTTAAAATACTTTCAGTAAAACACTTGAACAAAAATAAGCTCGATTTGCTCAAGTTGTTTTTGTTTACCCATGAATATAGATTATAGTTGCTTTCAATAGATTTTGCAGGCAATGTTATTTTTGAAATCAGTTTGTTTAAACAGCTAGATAGACAACCCTCTGAATTTAATGATAATCATGAGTAAAAATAGTCAAATTATATACTATATACTATATACAGTGACTCTCAGTTCATTTCGGGCAGTGTCTAGCAAAAATTTTAAAGTGCTTAAAGTTTAAACAAAGAAACGAACGCAAAATGTTTAAATGCCAATTTGTTTTATATTATATCACGTTTGAAAAGGAAACTTCAGTTTTTATTAAAATATTAATTAGTTAACTAAAATTAGTCAAAAACTGAAAACATCCAAAATACATGTCAAAATTTATTTCGGACAGTCTTGGAAAAGTAACATATTTGGCGTATAAAAACTTAAATAAGGATGTTAATACTTAGTATGATATCCTTTAGCCTTAATAACTTCCCCAAACCTATTATTCATGGAAGATACCAGCTTCCGGGTAGTTTCTGGACTGATTTTGCTCCACTCATCCAGCAGAGAATTTTTGAGATCGGATCTGTGATTCCGGATGTAATTTTCCAGCAGAGTCCACAAATTTTAAATAACATTTAAATGTGGAGACTGGGCCTGTGGAATTATCATGTGGGGGCAGTTCCAGATAAGCCAGGACTGTACTAATCCGGACTTATGCTTGGCTGTTGTCCTGGTCGTTGTCGTGGTTGATCTGGAAAGTACGCCGGATTCCTAGCTTCTCGGCACTTTGGAGTAAATTTTCCTTTAATATAGTGAAATACACATTCTTGTCCATTGTTGTTTCAATAAACACCAAATTTCCACCGCCGGCTTCCGAGATAGATGCCCATACCATGACACTTCCTCCGTCGTGCTTGACTGTTGCCTTTAGGATTTTGGGACTCAGCTCAGTATTGGACTGTCGCCACACATAATTAATTCCGTCTAAGCCAAAAATGTTGAATTTGGGCTTATCTTCAAATATGAATGTTTTCCAGAACTCCAAATCCTTGTCCAAGTGGGTTTTGACGAATGTCATCCTAGTCCTTTTATTTTTTGCGCTTTATGAAAATCTTGTTTGGTGCATTTCAGCCCTTGTCCTCTATCCGATTTTCGTAGACGAAGCGCCGAATGATGTTGAATACACTTGTGGTGCTTAGATTTACCATTTTAGCTATTTGACGATGTGAATATCCAATCTTGAAGTGTTCCAGGATGAAATTCCGTTGCTCAATGGTAGTCCGTTTGTCCATAGTCCTTGTTGGCTGGTGGCACCCGAGATGCAGGACATAACTACACTGACTACGAAGGATTGGTCTATTTATCCCGAAAATAATCAACCTGACGTAAAAAATTCGGGTTTTATGGCACCCAGGTGTCCATAATGCCACTGCCCGAAATAATATGTGACCATAAATTAAGGTACTATTTTACATAACCCGGCCTAGCCGGTGGGGAAACCCCAGTTTATGGGGGCCATATAGTCATTTAGGTAGTTAATATATGTACCTGCCATCGGTCTTTGGAATTTTTGAAAAATATTGTATAATTAGTTTATGGCAGGCAATTAAAATTGTTGCTAGACACTGCCCGAAATGAACTGAGAGTCACTGTATATATATGCTATGCAAACGCAATGCGGTACACGTAAGCTGTTAAACAGACTGAGTACGCATCGAGAACATTTTTGTCCTCGGTCCCGAGTAGTAAACTTTGTGCAAAGTCAGAAGCATCGCCACTAATTGAATGGGCTCTATTTGTGGCTGAGAGATAGAGAGAGCAAGAATAGGAGAATGTGGCAAAGTTGTAAGCTTGGTAATTTAGTATTTTATCTGCATATAAAATGAATTTTATGACAGATGGGGCACAGTAAGCGAGTCCTACTTGAATACCGCTCGCCTTCTTGGTCAGGGGGAGGTGGGGGCTTTCGTCATAAATCAGCCAAAGTATTTATTGGATATTAGCTCATCTAATCGCCTAGGCTTTTTGGTTTCTGCCTTCTGTCAGCTTGCTAATCGAAGTGGCCACGTGCCAATAATTTGCTAGTTGATTGCCACTGCTTTTGACAAAGGTAATTAATGTATTTTGTGGTTCGTTGGCGAATGTTTCTGTTGCCACTCCCAGTATTATAAGTTTTTGCGAGATTTAGTAACGGCCTGCTTGCAGAATTTCTAAGAGTCCTCGAATTTGGTTCAACCATAAATTCAGCGGGTCAAAATCAATGTAATAACTTTAGCATAAGATTAACAATTTTCGTTGAGATACATCAAAAATATTTCATTTAACTAGGTTATTCCCAATAATGGAGCGTAGCTGTTCCCCTCTCATTTGAGTTATATTTTTTATTTTAAGAGGCGCTTCTCTAAATACAATCTTGTTGTTAAGACATAATTAAGGATATGGTGAATGTCCATTACGTGAGGTTGCAATATACAACAATTGAGTGTATCTGATTGCCTCATTTTATTGCAGTTATCAGTAATAATAAAATCAAAACTTCAATTCTGTGTACATTTGCTTTTCCAATTCAATTAAATTTGTTTTAACTTTTTAGTTTAATAAAATGATGTCTCGTAAGGAATGTTCAATTAACATTGCATCCTTCACCTTTGTCACGCATACGCATCAGTGACCTTGAAAAGTTGAGTTCAGCTCAATTTCAATTTAATTTACCTCTACCCGAATCCATACAAATGTTCGAATATGAGCTTAAAACTTTGCAGGTATGTCTAAACTGAAAAACATTTGCTCGATTAGCTTTGTTAACTCAAAAATACTTTTGCTGCACACAAGGATAGCCATTCAGAATTGCATTCAAGCTGTGTTTCCGAAAATTGTAGTCGAAAAGAAATTTGTTGAAAAGGCGGCAACAAGCTACCAGCTGGAAAGCATATTTTTATACTTTGATACCTGATACTCTCTCTATATGAATGCAACTTTTTTCGATACCCGAAAAAATAGAGACTTGAAACTCGGAACTTACTTTTCTGTGCCCGACTGTTGCTACGTCCACTAGGAGGCAAGGAAATCAATAATGCCACACATCTCCCACAATTTTAAGGTTACAGTCACCAAATTTGGTTAGTAGGTTTTTGGCGATGTCCTTCGGCATACATCAGTTTTTGAGTTAGAACCGTGCGTATATTACTCGTGGCCGCCTTTAAAAATCGATAAAAAATTTGAATGGCACCGTCCACACCTGCGCCCATAATCGCCAAAGCCGATACTTCGGTTAGTGTAAATCGATAAATCTGCATAACTTCGGCCCTTGAAATCTGAAATGCGAACATGTTCCACAATTTGTAACCCAGAGACACCAAAGAATGTTTCGGCTACCTCGCCCAAGAGATCGATAAAAAAATTGGATGATTACGCCCACTCCGCCTCCCAAAGCCGATACATATGTAAATCGAAGGTAGATTACTGAGATAGTCCTCCAAGAATTTGTTTTCTCAAAAGGATATATCTCCTGCAATTTAAGAGGTGCAGGTACCAAACTTTGGATGGAAGATTAATAGGAGCTTCCTCTCTGATTTCTTACAGCCACACCCACTAACGCCCCCAAAATTCATAAAAGCCAATGTTTACCGAAATTTTAAAGACAAACTTTGAGGATAGATTATGAAGAACCTTCTTCAAAAATCTGTATTTATTTTTACATCTGTTATGATGGTATGACTTATTGTTATCAGAGTATTTCGGTTAGGCCCGACTGCAACGTTCTCTCTTATTGTTAACTGCAGGAGATGCTATCAATGGACTGAGCGCAGTGTATTATGGATTAAATAGCTCGACCCAGCGAAAACTTACTGCACAGTGATTTCATATTCCGGCTTCATATGCTTATCATGATTGGAAGAGCTAAGCTGGATAATACGCAACAACTACAACTACAATATAACATGCAGCCAAGCATAATATATACCAACTATCATTTTCGTATAGATGTGGCAGGTAGTTTTCGCATATAAAAAAACAAAAACAAGAAAGGGAGAGGTGCCTCTTAAACTTCCACTCACAGAAAGCTAAACTTTGCATACCTCAAGCGATGCTGTAAGACACGTTGAGAAATCACGCTTCAGGCCAAACTAAGTATTTCGTAGTAGACAACTACGACTCATTCAACTTAAATACCCACATACAAAATTGAATTGTTTTGGAGACAACCGCCTATCAACGGTAGGATAGCTAAATATTTTGTTTGGGTTGAAAGGTCATTCAAGCGTCCAAAAAATCGGTCCCTTTATTTTCATTACTTATTAAGTGGTGCGTGAGGAAAATACGTAAGAATGCTGCTGTCGAGAGCAGCAAATATCTTGTGGCCTGTGTAATCGTCAAACTGTCTTTTGTAGTGTATTCCCCTAAATACCACATACAACGGAACCTCGGGTCGGGATCTCTGATATGCACTTTCGGGATTAAGTTGGGTCGCTGTGCCCAATATCGCTCTTCCATAATGTTTTTTATTATAGAGTCCCTTCAGAAACTAAATCGGAAGTGCTAAACTTCTAAGCGAACAAACCAAAAAAGAGACGAAAGCATTAGATAAAAAAATCCCATTTCATTGCTGTTCAATAAAATTCGCGGGATCTGAGCTGAAGATCGATCCTCGCCATCTGCACCCATCCAACCATTAATTTCAGATGCGAGTTATACGAGTTCCTAATTAAAAAATGTATTTTGCATTATATCATTTCGGTAGGCCCCATACTAAAGATAATTACACCGACATTTTTAAAACGTTATAAGCTTCGAATTTTATTTTATACTAAACTTCATGTTGGTTTTCTTGATTAGATTGATAAGATAGAGAGTACTCAAGATATAATATAAAATTCGATCATAATCTTCAAAATAAATTTCAAAGATATAAAGTTATAAAAAAAACATACATTGTTAATTTCAAAAGTCATTCCGTTCAATTCAATTTAATTTTAAAGGACTACAACAAAATTAATATATTTTTTTGTATTCATTATTTATTATGCAAAAACAAAATATCACAAATTTTAATTGGCTTTTTTTGTTATTGATAAATATTTTTCGACTTATTATATGCCATATGTGTTATATATTATTATTATATATATATTTATTTCATTTTTATTTTAGAGAATTATAATATTAATATTAAGTCTTAATTAAAAAGTTTTTATTTAATACCAATAGAATATACTTTTATAGCCACCTATCAAGATTTATTTATAAGTCAATCGACATGCTTGAGGTTGGCGCACTCTATTGCGCTCGCGCCTATAACACCGGATAAGCTGTAAGCTTATTTCGGATAAAGCTGTAAGCTTGGGATAATCTGCAAACTTAACTTTGGATAAACCTAGAGCTATATGTACATATGTGTTGCTTTTAATTTTTTTTTTTTTTTTATTTTAAGCATTCAAATTTCTTTGTAATGAAATTTATAACTTGTATTTGTGGGCTTTTATTATCTTATATTTTAAGGCGTATAATATGTATGGCTTTTAATATTTAATTTTTTGAAGGGCTTTTGAAATATTTTTTTTAACAAAACATTTTTCGCTTAACAACTTTTCGATATGTCATCGTATAAAACATGAAAAGTCTGAGCGAAATTCCAATATTCATAACATACTTTACGAATGTTGAATCTTCAGAATGGTGTGCCGTATGGGAAAAAGTATAGCCACATTAATTCACATAATTTACACATTCAAGGATGTGATTAATGTTGATGATGCAATCGCAATGTATGAACAAATATTAAAATTTGGTTGAATTTAATAGAAAAAAAAACCATTTGAATGCAAAATTAACGCAGAAAGGCGAACACAAATACTTTCGGTATCAGGGTATAAAAATGGGTTTAACAATGAAAATACATAGTTGCACCTGGGGCTCACGACAGTCGTTTGCTTTGTATACTTGTCTCAGCTCAGGCAGTGGTTACTGCCACTGGGTTATTGTTGCCCAGTTAACATTTCCGTAGCCATTTCTTTTATGCACCTAACGGAGGAAAGGAAAGGTAGCTGCGAGAGCTTAAAGCTGCATAAGGTGCCCCTAGTATCCACTTAAACAGCTAGTATCTTTTTTTATGCACTGTCCAGGCAACATTAAAGTCGCTAGACTTCCTGCTTAACTGACCAAATGGTTGACTGGTTAGCTGGCAAATCAAATTGGGGCACTGAGCAAAGCAACCGGCGCTGTCATTAGAGCAACAGGATAAGGAACACCAGGTAACAATTTGTGGCATTTTGAATAGACAACAGAATAGCAACAGTTGCAGTATGCTCTGCAGACTAGACTAGCTTTATTCCTTTCATCAGACAGTATTGGCTGACTGACAGTTATAAACTAAAATTGCATATTCTTGTATTATGTATTATTTATTATGCGATGTCAGAATCCCACTTTCGACGTATTGTTAAATTCACCAAGCAAGATTTGATGTGTGTATATTTAAAATAAGAGAAAGGTATCTCCCAGTGAAGCTTGCTTCATTGGAGCATTGTTGTTAATATTTCAAGCCTTGAAAGAGAATACCTAACAATGGCCTTGGCCAAAAATAGGCCAGGTGGTGCAAAGCAATTTGGTATTATTTATATTCTTATACTCTTACAGTTGTGCCGTGAAATGTGTAACGCATTGACAAATATATCTTCATATATTTGTAATCAGCATTAGTAGCCAAGTCGTTATAGCCAAGTTCGTAAGTCTGTCCGTCTGCTTGTTTGTTTGTTTATATGTATACGGTTCTTATCATGCTCTAAACATGAATGCAAAATATTTTCAACATTGGACTTATTTAGCTCCCATAGGAACAAGAGCTTGCTATTTACAATTTTCAATCATATTTGAATGTGATCTGATGGCTTTTGGTCTGAAAGAGTATTACATCTCCGGCCTGCCAAAGTTAGCTGTACTTTTTTATTTTTATTTCCTTTCTGTCAATTTTGTTGTTATGACAAACGGCTATGTCCGCTTTTTCCAGTTGCAAATGTTTATCAGTTGTGCGCTTTTATTTTTTATTTTTTCTCGCCTTTTCAGCTGCAACTTTTGTCGGCTACTTGGTCACCAGGTGTCCCATGTTGGCATACCCGCTGTCAGGGTACACAGACAGTTTTAATAAACTTTTCGGACCAGACCCTGCGTAATTGAGCTTTGATGGACCTCGGGTCCTCATTGGACCTCTTTGTGGCAACATCTGCTTCCCATGCAAATGTAACAACAACAATTCCATTGTATGCCTCAGGACAATATTACTCATCTTCCCATTATTGCCTCAAATTCATTCTCTTTGCGTAGCATTCTTGGTATTTCATAGCGAGTGAGGTCAGCTGCAATTCACTTGAAACAAATAAATAACCGGCAAACTGTAAACAACTCGTTTTGCAAGCCAAAAAATGAAAACTATCGCTTAAATTCGTGAAAGCAAAAGGAAAACGAGAAGCAGACGCATATTATTCATTCCCAGCACATACATATACTTATACTTATATAAATATAAGAAGGCTGCGTCTATATATATATATATATATATATATATATACATGCATACATACACATATAAACCCTGCACTTGTCAAGTTTACATCCAGCCAGCGCATCTTCTGCTTCCAGTCAAACTATAAATATGACGGCAATTTGCCGGACAAACGAGATTGACGCTGATGTTGACTGACACAATGATAATGATAATGATAATGGTACCGTTAACGAAGATGCATGATAGCAACAGATGTCAACATGTCCGCAATTGAATTATCGATTCGAAAGCATTACTCAGGGCAACAATACCACGGCTAGTTGCTCAACTGTGAGTATTGACCGGATAATCAGAAATCAGCTCTCAGATCAAACATCGCCCAAGCTATTTGCTATTAACTGCTCAGGGCAAACAGAGTGTTTGCAAATGAGTATGTGGAACTGAATGTTGAACTAATGTGTGTAATGTATGTGAGTACCTAGCCACGTCCAAATTGGAGTATCTTCCATTTCCCTAAGCCATGCCCGAATTGTGACCAGAACAGTTAAAAACAAGGACAGAGTTCGCCATAAAGTGTCAACCGGCGGAAATCGAAGACATCGTGACAAATAGCTTAGACGTCATGGCACGTACATCCCTCTGGCTGACTGAGGGACGAATGTAGGCAGCGAACATATCGCAAAGAAGCTAGATAATTTTTTTATTTATTTATTTGTCATCTATAACTCATTTCAGCTGGGTCCTCATGGTTTGTTGTCCTAAAAATGAATCACAATAAAATCCTCTGAACATTTTTCAACTGCCCAATGCAGTCTGCGAATTGCGTCTCACCTCCATCTCTTTATATATCCCTTTCAGTTTTTGTCTCTTTTTTTGTGTTTGGGGCAAGTCACATTCTTCGCATATTGCTAATTTATTTTTATCTTACACCCTGTGTGACCCGATCCAGCCACCGTTAAGTCGCTTCACAATGACCTTGGTACTCATGCCAAGTAATTTGATTGTTACAGGCGGCTTTGCCGTAAGGGTCTGCTGTTTATGAGGCTATGTCGGGACGTGTTCCTCAACTATATCCTATATCCTGGCCACAACAGCCAACACTTGATGCAAAGCCCCAATGGACCCCAATGGTGCCAGATTATGAGCAAATGCCCAAATAATGCGTGCCAATCTCCCCGCTTGGATCCATATTCCTGTTATGTCTGATGGCTGAAGGGTGATGACTGCCTGAGTCAAGCAGGTCTCGTTGCAACCTCGTTTATTTCGGTAGCCTGGAATGCCAAATAGAATACATACAATCAAAAATAAGTGAATAGTTTCAGTGCTTCAGTAGCAGATGGCTGGGGTCATTATCTAATTAAATTCTAAACGCATTCGACTTTACCCGATGCTGATGACAACTAAGCGCCACAATTAATTCATGACCTTTACAGTGTCCGGGTGAGCCAATTTTAAATGTGGCCATTCTTTGATGTTTGTCATGTGTTGTTGGTCAGACAAAGGATTTCTTGAAAGCATGGCACGAGTGTGTAGAATGTTTGACTACGACAAGTGCAACATTGCATCTCTGACAACTGAGCAAATTGAAATGCTGATTGCGTCTTTTGACACTGACAGAGATGGAAATGGGGACAGAGACAGAGACAGATGGACAGAGTCAATGACAAAGATTGTGCCTGGTAGAGCAAGATAGAGTGAATAGTGATGTGTTTATATTTTCCATTTACGGTTGGTTAGTTTTTGACTAAGAGGTGCAGGACAAGAGCCAACTCAGCAAAAGTGATATTCCTCCGTCGCTTTTAGTGAACCAGGAGTCAACCACAAGTCACCTTCCTTAATTCAGATGATTTCTCGGCGAGCTTTGACCCGTTGTCAGCTGTCACTTTCCCAGTGCCGGCTCAATAATGAAAGGCATTCGGGTGAGTTATTAATTAGCGTCGAGATGTCAATTATAATCATCAGCATTTACGGTCAGCAAGTACCTACAAGCGCAATGCCTAAATTTTCAACTATTTCATACATATTATTAGATATTTTTGTCTTTGACATGCGACTTCAGACGGAACGAGATGTTACTGAGAAGTCAGTGAACTGGCAAAGGGTTTCCGCTCGGCAACAAGTTTGACACATGGCAGTCCAAATAGCTAAGAGGCAGTATAAGGAAATCAAGTCAACAACAAGCTAATAGAGCGAATTCTCTCCGTGTGTGTGTTTGCAAAACGGAAATTGTCTTTGAAGGCACAGCACAACAATAGATGAAGCCTGTGGGCTGGGCTTGCCGACGACAAAGCTTGAGCTGTGCAGCTGCACTCAATAGCTGGAAAATTCTGCCAGAAAGGAGCTCTATTGTCTCGAATGCATTGCGTTCGGACTGGCAAAGCATAAATAAATGCTTGAATTTGCAAATACAAAGGCAGACAGCAAAGGCTAAAACAAAAAACAAAAAAAAAAAAATAATGCATCTCTGACCATCTCTGATAAATGATATATGTATATTCTTGATGAGGCAAAGTTGAACAATAAAATCAATTGTTGTTTATTTGATTGCAATTACTCTTCAACCTACTCTCGTATCCTGTAATAACAAATCGGTCCCAAATATAATTGGAATCGAAATAAAAATAAACAAACCATTTTCTACAAATTTAACATCATTCTGGTCTATTTGCTAATAATTGAAATAAATAAGGTTAACCGAGCCCTTCATACAATTGGTAGGTTTTATTCAATTTTTATTTGTTTTGAAATTTCCACTGCCGCCTGGGTTATTTGTACTAAAAATATAATTATAGCTTTTATTAAAGCATCAAACAGTTACAATTACAATGCGAATTGCTTTTAATTCTGCGTCCATTGCCAATCGGCAGTCAGGTTAAATATTTACAAATACATATGTATATAGATATATGTATGTAGATAGATACATTATACGTGGGCAGCGATGCGTATACTTAATATTACTGTGGGATTTGCGTGTGTGTATGTGGGAGAGTATTTATTTGCAGATAACCGAAATAAGCTGCCATTTTGGGCACGTGTTGCGTCTGCTGATGATTATAGTAAAATAAGTAAGTTGGTTCATAGTTTCGCTAAATACATACAATCAGAAGTAGTTTCGTTTCGCTGAACTCGTTACCGAATTTTTAATTAAAAATTGTGGAAACACGCACGCACACGCACCTGGGTAGAGCATTAGGGAGTGGATAAATGGGGGAGGGCGGGGGAATGGGAGTACCTGTTGGGTGTACCATTTTGTTAGGATGTCTTGAAAAATAATAGCAGGAAATCAAAAATACACACAGCTGTCGCCATAAATGAGATAACAAGTTTGTAATTTCGGCATAATTGCCCCCTCGTGTGGCTCAAACAGACGCATTGGGGGGCAAGCAAGGATATGGATTCTGTAAGGTTAACTTCAAGTGCACGTTGACTACCGATGAACATTTGATTCCATTTTTAGCTTATTCATGCCGTTGATGCCGCAGTTGGTGCTCGCTTTTATTAAAATCTAGCTGCCATACATTTTTATTCTGTGGCTCTGCATGCAAAGTTTGCCAAACTTCAGAATTGCTTGGGCGTTCAGGGGTGGGGGTGGGGTACACACACGTGCTGCCAAATGGCAGATGCTCTGCATGACAGGCAGCGTGCTCTGCTACTGACTACTGGCTGTTATCTTTTATCTAATTAAGTCGGCGTAGAATTTATAACAGGCATTCGTTTAGCCTTCTGTGGCAAGTCTCAGCCGTGCAATGATGCAAACATCTTTATGGCTCCGATTTGTTTACAACTGAATCAGCATATACATAAATTAAGTTATGATTAAATGTATATTGCCGTGTTAAATGATGCATGTGAAAGTAACGTGACATGTGTGTAACGAGTAGTTACAGTGGGATTACAGTAATGTTGGGTTGCAACGCAGGTTAATAGACCTTAACAGCTGCATAGGCGTTAATGGAAGAAGAAGAGCGTTAAGATCGTCAATAAGAAGTCGTCAAAGTTCCGAGTACCTAAAGTTGTAAAGTCGAACACTACGTTGTAAATCCAATACTCATATTTCACTGTAATATACTTATAACTATTATATTAATAATAAGCCGGACATAATCAGTCCTACATTTACGCATATTCATTTTGTGCTTCCATATGAATATAAAAAAATCTCTATTTAATATTTATGTATTCTTTTGATTTGCATATTTTGCACGTCTTGGGTATGCATCTAATTAATGTAATGAAGCTAATTGCTGTTTCTAATCGCATTCATAAAACCTCTTGCCCCAGGCCGTGTCTCTATTTCCAGCCTAATCGGAGTCAATGACAGCTTAACTTCAATTCAATTATAAACTTAATAAAATAGGGCTGAGCTGAGCTGGCTTACTGGTTGTTTAACAAACAAAGCAATAAACATTCCATCAACTAGACTTTCTCGTTTTTGTCTTTTTCCATTCCATTCACTGGACTCCCTTACGTTTATGATGAATCATTTTTTTTTGTTGTATTATTTATATTTCGTGGTTTTCTTATTTGATTTTGCGCCCAGAATTTAGGAGTCGGGTTCCACTCAAAAGAATTTTCGCCACAAAATATGTATTAAATTGTAAACATAATAAATAGCAAATAGCAAAGAATTTGTGAGCATGGTTACCCCCTCGGGCTCCAAGTGCACCAATACGAGAAAATTTATGGAATTTATTGACAGATGTAATTTGCTGCCCGAAGGATGGTCCACTGGTGTGGATAAGATATTTGCTTAAGGGGTAAACACTGAATATTGTGCTATTGTTTACATTACAGTTCGAAGTGCAAAATGCAGAATGCTTTTTATTTGATTACCTTTAAGTCCCAAGTGTTGCTATTGTTGCAACGCAATCGATTATCTGGCTGCGCAATTTGCCCAGCCCAAGCCTCCCACTAGCCTAGTCCGCAGCAATTGGGCAGCTGTTATCTGTCCTCTTTATTCCTGCTCAACTTTCACAACATTTTCCCAAATTGAGCAGAATCAGCTTTTTGCACGCCCACGTTGCAAAGAGCACCAAATTGTGTCACTTATCGCAATCAAAAGGCACTGCTATAGCTACGAAATTGACAAACATATACATATACATTGATGCGAGCCCTTACATGTACATATTAATGGATGTCACAAGTCCAAATACGAGTATATGAACACATGTTGTTACTGAATACAAACCAAAAAAAAGTGTGTGAAAAAACATTTGAAAGACTTTCGGAATTACCCACAATCTTTGTAAATGTGCCGTCTTTAAATACTAATGTTTCAATACAATACACAAATACAAGAAATCCAATATTAGAGTTCTATGTAAACCACATGGAAATTAGAGATATTTTTTTGCATTCAAGAAAAGAAAAGTTGCCGGAAATTAAAAACAAAAAGAGAAACCCCGTTTTTAAAAAGACACAACATTCCGGTATTAAAAATATACTTTCTGACTTATAAAGAGAGTTACCTGACACCTAAAATATACGACGCATATAAAATTCAGCGCGATTTTTTCTCACTGCAAATACTGAGTGAAGAGGTTATTCTGTGTATGTGTGTGTGTGTGTGTGTGTGTGGTTGAATCTTTTCACAATATAACCTCACAAGGAAATTAATATGGCCGCAACCTTAATTTGACCCTAAAAACCTGAGGCATTCATGCAAATGATCTCATTAGGGCAAGTTGAAGATAGATGCGGCTACAAAAATACAAAATGCATTAAACCTTGCATTATTATATATAGAAAAAAGGGAAAAGTACAAGATTGTCGATTTAGATCTCGCTTTTGTCAATTAAAGATGTGGCAAATGTTGCTTTTATTCCAAGTGTTTTAAATTAAATTCCATTCAATTGGATTAAAGTGCATCTGAGACATCTAAAATGGCTAAAGTCATATATGTGTGTCATTATATGTGCTACTCATGATGATTCTGGGTGAAATAAACGTGTGAATGTTAGAGATAAATAAATTGTCAAATGTCTTCGAGGCTAAGACTTAAACTCATAAATGGTATAGCCCCTCAGTGCTTGTCAGTGTATTTGTGTTGATTCTAATACAAATTCATTAAATAACTTTACATAAGATATTTACAAAAGTGAGTTGAGCCATGTGGATGTTAATTAAATGGCAACCGGGCGAACAGCACCGGACATTCCACAGGTCCAAAAAGAAATCCAGTGACTTAAAGCGCTTTAAGCGATATCCTTGCGCAAAATCAAGAGCAAAACTGAAACTGAAGCTGAAAGTGAAAGTGAAACTAAAACTTAGGGCAACCCAAAAATAATGACAACAACAATGCGGGAATAATTTCATTTTGGGTGATGTAAGTAATGTTCAAAGTTAATGGTATTGTTGCTGCTGTTGATGTTGATGTTGATGTTGCTGTTGTTGATGTCGCTATTGATACATTGCCATTGCCGCAATGAAATCATTCGGCTGTAAGCGACGGCCAACTTTCACGATTTTGGCCATTTGGGCCGTACAGATTCCCCATCGGCAATTGCCTGGTGCGGTTGTTGGGCTCTCAGAAAGCTTCCGCTTCCGTTTCCGCGTCACTGGGTTTGACTGTGTGAAATATTTGCGGACCGAAACGCGTAAAACTGTTGTAAAACAAAGTAAGCTCCAACTGAAAAGTGGCAAGTGGTAAATGCTGCCCGAGCCTTACACACTTAACTTTTTACAATATTGTAACGTGGCAAAATAAAAAAATATATATAAAAAGCATAAACGCCGAAGATAAAATACGCTTGCAGTTTTGCGTTCACTCTCTCGCATCCAAATCGGATTATAAATTTAAAGAGCTATATGCCAAGTCTTGGCAAGATAGCCTTAAAGCTGAGCAACTAGTTCGCATACGGACAGATAGACAGATGCACAGATGGACAGACGTACATGGTAAAGAATTTATGTACTACATGTCTTTTTCAATACGTTGCAAACTTCAAAACACAACTTTAATACCATTCACAAGGGTATAATAAAACAAATAACAATTGTGTTTGTTTTTTCACGTGTGTGTTTTTGATGTGGAAGTGGGTGTGTGTGTGCTTGTCTGTATATGTATGTGTGTGTGCGTACTCATGCGGGTTCTGGTGTTTTTTTCGAAAAATACTGGCTTCCATTGGCAAACAAAGCCCGAAAAGTGTTGTTATTGGGCGAAAGCCAAAGCTAACATTACGTTCAAAGTCCTAAACAAAACTGTTGAAAGAACTCTTTAGATAATCACACATCCATGTTATATATATTTATAGATACGTGTGCCTGTCCACCTATGTATACATATACGAACAGTGCGGCCTTAACTTTGGACCATCCAGATGGCTTGGCTCAGCTACGAGCTTATTCCCAATTAGTTTCCCAAGTGGAAAGCAATAAGCATTCAAAACAATTCAAGTATATTATTCTCTAAGTTGACTCATAATCGACGCTGGCAACTCTTAATTGGATTAGATTATATGTTCGAATACTAAAGCTTATCGAAAGTCCTTCAATTTATTTCATTTACATAAATCATCTATTTTTATACACTAAACGTCTGTTTATCCCAAGTAATTTTTGCACTTGTCTTTTATTTTGTTGTACGTTTACTATTGTGGTGAACCCAAATTATCCCAAATAAATTAGTCTTAATTGGCCAAAGACATCATTGTCATGAAATCAGCTAAATTGGAAATAAATCAATCAAAATAATACTAAAAATATATATTCTTAGTACGTTACCTACATAGCTAATTGAATAAGTCTATAAATAACTTCAAAGTCTCAAAGATAACACTCAACTGAAATTTAGTAAATCACCCCAAAATAAATTCGCTCTCGTAAAATCGTAGGTTTTTTTTATTACTTAATTATACGCATTTCTGAAATATCTAAGGTGTTTGTTATATGTGGAGTATTACGCGAATTTTAGAGTTCTGTGTACAAATAAAATAATAATAAACACCTCGAGAATGAAACATATTTTTCCAACATTTTAGAAAAGAAAAATCATGATTTTTAGAAAAACGCAATCTTCTGTTTTAAATTATACTTTCCCTTGGCAAAGTATGGGGATTTTGTAAAATTCATGCCGATTTTTCTCTGTTCAACGGGATTTCTTTGCTTAAGAATCATTTCATACCCCTTTCATATTCAGAGGATATGAGAAGTGTAGTATGTGCAACACTACACGGAGATGGTCCGAACCGTGGCCTAGATATGATTCCAGCGGTTGTGCAATCAAGGCGCAGTCACGTTGTTTGTTATATCCACTGCACTGGCGGTCGAAATTGGTGGAACTGCCACCAGTACCAGTGAGGTGGTGACTGGTCTTGTTCGTGGCGGTCAGACACACGTTCAGGCCAAAATAGTTTTCATTGCATACGTGAAAAGGTGAAGAGGTAAGAACTACGTACGTGCCCGGCAGAAAATTCATACGCCGTGTTGTGCAAACTATTTACAAAACCTTTCAAAGCTGTCTGCGATGCACATTCACGCCAGTTATCTAGCAAATCGGTCAACATCCGTTCCTATCACCGTTGGGCAAACTGTAAATGCAATTACAATTCATCTTCTGCCAGCTCGTTAAAGGTGTGTGAACAACTGTAATTGCTGTATTCGTTTTTTATATTTTTTGGAATTGATGCTTTGGCTTTAACTTGTGGCCCGAAATCATATTTGCTTATTTAAGTCCCATATATATACATTTAAAGTTGATTTAGCATATGAACCCACAAATCAGTTCCTTATCTCATTGTATTCTTTGTATATTTGTGGTCCTCTGCAAAAATTGTGGAAGAACTCCCGTGGAAGCTTTTATCCATTGCAACGAACCAACGAGCACCACAAACCCCTCTGTCACATTTCAAGCTTCCTCAAATAGGCAGGCAACGTGATCAAGCTCAACTTGCCACCGGCCACCTTAGGCTATTGGACAGTTACTTGCTATAAGAGTTGACAGCTGGCAAGGACTCACGGGACCAATGAACAACATTCAAATTGAGTTGTTGTGTACTGGTCCTTGGTACTAATGGAGAAATCAAATATCAGCTGAATCACTGCAGTTGATTCAGCTCTTATCTTGCATCTCTCATTAAAAAACCAACTAAAAGTGAGTGATGTACAGAACTAAATGTGTGTCGTTTAGTTGTCTAGTTGCATGACCCTCGCGTTTTATTTTATTTTCATCACCATCTCCAGTGGGTGGAGAGGAATGCGTTTGGAATTCAATTGGAAAACGACCCCAGTTATTTGCTGTTGATTGTTAGAAGCACTCAAACTATTCAGTTATATTTGATTGCATTTATTCTATTTAGCATTCCAAGACGCCGTAACATACGAGAGCAACAACAACAAGGGTCTAAACCATTCGGAGCAATCAAATTAAAGTTTGGAAATCGCAGCAAGAGTTCCAAGGTAATTGGAACCGAAGTGAGTCGGGTCACACACGGTGTAAGATAAAAGTAAATAGACAATGCGTGAGGAATGTGAAATAGCTCAAAACTAAACTGGAACAGAAAAAGCGATGGTGCTGAGCTAATTCGTAGACTGCAGCGGGTCAATTGAAAATGTTCAGAGGAGTAATGGACGATAGAAAGACACCATCAGCGCATCAATAACAAATAAATCGATTATCCTGCTGCTTGGGGGAGGGGGAGGGGAGGGGAAGGGATGTATGTATGTGTTTTCAAAGGTCCTTTTTCGCAAATTGTGTATGAATATTCAGTGACTATTTTCAAATGTTTCTCATGCGACTTGCTAATGCTAGCGGGCAAATTGTTACTGTATCCTAATCAAATATGCATGTGGCAAGTTATAGACGCATATCATGTGTACCAGCAAGGCAGTAAATAGCAAATAGCTCGCACACGCCCAGAACATGACCAGGACACACATGTTTAATGTTTGGTGCTGAAGGCTGTTCAAGTGGAGCTAAGCAGCTGGACCTCCCAGCCAAGCGTTGAATTGGAGCAACGTTTAGTGTAGGTAGTAAGCAGCATTTTCGAATCGATAATTCAATTTCAACACTACATATAGAGTCTGTGCTTTGCTGGCGGCAGAGTTTCTCCATACGTTTCCAATATGCATCTGAATCTTCATCATCATTTTCGTCATCTCCATCGTCATCACCAGTGTCGAAGTTTGGCCAGCCACTTCCGGCCATCAATTGAGGGCGTTCAATTGGCCCCATCTTTGACGTTTGTTTATTTAATGATAGACCACGGGGAGCTGATGCCTCTGATGGGCATACGCCAGCCTCCCTCTATCTCCCAATCCCTTTGCACTTTTTTTGAGACAGAAGCTGGGGAGCTGTAGTTCTCGACGCGTGTCTTGAATATTTATTTGCATTTGATTAAAGTCTCAGTTTCATTCGGTGTTTATTTGATTGAGACACTGCTCGGTCAGAAGACAATCATAAAAATTTAGTCAAGGCATCGCCGACCATTCCCAAAGATTGAAATACACTGCAAATTGGTCGGCTAGGTACTAAATAAAGCTGGATGATTAATAAGAAAATCTGCCTCTTTAAGGCAAAAGATTTATTTATATTTCGCTATGCGAGATAATGGGGAAACCCATTCAATAAATCATGGACGTTACTTTGCTATAGATCAATTGCGGTTACAATTTATGCACTGTCTTGGCCAATGGCAACGCTAAATTGATGAGGTCTTCAGCACAAAAGCCTCATGAATAATGTCACCTGATGCCAACAAATAGCCTCATTAAGTTGCCAATGTACATTCGTTTTTCTTGCCTCAGATGGTATGACGACTGATTAGTCTGAGACAATGTGAGGGTATACAGTATTTCTTATATATATTTAATTGTGGCATTCTTGAGCCCCCAATGCACTGATCTCATAACTCAGTTATTGCAGATTTTTCGCACCGGGGTGAGTTCCATTTGCCATTTGCCTGGACGCACACTAACCAAACTCATTGAGTTGAAACTTAGTCCCACAACCAAAACCAAAACCAAAATCAAACTCAAGCACAAACTCAAACAAAGAAAGCAAATACAAATCCAAATCCAATTCGATGAGCCCAGCAATTTTCACTTTCGCTTTTTATATGCTTTCATACCCTTCTTGGGGGCATTATGATTTTCCCAATTTCTATATATTTAGAAAATTAAATTGTATGGAAAAACACATTTCTTTGACAATGA
Source organism: Drosophila hawaiiensis (assembly GCA_037043685.1). Taxonomy (NCBI): domain Eukaryota; kingdom Metazoa; phylum Arthropoda; class Insecta; order Diptera; family Drosophilidae; genus Drosophila; species Drosophila hawaiiensis. The sequence continues at coordinate 467,719 of JBAMBA010000217.1, forward strand.
AAAGAATATTATTTTGTATATCTGTCATATGGTGGCAAGGGTATCTTACATTCAGCATAAACAATATGTGTGTGGGCTCGTCGTCATTTTTTATTTTTGCCAACGCCGCACAAAATGCCATGAATAAAGCCACATGAAGATAGATGCAGGCTAGGCGTAATAGTAGGTTATATCGTCTGAAATTCTGAGCGCAGTCACAATTTGTTTTATTTCTGTCACAGTGGCAATGTAAAAAATAAATAAGGAACAAGGCAACAACGGCAGCAAAACTGAACTGACAATCACTACATGTGGCACTGACAGCAAATTTCTTTTTGGTCAGCATGTGGTTTTGCGTATTTCTTCTTCTACTATTGCCACTCGCTCAACTTTTATAGCCTGCACTCAATATAAAAGGGTAAAATGAATATTATTAAGTTGTGCAAATCTACTTAGTACGCTATAAAAAAGATTATGCTTATCAGATTATCAAGTAGATGAACTCCTAATTAGGAGACTGTCGGTTCGCCCTCAATGCTGGGTATCTCCTAGTGTAGCTCTCTCTAGACTTATTAGTTTTATTTTTTTCTTTCCTTCTCTCCAGCCTGCCTGTGTGTGTGTACGTCTGCGTTGGAGCGGGGGTCTCATAAATTAAATTACTTAAGGGACAATGAAAATGCTGAGCGAAAAACTAACAACAGCTCGTTTAGAGCCATGCTTCTTCCGAATACTGAACGAACCGCACACGCACGAGTGTCAATCAACGAGTTTGTGGATTTAACGATAAATGTTTGAAACGAATGATTGGCCAATATGGTGGCTATGAAGTGCACTCCAAGAAAATAATTCTCTTGGAATTTTTCAGAAGAAAAGACCAAATGAACACTGAAACAATCATTACATAGACTTAGAGGGTTCAATAAAAAAAAAATAAGAAGAACTTTCTAAGAAAACTATGTGAACCTCTAACAGAAACGGACAGTGCACACTGGCCCTATATGAACTTTTACAGACGTTGAATTAGGCACTGAGAAAAAAATCTATATGAATTTTAGAAAATCGCTTTTGGCGACAAGAGTAACTTACCTTATAATTAAGCGATAATATTTCCAAAATGAAAGTTTCTGTCTTCCCAAAAATAGATATTCCCTTTCATTCCAGGGAATTTTTTTAAATTTAGAATTTATGGGGATTCGAGCACATCCCGCTAATCTGTAAAATTGCAGTCGAGAGAGCGAATTTCAATCAGGTTCTTTTTAAATTACAAAAAAAGAAATTTTTCCGAAAATAAATGTTTGCAGAACTTTTTAGAAATATTTTATATTATTAAGGATATTTCTGAAAAATACATTTCTGAAAAGACTTACTAATTCCAAAAACAAGCTAATTTTGAGACATGGTTATACACATCATATACATAGATGAAAATGTTCAATTTCTAAAAATCCGAAAATAGAGTCACAGTGTGTACAGCAAGTTAAATTCTTGTTTAAACTGTTAGCTGCGTGACCACTCATCTTGTTCTATATTCCACAGTTGAGTGTCCACTCAGCTCGCTCTATATTCCACACCACAAATTTATAATTGAGGCAGCCCAGATGAGCATTTTAATTGCAAGCTGAACGATAACAGCAATTGCACAAAAAGGTCAACCAAAAGCCGGTTATGTTCAGGACAAGGGTCATCCGGACTCGGTTGAGAGCCAGCGCTGACAACTGTATCGGAGGAGGCGATATTTGTGAACCATCAAGAGCACAACTGTGGCGACAATGAAACGAAGAGACAGCAACTTTGCCGCACCTCGATTCTTATTAACAATTGTTACATTTTACGTAAACGACTTCAGGCCGTTTTCTTAAAAGCTTAACATTTACCGAATTTAAAAGTTAATCTTGTGTGTGCAGAATTTAGTTTTGCAATTTTGTGTTGTTAGGTAATTCCGAAAATTTGCCACATCTTGTAAGGATATTCTTGCCGAAATTGATTGGAATACATTTTTAACTATTTTTTTTTATTTTTATTTTTTTTTATTATGCTTAACTTTACTTATTGGGTGAGCGATTTGGATCGTTGTTGCCCTCTCCATTGTCAATAACTTCTAATTGTAGGAGCTCCCCAAATATTTGATTATTAAAACGTTTGTTAATATTATTAGTAGCGTTTTTTATGATTATTATTATTTATGTGATGTATATGAAATATATTTGCAATGTTGTAAATCAAGATTTTTAGTATATACAGTGATTTAACCAGTGCCTATTATTCCTACGATGCAACGCTCAATTCCATTCAATTCTAATTCCTTACAGTAGGCGGCGTTTTTTGTACAATCAATCATTTCCTTTACCTGTTTATTTTGTATACTAATAACTTTCTTAAACATCATCTTTTCTACCACAATTATATGAATAATCTTCCAAAATACAAAAATTCAGTCCAAATAAACTTGTGCATAATGAAGATGAACAACTGTAAAGAAAAATACGATAATTACTTGAAACCCTATTTTGGCGCTGCTATTCTGAAAGACATCTTCCCAATCCATTTCCACAGGCCAATGTTTCTAGGGAAATGCCCGTTCACAACACACACCAATTGCACGACCTCCTTTTGCATAGGCGTAAAACTGTGAAGATGTATAACCCTCGCAAGAATTTGATACACGGGACACCTAAGCAGGCAGACGAGGCGTTGAGGTTGTACCACAAGTAAAAGATCGCCACAAAAAAAGTGAGCTTATATCCTAGATGTGATTACATCCAGTCGTGGGATATCAGTAAGCACAATGTATATACTCGTAAATACGACGACAAAGCGAAAATCGCTCATACATGTTCAATGGACGATAGCAGCTGTAATAATATGAATCAGAAAATTACTAAGCGTATAGTTCGATCAAATTTTTGGAGAACTGAAATTCAGATAAAAACGTCTGATTTAAAATCCATAATGGCGTTATAGGATGGAGCGCTTCTGGAGTGGATTACGTGTCAACTGAACCGTCTGATTTCAAGCGATAATTAGTTCATTTTGTTTATTTTTGTTTGCAACCTTAGGAAGTTTTAATTGAAACATGAAAAGTACCTAACAATTAATTAATATATAAAAAAGTTACAAAAAAAACCGACGCAATTTTTACATATTTACAAGCACAACTACATACAAAGAGTTCATCAGTATCTCGCATTACAGTTGCGGACTGTCTGCGGCGGCAGCACTGTTTGAATATACCACGGAGTTGAAGAGCTGGTCGTGACGAGAGCGCGTCCGCCAGGTGTCCATACCAATGGCCAGGCCGGGTGCATTGGACATCGCCGCCTGGCTGGCCGAGAGCGCTCCGCCAGCATTGGCGCTACGGTTCCACGGCAGACCCTTGAACGTGTCCACAAAGGCTCGCCGGAAGCTGGCGTTCATGAAACAATAGGTGATTGGATTACAACAGCTCGAGGAGTAGGCCAGCAGCTGCAGAAAACTGATCGATGTGTAGTCAATGTACTCATACAGTGCGTGTCCAATGAACATGCTCAATGTGTTGATCACATACAGTGGCGTCCAGCAGATAAAGAACTCTAGGACAAGCACAAACAGCATCTTTACCACTCGTTTCTTGCTTTCCAGCGTCTTAGCTTCGTTAGATCTGTAAAATAAATTCGAGTTTCCATGATCATCTCGGTTCTTAAATCACCTCTTCAGTGCTCAACTATATCGTATATATAGTTTAAAGTGTCAACTTTATTCTGAGATTAGTGATGTAATAATAATAATATATTTCTTATAATAAATTTATAAATTATTTAGGTTGTCAGACGGTCAACCCGGTAATGGAATCGGAGCCGCATGTTTACCAATTGATATTTAGAATTTGAATCGGAATCAAAATCCAAAATCCCACAGCTGATATTATTTTTCATGAAAAGACCGTATCGGACCAAAAACATCATCATGGTCGATGCCGTAACCTAAATAGTTAGCGATATTTGCGAATCTGATGAACTTATCGATAAAACTAAATGAAATTGATCTGTCTCGGATTATACGAGAACTTATGGACTCTAACAACCATTTGTTCATACATCGACTCGGCTGTTGATGCTGACCAAAAATACAAATCCCTTTTCTGGTCAGAGATACTTCTTTCTGCCTCCTTTGCCACCGGTACTCAGATGGCACCAGAGTATTATGCCCGACTGGAATGGTCTTACTTATTTTTTCATTAAATCACAGTCAAGGTACCAACCAATATATAACCGAATACCATATGAAAACATACAGGAATCTATTTCGGAATTTGTCTACCTTACGTACCCGAATCGGAATATAAGCTTAACTTCATTTCAACTTCATTTCAACTTCACACTGAGTATTACTAATATATACATTGTGGATTTAATTACATACTCGTACATATGTATATACATATTTCAAATTGATTCAAAATACTTAGGTAAACATCAAATTATTGCAGCGCTTCTAATCCAGCAAATACCAAAAATCATAATTAATTCTAAATTATCCAAAAATAAAAATAAATAAATAAATAATATAATTCTGCAAAGTTTTAAGTGTAAGTAATTTGCTTATATAATTAATGGTATCCAAAACAGAAAATAGCGGGCAAAGTGGTCCACTCCACTCAAAAATTAATTTTAGCTGACTTGTAAATAAGTTATGATTATAGCTGAAGGTGAAAGGTCACTGGACTCGACAGCTTACCTACGCAGCGTTGCGTCGTGTATACGCAAACTTGGCGATGAGCTCGCAGACTTGGCCAATGTCACCGTTGTCGGTGTCGTTGTCAATGTTGCCGTCGTTGTGGTTGTTGTCGTTGTGGTTGTTGTTGTGTTCGTTGTTACTGTTGTTGTCGCGCCAGTCGTTCCGCCATTGTTGTTGTTGCTACTCTCTGCGAACAATGCATTAAACGCGCAAATTTCCATATAAATACCATTTGGCAAGGGCGTGACGCGTGTGGGCGTGTGGACGAATGGGCGAATGGGCGGATGGGCGGATGGGCGTGTCCAATACTTACCACTGTACTCGCTAATGGCGTTCAGCACCAGGACACAACTGCTGCTGCCGGGTGTGGCGGTTATCGCAGATGTTGCCATTGCTTGCGCACTGCCACTGCTATGGGGCATCCTTGGTTCCTTGCCCGCATCCATGCCCACATACAGGGTGCGTGTGATAAGTATATAGGCCACACACAGCACCAGCAGTGGCAGGACCAGCAGTATGAGATCCAGCATAAGATTATAGAAGCGCTCGTAGCCCTGATCGGGCCACTGTTCACGGCACTTGCAATACCCTGGCGGCAAAGTCAATAAAGTACAAATAATCCAGCTGCCAATTTTCAGCTAGCTTCAAAATTTTGTCACTCACCTGGCCGGCTCGTTGGTATCAATTGACTGAATACCGCAATTGGGGTCATGCATAAGATGCCACCGATCCAAATGAAACCGATTATCTTGTAGGCATGATTAATTGTCTGCCAGGACCTTGACCGCAGTGGATGGCAGATGGCGTAGTATCGCTCACAACTGATGGCCACAAGTGTCCAGGAGGAGACGGCAACAGAAGCCGCTGTAAATGACGTCAACGCAAATGCAACTCTTTAAATATCGATTGGGGAAATCAACAAAACTAATTTCGCTATTTATTATAATTACAAAAATATATAATTCATGTGATATACTTATGTATTTAGAAATCAATTTTCTAAGAAGTTTCTCTTGGTGGGTGGCTTAAGGAAAAATAGTTTTGTAAAAAAGATCCCATTGGGTCACCTAGATAATGTAAGAAATCAAAACAAGCTTTATCAAAGACATAAACATTTAACAATTTTTGTTTTAGTCACGTACGGAGTGAGGGCTTTGACATAATTAGATATTTATTTATTGATTCATTTTAAACATTTGACAATTATTATAATAGAGTAAGCTTCTCAGTGTAGACATAGGGTTATCTTAATTTAAGACCAAAGCTTTTAAAATGATTTTTTTTATACAAAATGGCTTGTACCAGCAGCAGCATTGAGTAATGAATTTGTAGATATGGCTGAAATGTGTTTGCCACGTAAATTGCATGGCGTAGAATGTTCTATTAGCAAATCGCTGGCATATGAGCTAAGACATAAACTGAAACGAGCGCGACAGTATCGGGTGGGGAAATGAAGGATCTGCTGATTAAAGTCGTAATCAGAGCAAACGTAAACGGGCACGAACACATTTTGGCCATATGTCATCGGGTTTTTTGGACTTTAGCTGGTTTTGTTGGCGTGTGCGCTGCAGAATCGGATTCGTTTGTGTTTTGGCTGGCTAAACAAATTTTGCGGTATTTGTGCATGGTGTGGCACTGTGGAGCCTGTTTGCCATGACCATACCCCTGCTTTGCTTTATTTGCGGCAATCAAATTTTATCGCCCAACTGACGCTTATAAATTTGGGTCCGTTAAAGCGCCTCGCTACGCATACTTATATTTTCTTGGAGTCTGAGGTGTCTCAGATATGTATGTGTATGTGTGTGTGTGTGTGTGTGTGTGTGTGTGTGTGTCGTATACGTAATATGCTTAACACGTCGACGTAAATGCCTGATTCGCAATCTGAATCTGAATCCGAATCGAAAGTGCTCCTGAACCCAAAATCCTGAGGCTGAGTCGAAAACTTGGACTTATGCGGCTGAGCGGGCTTACGAGATGCCCTCAGTAAGCTGGCTGTGCAAGTTACACACAAATCAAATTCAATCAACAACAAATTCTCATGCATATGTATTTATAGACATATGTAAATGAAAAAGTAAACATAGAAATTGAATTTGTGTTCCATGTTTATTCTATAGTCTTGCGATGTGCCTGCCGTTTTTTGCTCATCTTATTTTGATGTCAGTTTTGCAATCGCCAATCGAATTACTGACGCATGCATACACACCCATTCATACACACACACACACACTGCTCACGTCTTCCAAAAATCACACACACACAATAAGGTGCTTACAAATTGCGTTTGTATTTTAAAATGATTTCATTGCCAAAGCGTTTGCAGCCAATCAATCAAACTGCTTATCTACCTGCCTACAGTTGAACAGCAAGCATGCACACACTCGCAAACACACGCCCACTTTTAGTTTGTAAGTATAACAGGGCATTTTTCCATGCTCAGCGATCCATACCCAAAAGTATGCAACACTTTTATCGACTTCTGCTGCCAATAAATGTTGCATGCTGTCAGCCGCACACAGTAAGGCCCGGTTTACAAACACTGGAAGTGCTGTCATGTTTTTTATACTTTGATACTGAAGGTGTCATAGTATATTGGTTTTGTGCAGTGTCCGTCATGCAGTCGTCCGAGAAAGTGTAAAAATTGAACTGCTGCGTCCAATAGAGGGTTTGGAAATCGATAAAATCGATATTCGCAAATCGATAAAGCCACATATCTCCCACAATTTTAAGGCTACAAAGACCAAATTTGGTTGATAGGTTGTTGACAATGTCCTTCAAAAATCAACATATGCCACGCCCAACTCCGCCGCCCCCAAGTCCCCGCCCTTATTTTCCGCAGCTTTTGAGTTAGAGCCGTCAAATTTGGTATTTATATTACTGGTAGCCGCCTTTAAAAACCGATAACAAGATTATATGGCCACGCCCACACCCACACGATAAATCCGCATATCTTTCACAATTTTGAATATAACGTGACCAACCTTGGAAGTTGACTTGCTGATAACCTCCTCCAAGGATCGGCATATAAATTTTCAGCCGCCGCCCCCAGGAACCCAGGAACCCCTCCTGTTCTTTGCTACTTGTTAGCTGCTGGACTAACTTATGACATCAAAGTATTTTGCAGTCGGTTACGCTCGATTGCAACGTTTTCTCTTGATATCATTTATTTTTTTTAACAATATGCACGAAATTGCGAATTTCATTTCTAGTGGCAACGTTGCAGCCCCTAGAAACCAACCTGGCAATACGTATTTACACACGTTGGCAAGGAACTAAAAATTTGTTCAATTATTCGTCGCTTTAAGTATGTTAATTAATTATTTGCGGACGCTGCATTCTTAATGCATTTAAAAGTTAATAATAATTATTAAAATAAGAGGAAAAGTAATTGAGCTCGGAAATGGATTGTTCGGAGAGAAGATATTGGTTTTTCTGCAAAAACGGCAATTATGGGCTAAGAAGCGATGCTGGCTTTAACCTGCTCGGAAGGGTTTTCCCATTTTGCAACCTTGTGTTTTTCTAACTAACTATAATTTATTTTGTTTATTTAGCAATGAATTCATATATTAGGCAAATATATATGAAATAAATTGATTTAAATTTTAAGAATTAAATTATCATACTTGTGACAGCTGCTGATGTAGATCACATAAAGTTAAACTAAGTTTCGATAAGTTCTTAAAGTTTTTGCTAAACTTCAACCGTCACGTCGCCGTCATCGTGTTCAAAAACACATACATACATATATAATCAAAATGTTGTATGCATGCTTTAGAATGATGAACTTCAACTTGCTAGACGGCAAATTAAAAATTTGCACATAGCTTAAAAAACTTTTCGCTCGGGAACACTTGAGACGTGGCAAAGTTTTGCCATACTAATTTTGATTCACTAACATTCGCTGCCGTCGCCCCCTCCTGCTGCCCAATGACTGGCAACTGAGTGCAGCTGCTTATAGAAAAATGACAAAGTTTTCTCAATGCTCAATCTCAATTCTCAATCCCAAAATTCAAGTACTCGGCACGCCCTCGTTCCTTAATACTTGTGGCTATTTCGATTCTTGATCCATGGTCAGGGGGAGAATTCCAAAGTTCACTATATGTGTGTATATAGACAAGATAAACCTCCAGCAAAAGTTAAAATTAATTGACAATTATAGCCTATAGCACTATTCGTCTAGCTTTAGTGAAAAATGTCCTTAGCCTGAAATACAACTTTCAATTCGGTGATAAAACAAATCCTAAAAAAAAAAACAAACAAAAGATAACTTCAGAAAATAAACATCGATCTGGATACTCTGTAACCAATACTTGTCATAAATTGAATGAGTCGGAGAAATTCAACGACAAACGTTCAAAATGTACAAATCGATTGTTGCCTAGTGAAATAAATCCCTTTACCCAGTTTCAATAGGTACATTCTATACAAAAGAAAAGTGTTTAACACAATTTTTACTTTTTTTTAAGTTGTTCGCAATCGAAATTGAAATTTAAAAACGACATGGATGAAAGGCTCAATGGAAGCCCGCACATTTTGGTCACTTTTGCAGTTTTATTGCTTTGGGGAATGGAATGTAATTTGCCCGAAACAAAATAAACATTGTATTTATTTGTTTTTGTTTTAAAAGATACGGGCTCAAGCTGGGTAAACTTTGCGTAACAGCAAGCTGGCAAATTTGATTAAGTTCAATGGATTTAACACATACTGCCATTTACTTGGCAGTATTTAAGCGCTACAATGACAGCTTATTCCTCGCCGTGAAATCGCCCGGGGCGTTGTCGAGAAAATGCTGAAGCACTTCAAGCCGTGGCAAGCCCAAGAAATTCTATTTAACTCAAAAGTGAAACAAACTTGACAAAGTGCTTGGCACCCGCCTTTTTATCAAATTAAATAAGTATTTTAAAGTTTCTACGTAAATTTAATTTCTCTGCGTGGGTTGTTGTGTATCGAAACTTTGTTTTAGCTCAGCTGCTTTGTAGACCAAACCAATGTCTACTTTTTGAGGCTTATCCAAGTTTTATTTAATAGAATTTGGTGTTTAGCTACGCACTTAAAGTGCAACCAAAAATTTCGAAACACAGAAAAGTTCGAGAGTCGAGTCAGCATCAGTATCAGCATCAAATGTGAATTCATTAATAAGTTTATTTTCAGCAAGGTTCCAACGACTGAAACTTTTGTCTGGCAAACCCAGCGAATACTTACAGACAAAGATCTGTTCAACTGGAGGGGTATTGAAACCCAAAGTCATTAACCACAGAAGAAAAACTTTAATTTGAACTCACTGGCGTGAGCTTTGATTTTTCAAGTTATTGCAGCATCATGCCAGAGTATCAAAAGTTGGTACTTATGCGCAAATTAATCAAAATATATAATAGATGTATCAGTTTCTTTAACAATAAATGATAGATTTAAATTGAGAAATGGACTCAGCTTATTTTCATTATTGCATTCCACAAAATATTTCGAGCGATGTTATTTTCTTTATTTTGATATACTTAAATATATTTTAAGTCCCATCGGTGTTCGTCTTCAAGGATAGATTCACAGCGTCCGTCCAGTTTCGAACTCCAATATATATCGGAGTATAACAAAAAAAAACAATTAAGCTGTAGATAGGGAAAACCGTATTTAAATAATAAAACGAAGTCACCAAACAATAAACAATCATCCCACAAACATTAAAATATTTCAATCAAAATTCGAATTAATTAAATTAAAAATATTTGGCTTAAAGTTAAAAGACATATGTAAATTGTAATTAAAAATTGAAGCAAAATAATATAAAATATAAAACATGTTTTCATAAAATGTAAGTTGAATGTAAATGAAGACAAGTGAATTTGAAAAGTTTTCAGTAGATTGTGTTTGATAAATGATAAATTTATCAGTTTATTAAGGCTAGTGCATGCACTCAAAAGCTTAGTCCTTTTTTTAGTAATTGAAGTATAAAACGACATTTTAAATTTCACAAAAGTATGTAATAAATGTGCTTTTTGTACTCACTATGGCCACATGCGGTTAGAAAGTTATTTTAACTTTACACGTAGTACATTTCAGCACTATTTAGTTTTGTTCCTTGCTTTTGTTGAAATGCCATTTTCTATGCTTGTGGAAAGCATGTGTTAAACGAAAGTTTTAATTTATAAAATGCAAAATGTGTTGTAAGCATGGGGTAATCACGTGGAAATATGTGTGAAAAAGTAGACACATGACATATGCGACTAAACTAAGTAGCACGAAGTTAAACCCAAACTTTTAATATATTCTGGTTCATGGTCAGTCATGAATAAACCATAAACTCTGCTGCACATTGTGCTCGGCCCTTGTTTGCCTTTAAGCACAATTTTTGTTTTTATGGTAGCTTAGATTGCTGTTGCAGAGAAGCAGAAGAGCAGCTAGCAAATACTGCATACAGGAAAAAAACATTCTGAATTGAAGAAAATCGACATACTTTTCGCGCGAAGTTTCTAAAATTTATAAAAAAAATATGTCGAATTTTCAATGTGTTGTTTTTTAGATGTGTATGCAGAATTCTTGTTACCTTTTTTTGTTAAATATTTTAAGATTAAAGATAAGTATTTAAAGATGTCGCAACTTTTATATAGTTTACAAATTCATATAAATTTAATTTTAAAAGTGTTACTAAACCATTTTTGGAATTTCAGAAAGGTTTTTTTAAATTTTATTTTTCACTTTTTTTCTACTATTAAGAAATATATTTCTGAAAACTTTTGGAATATTTATGCTTCTAATATCAAAAACCAGAAGTGTTTCTAGTTTTCAGGACGTTTTTCTTAAATTTCAAGACGATATTTTTTCGGAGTGTAGGCAAGTTTTACAATTTGCCTAATGAGTTTTTGCTTGGACTCAGCTTACTCGCAGCTTCTTCTCTATCCAACTCTATCTATTTCTCTCTCCCTCACTCTCTCTCTCAATCTCTCCAGCGCCTTCTATCTTTCTATCGATCTATCTCTTACCAACTCATATTACTTGCTAGCGCAACTTTTGTGTAAAAACATACCTGTGCCCCGATTATGATTGTGATTGTGTCGCTCAAGGGAACAATGAATTTAACTGCCACAACACACATTAGTAATAGCCAAATGCAGGCGCCACTTGCTTTTACAGCAATGTAAATGAAATGAAATTAAAGTACCGTCATTAGCACAGGCGAAGCGAACTGAGCCAAGCCTCGCCAAGTTGAGCCAGGCACGGTTGAGTTTCATGGCAAAGTGAAGGCTATTAATACCAAAATGCTAAATGGCACTACCATCGTCCTATTTAAATTTATTGCTAATAAACGCAATTTCACCATAATCCAAATTATATATTCATTTATACATGCCACCAAATTAAATTCATGCATACACTAACAAAAAATCGTCAGAAAACTAGGCACCTATTTTGGTTCTTGAAATAATTTCTAAATGTACTAAAACAGTTTTTCCAAAATTGTAATATTAGAAAATATTTTCATTAAAAGTTTAAGTACAACCTCTTATTTTTAGAAATATCTATTCTGAATTTAAGAGAAGAATAACAAAATTCTCTCTTTCAGGGGCTATATTATAGTTGAGCTGCTGTGTGGTTAAGAGGCTACATTGCTCAGAAACAATAATGCAACATACTTATAAAGATAAATATACTTACTGAATAATAAGGTGAGTTACCCTTGGAGCCAATACTAAAGCGATTTTCTCAAAATCAGTTCAAATTTTTTCTGAATGTTCAGTCAAATATTTGCATGCAAATATACCTACAATAAACAATTGAAACAAATGAATCAATAAAATCCACATGATCCAGAAGAGGCCAGCTTATGGGACTACATCTAGCGCAGATATATTTGCCATTTTAAAACAAGAATTTTGCTGACCCTTTTACGGATGTGGCTGCTTTCCGATAAAGACTTTCATTGATTAACTTACTCAAGCACAAATCCAAAAAAAGTTTGTTTAACTTTTGCCCAACTGCTTTCCGTTGCTAAATGGTGTAAGCCAATTATAATAATGGCCCACTAAAATACAGTCACAATAGGTTTCTCTCTATACATATGCCTTAAAATACACCCAATTATCCCAAACGACAAATATTTGGTCAGGATACCAAAACAATCCTAAATACGTGCCTGTGTGTGAGCACCAATACATGCGCTATTCACATATATGTATATTAAAAGGTATTGACCGGCTTTGTATGGTCATACCTCTCAGTTAATTTATAGGACAAACGGCTCCAAAAGAGCGAAAATGTTTGTTGTATACTCTCATACAACATTTTAAAGCTTGCCAGTCATCATGTTTGGGGGTAGTCTGCTGCTAACCTCCCGCAATGATCAGCAAATAAATACATTTTGGAAAAACCGCTTTTTTCAATTTTCCCAGACCTTGAAAAAATTAGACGTCTGTGCCGAATTCCATCTGAGTACCATGTAAAAATACGATCTGAGGAAAAGCGGTATTTTGCGTTTAATTGTAAAACACCATAGCTGGCTGGATCATTATTATCTTTAAACGAGATTTATTCAAAAAATAACAACATTTAAAAAATCGACCTGAAAATGTATCATTCAACTTCTAAATTTTACACAAATTGATCCCTGAAATTAAGAAAAAAGAAACACCATGGTTTTTGAGCGACACAATCTTCCGTTTCAGGAATATACTTTCAAAATAATAAGATGAGCTATGACGATTTTTTAAAATTCAGAGCGACTCTAAAACAATATTTTTAGTTAAACGATTTTTTATTTTTTCGAATTTTCTTGAGATTCTCAATTCGAAATGCTTAAATAATCAAGAATATCAAATGGCAACAACACATTATCTCTGACATCAATTTTTCACCTAATGTTGTGGAGTTGACTTTCCAAAATTTTTGTATGCTTTGGCTTTTGATTTTTTACATAGATCTTTCCGCATTCTATTGACCAAGATGAATGTAAAACGAAACTTCCGCTTAAAACCTAAAAAAAGAGGGTAGCGGTGAGTCGTGTCTTACGTGTTTGTATTGAGTTAGGCTGCAGGATTTAAATTAAATGCTTTCCTTGACTTGTGGTTGTGTTACTAAGCTCGCTTTTGTTGACCCTTGTGATATAGTCACAGGATAAGCATGTATACGTGTTAGCAAGAGCCCACACAACGAAATACCAATAAAATAATTTCAAATGAAACACCAAAGCTGAAAGAAAAAACTTGCTGCCAAGTCAGATTCTATTAAAAACACATTTGCCACACAGGACTCCGGCTTCAGTGTTCATTTCCGCTGACTACGAAGCACCATCGCTGCGTGGGTGCAAAGTAATTTGGCGTCACACTTTTGTCAACTTAAGGCGCACCAGAAAATGGAAAGGAAATTTATTTTGAATTCTCGGCAGCTTGGGAGTTGGACGCTTCAGCTTCAGCTGGCCAGACAATTAGGCGGAATTAGGTCTCAGCTCGCTGCTTATTGTTGCTTATGTTTATGATTATGTTGTAGGCGCATTAGCAAGCATACACTTCTACACAGATATTCATACACACACGCACACACCCGCCCAGGGACACCACCCTTCCCCGCTCCTCGCGCTCCATATCCACAAACAAATTTATGACTGCTGCGGCCTCTCAAGGCCGGTGGCAAATTTTATTTAGAAACTTATGTAAGCGACAAGCCAAACAATGAAACAATGAGCCTAACGAAGAGCAGTACAGCAGTATGGCATACTCGACGTTAGGTTACCCCGTAGTTCTTGCGGGTAAGTAAGTAAGTGTGTTGTGCACTTTAATAATGAATTTCATTTAGATTTAAGAAAATTTTCTAAAGTTTTCAACATATCAACTTCAATCTAATGCAGTCGTTATTATGAGTAGCTTTAATGACTTCAACTTGGGTACGCAATTTGTGCTGGTTTAACGCATCATCAAAAGGCTCGATTTTAATTGCTTAGGACCAATATCCGGAATGTTGCTTTTTACATGTGAAGAAGAAACACTAACTCACCCTCTAAGGCGGAAATTTCATCACTGTTTTCTAATTTTCTCAAAATTATTTTTATTTATAAATGGAGGTTTGCATTTCCACTTTTTAGAAATATGTTTACCGTATTATTAAAAAAATATATTTCTGAAAAGTCAAAAGAAAAACGAATCTAATTTAAATTAAATTTTCCGTATACTATTCCCGAATCTATTCCCAACAACCAAAAAATGTTTCTAGTTTTCATGGCGATTTTCTAAAACTCAGTCCATTTTTTTTCTGTGTTTAGAGTGACAAATATTTGGGCAAAGAAATTTAGTTTGAAAATCCATTCACCACCATACTTGCAATGCATAACAATGGAACTTAAAACCGAAAAAGTATGCTATTATAAGTGACTCGACACAAAGATGAATGAAAACTATTCAAAAGGCGATGAAAGTTAGCACGATACACAATTAGAAAAAGAAAGAAAAAAAGAAAAGATTATATTTCATAAAGTGGAATTATGAAACCCACTTGCCTCTTTTATCAACAAGTTTTTCTGAGTTTTTTCTTTTAATGGCAAATCTTGAGTAATCGCATATTTTAAGCAGCTGTATATAAATGTGTCTTCATCCGTATGTGCAACGCATATAGTAAAAGAAATTGGTGGCACATCCTTAATAAGAGGCAAATGGAAGCGAAAATTATTACAGTTCTCAAAAGGTTCGTGCAATACAAAAATAATGTTATACGTAATAACACAAGAAATGCGCAACACGCGTCCAGATTTTATCTTGGGAAAACAGCGCGACTTTTATATAGGACGCCACATTGAGTATACGCAAAGTGGTTCCCGACTAAAGTGAACAGTGGACACTGGACACAGCAGCGCGAACAGCAGGCGTCTGCGATTTCTTCTTTCTTATTTTGCAATTTATCATTGCTTCCCTTTTTTGTGTTTTTGTTTGCATTCCTACATGGTTGTTGTGCTACATGTTGCTTGTGTGACGACGCCTTCGCATTTGCTTTGCATGTCATTTGCATAACAAAAGAGCAGCAAAATTAAGAATCGGCGCCACGAATCATCGAGTGGCTAGCGATGCCAAATGGCAACTGCCAAATAAGGCGACACAAAAGGCAGAAACGAAAAAGTTAAATTGAAAAGAAACAAGTAACAGCAGCTTTCATAGAACAGCTTTCGCCGAATATTCCATACCCTTGCAGAACAGTTTCAAACTGCGGACATCTAAATTTCATTATAAATTCAATCGAGGGAATAACGACGATGAACGTCCTCAGCATTATCATATCAATAGGCACAACTGCGCTGAAACTAAATCTCGAAATACTTTCTAAAAATTCAAATATGCGTCAGGTTTGTATAGTAATATTGTAACAGAATATGGTAGGAAAAAACTCCATTAGTGAGAAACATAACTATACCTTAACGTACGAGTATATTGTAACACCCGTTGTGATAATATTGTCTATGCCAATCTCGATCCTACAACTTTCATCTTTCGACCGATTATGTCTATGACAGCTATATGACATGTGAAGAACTAAATGACACGCATATATTCCGAGTTTGATCTGGATATCTTGTCAAAAAGCAAATTGTTCTCACATTAGCTCCAATACACAGAGATATTACAAGAAACTGGGATTTACCACATCCACAAGAACTTACAACACTGTCTTCTTAAGACACAAGAGTCTTAATTCTGAAAAACGCTTTTGTCATCTTTGATCTTCGCAGATGGAACTGGAAACTGGAACTGCCTCATAAGCTAATCCAAATATAAAATGATGCCTATCATGAATATATCTATTCACCACGGAGTCGGAGACATATCCAATAACGCGTTACGAACTTTCCAACACAACCAGAATATCCTCTGCAATTTATAGTAAGCCGAAATGCTTTATTCGAGAAAAGTAGCTTAGTAGTAGTAACCGGTTTTTAAAAAGACAAAATGTAACATTTTATCTTCAAATTCACAAATACAAATATAAAAATGTAAATTTATTTTCCTTCTTATTTTTAAATAATGTGCATTGCGCATTCAAGATAAACTCAATTTGTGTATGATATATGAACATCTGGGTATACAATATTTGATTCTTCCTGCTGCCACTCAGATATTCTTAGCACAGTTTTGGCCTACAGTTGAAATGCTGAGCAATTTCAATTGAAAAGCGCAGACATTCAAATAAAATTGTGAAGTGTTTTTATTTCGTTGTATATAAATTGTTATTTAATTTGAGCCATTTTAATAGGAGTCGCAAATGTGACAAGCAGCAGCCACAGGCGACATTCACACCGCCCAGATTGAATGGACGTGCACAACGGGAGGAGGGGCGGGGAGTGATATAATTGTATAAATGAATGTCTTTCCTCTCCACTCCCTCCCCGACGGTTCAGCTAAATAAAATGATACAGTCCCAGATGCCAGGCATATACATTGGTTTGGTTTTTTGCTATAACATGTGGCTAACCCTCAAGCCACCCCCCTCAACACGCACACACACACACACACCCACAAACAAACATACACACACTCACTCACTATTTGCGGCAGCATCAAATGTCAGATTTGTAAAGCCGTAAGAGATTTTATGTCAAAGAAGCATATTAAATAAATTAAATCTCTATTTAAGCTGAGCACATTGCTAAGACCTGTTTAGTGAACACAAACAAACAATCTTCAGATAACTGCTACAGCAATTAAATACATATATCTTGTTGCATTCATCTCAATTATTGTGTATGCCTTAAGTCCTTCCACTATCCAATCAGTCTCACATAAATAACACTCAATTTCAATCATAAAAATTTGAGCATTTCACTTAACTCAGTTGCAGAAACACATTAATTTGTATTTCGTATTAAATTTTATTGCCGTACTTAAAAGGAAACAACACCTCAATAAAGTTGTATCTAAGCATGTTAAGTTGTCTTAATCTTCAATAAGATAATATTTACAAGCTTCGGGCATTTAGTGCATCAATTTAATTACAATTTCAATATATATTTTCATACCCATCGATATATATATATATATATATATATATGCTGCTTTTAAATACGTGAATTTAAAATTCAGTTGTTGATTTGAAAATGCTGCGTTATTTATGCAGAGCAAAAGGGCGTGACGAGCATCTACTTATTTCTAGGCTATTAATAGAATCCCTCGCTTCGTGGAACTCTTTTTAGCCCTTCGTCATGGGAACACGTAATGCAAATATTTTTTGTTTGCTTGCAGTTAAAAAAGAGGAAGGATTCAAAATGAGCTTTAATTTACTCAATGTGTAAAATGAAATTGAAATATATTTCTATAGCATATATTTATTAAATATATATATATATATATATTTATGCAATGATTTTTCATGCGATTCCAATTTGAGATTTGGCCTTTAACTGAATAATCCACATTTGTGTATATATTATAACAGATAGGGTGACATGCACGCCCCCTTCCAGCAACACATCTGTCTACTGCATGCCCTCAAGCAGGGTTTAAAACCGGGAGCTTATCTCTATTTTGAGCTGTATGTGTGTATGATTAACAGTATTGGTAAATAAACTCGAAAATTATCAACTCTGAGTTGTGCCAGTATGGTTTGGTGGTTCCAGTTTATGGCATGTGTACCTGTGTAAGTAAAATGGGATGCATTACACAATTAAGTCATGCCTAGTTACACATCATTAGTCACACAGCCATAGTTACATAATTGCGCACACATATCCGTGTGAAAATCGTGGGTGAACTATTTGCTGAACATTGAAGATTGTAATTTCATGGAAACTTACCCTGCGAGAACTGTATCAGCTTGCAGAGGAACTCGCCAAAGATGAAATTGCGCAAGAGAGTGCCAACGAGGGTGACCGGCATGCAGAGGACACCCAGCAGCATATCCGAGATGGCCAGATTGAGCAGAAATAGATTGGTAATTGTGCGCATGCGACGATTCTGCATTAGCGTTGAGATGACCAACAGATTGCCAACAATGGCGCACAACAGGATCACACTGTAGCTGGGTATGAGCCAGGCAGGCATCTCAGTGCCGCCACTACCAGCACCACCACCACCGGAAGCAATAGCACTACCACTATTACTACTACCACTGCCACTTCCGGCTATCGATATGCTCGCCTCGGTGATGGCAAACAGATTGCCAGCGGCAAGATCATCATCATCCTCATAGATGGCGCTGCTGTTGGCGCTGTTGCTGCGGTTGCTGTTGCTGCTGTTGCTGCTGTTGCTGTTGCTGTAGCTGCTGCTGATGTTGCTGATGTTGACATTTGCCGCGTCGAGTGTCTCGTTGAGCGGTGACAATGTCAGTGAGACAATGTGACTAGCAGCGCTGCGAGCATTGGCATAATAATCAAGCAATGCTTTGTAGGTGGCCGCCATTTTGGCAGCATCCTCGGCACTGCCACTATACATCTGTGTGTGTGTGTGTGTAGGTGTGTGTAAGTGTGTGTGTTTATCTGATTGAATTGAAAGGAGGTCACCAATATTTAGGCGATGTCGCTAATTGCTTCCACTTCTGCGTTCGATTATTGGTTCTGGTTGCACTGAATGGAAAACAATAAAAAAAAATCACAAAGAGTGCTGCGCGTCGAGTAGCGCGCGCATCGCTTGGCTTCTCAATGGGCGAGGGAGGACAATGCTTAACGGTTGTCGCTTAACAATTTGCTTCGTAACGGACGTCTATATGTCCACAATATGCACGACGACAACGACACGCCCACGACAAGCGTCGACGTCGAGCGTCAGCGTTGTCGCTTGCTGGCCCGCTTCGGTCTGCCTGCGTTACCGTTACGTTGAACGAGCCGTTGGCAACTAGTCGGCCCAAATGGCCACCAGTGCCGGCGCCTGCGTTGCGCCTGTACGCTAAACTCACCACATGTGGCAGCAACATGCCGCACTGCAACATGTTGCTGGCAATTGTGGCCAGCGAGTGGCCATACAAATTTGCGTGGGCATTCAACAAATAATCACAACAGCCCGCTGCACATGCAGCACCACACGTATTGTTGTCCTCACCAAAGTCTTAGCCCATAGTATTCAAGCCAAGTTAATTAAATGATATATGTGCCTGCACATGCAACTTGACCAGAATCAAAATCTTGTTGAAACCTGAATTATATCCATCTTTCTCTGCCAGAATATAGGTATATGTATCAGCTTAGCTTATTTATTATTGTTATTATTATTATAATTATTTGACTTAAATTTTCATATCCAGACCGAGAAGCATACGCCTATTAATTGAGGCACCAATGAATAAATAGATGATATTTTATAGTCATTAAAAAGAGAAGAATAGAATTTTAAGATCAGTTTAAGCCATTTTCATATGTTATATTTATTATTAGATATCATAAATTGGATACCCATTTAGTTTGATTTACTTCAGCTTAACTATTATTATCACTTACACATTTCCCTTATAATTGTGCATTTCGTTTAATTTTCAAATTGGTGCAACCAAAAACAGTATTTAGTTTATGGGGCAGTTGGTTCCAGCTGAGAAGAGCATAGATGAGGAAATCTTCTTTTAGAACAAAGAGTCTTGTGTCTTCAGCAGGCAAATCGTAGTTTCTAGCGGAGATCCGTGGGTTTTATATAGTAAAAGAGTTTGTCTAGGAGAGTAACTATGGAACGAATTTTCTTTTGACAAAATATTCTGACCAAACTCACGAAATATGCGTGTTGTGAAGTTGCGCATATTTGGTACAAAAAAATATCATCATCGGGCTACTAAATCTTATAGTTGCCATAGGAACGAGTTTCGAGATGAGCATCGATATAATTTATACAGGTAGCCGCCGATAATAATGTTTAATGGCCACGCCCTCACCTGTGCCCATAATCGCCAATGTCGATATTTCGGAAAGTGTAAGTCGATAAATCCGCATAGCTCCCACAAATCTAAATCTAAAGAGAGCGTGACCCAACTTGGAAGGTAACTTGCTGGTAACCTCCTCCAAGGATCGGCATATACATTTTCAGACCACGCCCACATCCGCCACCCCCAGGAACTTCAGCCCTTGAAATTTGAAATGCGAATATCTTCCACAATTTTTAAGCTAGAGTTACCAAACTTAAAAGTTTCTTACTGGTAACTCGTCCAAGAAATCGATTAGAAATTGGATGGCCACGCCCACTCCGGCTCCCTAAACTGATACACCAGTTGGTGGAAATCGATTAGACCACATATCTCACACAATTTGAAAGCTAGAGTCACCAACTCTGAAAGGTATATTGCTAGTAACACTCTTCAAAAATCCGGGAAAACAAATTTGAGACCGCTCCCTCCCCAGACAACAAAAACGATAAAACCCTTTATATCCCGCAATTTAAGAGCTTCAGTTACCAAACTTGGAAGGAAGTTTGAGTTGGAAGCAAACCGTGAAAAAGTAAACATCCAAACTTTTCCATATGAGACACAATAATAATAATATTGTCATCGTTTAGTTTATTCCCGCGACTAGCTGCTGTCTAGAAGGGTATCTAATCTTCGGCGCGCCTTAGTAAGTTGTATTCCCTGATTTGTTTTCTCAACTTGAGTCCAAATTTTTATTTAAACTCGTGCACTGAAAACAGCTTTGCCATAAAATTTGATATGCAACTAGTTCTTATAAGTCAATGACTGACGTAGGCTAATCAAAGTTAATCTTTCACAATGTATTTGTTTAAATAAAAAATGAAGTATTAAGTCTGTGGTGCAATAAAACACCTTCCAGCAAATGTTTTAGCTAAGCAAATGTTTGGAAACTCTTTCTGTTTTAAGTTAAGTAAATAAAATGTCTTATTTGGTCGGGTGATGATCCATTAGTAAGAAGATATACTTGTAAATTATAATTATAATCTAAAAAAAAATATATATATATATATATGTATATATATATATATATATATATACAGTGTCTCACAGCTTATTTCGGCAGTGTCTAGCAAAAATTTTAATTGCCTGCCATAAACTAATAATACAATATTTTTCAAAAATTCCAAAGACCTATGGCAGGTACATATATTAACCACTATAATGACTATATGACCCCCATAAACTGGGGTTTCCCCACCCGCTAGGTCGGGTTATGTAAAAAAGTACCTTAATTTATGGTCACAGTTTATTTCCAATAGTGGCATTATGGACACCTGGGCGCCATAAAACCCGGATTTTTTACGTCAGGTTGATTATTTTCGGAATAAGTAGACCAATCCTTCGTAGTCACTTTAGTTATATCCTGCATCTCGGGTGCCACCAGCCAACAAGGACTATGGACAAACGGACTACCGTTGAGCAACGGAATCTCATCCTGGAACACTTAAAGATTGGATATTCACATCGCCAAATAGCTAAAATGGTAAATCTAAGACCCACAAGTGTATTCAACATCATTCGGCGCTTCGTCGACGAAAATCGGGTAGAGGACAAGGGCTGAAATGCACCAAACAAGATTTTCACCGAACAGGAGGAGCGGAAGATCATCAGGAAAATAAGAGAAAATCCCAAGCTATCGGCTCCAAAACTGACTCAACAGGTGCAGGATGAAATGGGGAAAAAGTGCAGTGTGGAAACTGTGCGCCGGGTTCTGCGCAACTATGACTTTAATGCCCGAGTACCACGGAAGAAGCCCTTTTTAAGCGCAAAAAATAAAGGGACTAGGATGGCATTCGTCAAAACCCACTTGGACAAGGATTTGGAGTTCTGGAACACATTCATATTTGAAGATGAGCTTAAATTCAACATTTTTGGCTTAGACGGACGGAATTATGTGTGGCGACAGTCCAATACTGAGCTGAGTCCCAAAATCCTAAAGGCAACAGTCAAGCACGTCGGAGGAAGTGTCATGGTATGGGCATCTATCTCGGAAGCCGGCGTCGGAAATTTGGTGTTCATTGAAACACCAATGGACAAGAATGTGTATTTCAATATATTAAAGGAAATTTTACTCCAAAGTGCCGAGAAGCTAGGAATCCGGCGTACTTTCCAGATCTACCACGACAACGACCAGGACAACAGCCAAGCATAAGTCCGGATTAGTACAGTCCTGGCATATCTGGAACTGCCCCCACATGATAATTCCACAGGCCCAGTCTCCAGATTTAAATGTTATTTAAAATTTGTGGACTCTGCTGGAAAATACCATCCGGAACCACAGATCCGATCTCAAGAATGCTCTGCTGGATGAGTGGAGCAAAATCAGTCCAGAAACTACCCGGAAGCTGGTATCTTCCGTGAATAATAGGTTAGGGGAAGTTATTAAGGCATAAGGATATCATACTAAGTATTAACATCCTTATTTAAGTTGTTATACGCCTAATATGTTACTTTTCTAAGACTGTCGAAATAAGATTTGACCTGTATTTTGGATAAGATTTCAGTTTTTGACTAATTTTAGTTAATTAATTAATATTTTAATAAAAACCGAAGTTTCCTTTTCAAACGTGATATAACATAAAACAAATTGACATTTAAACATTTTGCTTTTGTTTCTTTGTTTAAACTTTATAGCACTTTAAAATGTTTGCTAGACACTGCCGAAATAAGCTGTGAGACACTGTATATATATAATTATTTATATATTATTTTATTATTTTCCTTTTCTACTTCAAGTTTATTAATTTTTCTAAATCTACAAAATATCTTTAAGAATACTGTCGATTTCTTCTTATTGTTATTATATTATTACCATAGTTTTTTTTAAATATATCTAAGATAATCGTAGCAAATCTTTAAGAATCGTATCCAAGTCTACATGTAAACACGTGTCTTACTCCAAGTGAATTAATTTAATTTTTCTTATCTCTCATTTCTTAGTTATTATTGTGTTTTATATACTTTGTTTTCCTTTTCGCCAAACTGATTGCTTCGTTCACGTTGAACTGCTTGCAGCCCCGTCCGATGAGAAGACGTGGATGACGCTGACGACGATAAGCTCTGCACCGGATAAATCGTTCCACTGCCTCCCGCTTCAGCCCGAAGTGCATTACACAAAAACACACACACACACACAGTCTGGCTGTTACGTGCGCTCTTGATTGCAACGTGCAACGTGCTAGGCATCGGGTAGGGAGTCAGTCTCTCAGTCTCTCAGTCCGTCAGTCTGTCAGTGTCAGTAACAGTTTCACTGGCCTTGCCAGTCTAGGCTTCTTCTCTCAAGGCTACAGCGAGGCTGGCGCACTGATTGCTTATGGAAGAATCCGTTAAGCCTGCACCTGAGCTTTCAATTGGTCGACCGGTTAATATGCAACTGGCTGTTGCCGCCAAGCAACAGTCTGCAACAAAAAAATAAAAAAATAAAAAAGAAAAGAGAAAAACAAACAAAAAAATAAGTTATTTGCAAAAGAGAAAAGCGATTTAACAAATCCTAACACATTCAGCTCTTGGCATGGAGACATTTTGCGTGATATGTTTGATATTTCTGTTTCTCTTAATTAAATAATTTTCTGCATTCATATTAACGGTTATATATGTGTATATATATGTATATATGTGTGTAAAATGTACAAATGTATGTTGTGATTCCCTAATTAGCAGCTATACGCCTAACGTAATCTGCCAAAGCATAAACTGGACATTGTAATCTTTATATATGTGTATATGTGCGTGTGCATGATGGCTACATCTACATACACAAATACACACAGGCATACATACATACATGCATACATACACACACACATACACACACACATTCATACATACATGTCCATACATAAGTGGAGTCGTCGATCAATAATGCTTTTGCATAGTGCTGCTGCATCCTCACACAGACACACCCCTACACACGCAAACACACGCGCACATACTCACAGCGGTCTCAAACATTTTGTCAACGGCGCCGTCGACGTCGCTGCCCGCGCACTTTCAACTCTATAACTGAAAATAAAACCAAATGCGGTGGCGGCGCCGTCGCTGTTGACGTTTCACGCTAACACTATCTCTCTCTCTCTCTCTCTCGCTCTGTCTCTCCAGTGTGCTCCCACTTGCGCGCTCGTTCGTTGCCATTGCCACTGCTGACTGTGCTGACCGCGCTGCTCGCTTCGTTTTTTGTCGTTATGCTTTGTGCTGTTTGGTGCGCTGCTTCTGCGTCAGCCACTTCGTTGGAGTTGCACACGCTGCCGGCCCGCATTCGTGAGCAGCATTTCGTGCGAGTCGGACGGAGTCGGTCGGCTATTTCTCGATCCCTCCGATTATATAGCCTGTGTCTTTGTCTTATTATTTTTAAATTTATTTATTTTTTTTTTGTATTTTATTAATCTTGTTGTTATTATTTACCGTGGCACCAATTTACCGCTGACATTGTGCGCGTTGTGTGCTCAAACTGTTGCATTCTCAATTCGAAGTTGCACCAAAAAGCCAAGCGGCACAAAATTCATTGAACTCACCGTTGAGTTGCAGCAACAGCCGCCACTCACAAAGCAGAAGAAGAAGAGCAGCGCAGAGCAGGAGCCGCCACAGCATCCCATTCAGCCAGCAACATGTCAGACGGCATTGAAGTTGAACAAATTGTGGAGACCAAGCCAAGAAGGGTGAGACATCCTACACACACACACACTCGCACACTTTACACTTGCAAGCATGCTGCATACACACACATTTAGAATACGTAGAAACAAAGATGTACATATAATGTTATAAGAAAATATTAAGTGCGGCCACAGACGACGAACAAAAAGAATTAGACTTATAAAAGATGCGACAACAGGGCAGTCAAACACCAGCAGCAGCAGCAAAAGAAAATCTGCAGAAACAGATAGAGAGACTGACAGGGAGGCAGAGAGCAGTATACAGAGAGAGAAAAAGAGAGAGAGAGAGAGGAAGAGCGAGAATGAGAGCAAGAACTGTAAGCGCGAGAGTGCTCAAAAGGAAGAGGAAGAGCACACAGACCCAGCCTCGCCAAAAGTTGGAGCCCAAAGTCAATTGTGCGTGTGTGTGTGTGTGTGTGTGCGCGCATGTGTTGAACTTTAAATAACTGTGACTCCAGAAGAACCAGCCAGGGCCAGTAGCAGAACAAATGCCGGTGCCGTTGCCCGTTGCCAGACAACGAAAAATCAGAGAGAGAGAGAATCAGAAAAATAATGAAAAGAAGCGTACTGTGCGTTTAATGCGGGGGAGGATGCAGCCCGTACGCATACATACACACACATACACACATACATACACACATACATACACACATACATACATACATATATACATACATAAGCAGCAGCAAAGGGGTGACATACGCTGGCAGGGAGACTCACATGTGGGCATGGCCCTACCAAACAACAACAACAACAGGAGCAGCGACTATGCATATCAAGTTCAAGTGCGCACATCACTTTACGCACACATATATATATAAATATATATATATATATATATACACTCAGCCATATAAATGCAGGATATATGCATGTATATATGTGTATGTGTGCGTGTTGTACCAAATTCGAAGTCAAAGCGTATATTCCCCATTCAAATTATCAACTGCATAATTATTTATTTTGTTCATATTTGTTGCAAGACGCAACTAAATTGAAGTTTGTATGCAAGCCTAAGAAATTTACCAAAACTTTGTTATATATGTATATATAAATACTCGTTAAATAACCCACAATTAATACTATATCAAAGATATAAAGCCTAAATCAAGTGAAGGAATTGAGCATGAATTAAATTAGTTTTCTACAATAAATAAAAAAATATTATAACAAGAACTAGATACGTCCTTGCTGAATACACTTGTAGCTGTATCTTATCAAACATTGTAGCACGTATCAAGTAATTGTTGCGGTTTCGTTGGGGCAACAACTACTAGCAACGAACATCTCTCGTATCACTCAATGGCAACGACAAATTTGTTGGCTACTGTGACAGTATTCGATTGCGCCGCGGATACACTACTGTGACATGGCTCTAAGCGTGAGTGCGTATCTGTGAGTCATTTGGGGATTCGATTGATTCGGAGTGACGCACACGTACACCAACACACACACGCACACCAACACACACACAACTACACACACACACAATTAGCTCCTTTATTAAGCAGCTATCGAGTCGTCATGACTCAAAACTTAAAAAGAAAAAATGAGATTTGCTTTCAGTTTAGTTTTTGTACAGAGATAAAAAATAATTGTGTTGAATTGTGTTTGCCTCAACCAAATAAAAAGCAGAAAAACCAAACTTTACGTGATTAAAGCTAGCGTTAGTATCTCAATATAACAATAATCATTAAATAATAATAATAGTAAATGATAATAATATCACCAAAAATAGTAATAGTTATAATACAACTACTAGCAAAAATAATAATATTAATAGAAGCGTAACAGATTACAAGTGCTTCATGCTTTTATTTTTTGTTTTTAGGATTTGTTATAAATCAGGAACTAGTTTTTTTTACTTATTTGTACAATGACTTGCGTGCAAGACCTTTTTGTGCAGTGTAGTCATGTCGATAAAGTCGTTCAATGCGATCGAGTGAATACACATACATCCATACATACATCCCACCATACATCCATACATACATACATACATACATATGCTCATGCTCTGTGTACGCATGGCTTATGCCTAATCTGTCTGAACAGAGGCGTACCATTTACGGCTATAACTCAATCAATAAGTCAAACAAAATGCGCACAGCAAAAGCCATGAAAACTGAAACGAAATGCATTCAGACAGGTGCCACAACAACAACAACAATAACAGCAAAAGCAAAAGCAACAGCAATAGCAGCAGTCGACATTATCAATGCCAATGGCAATAAATAATATTGAATATCGTATATGCGGCGTATGCGCAACGTCTCCAGCTCCCACCCCCGTTACCCCAGGTTCTAACGATATCAATGGCATAATTGTTGGAATGGCAGGGTCGTCATTTTAGAAACTATTATACTATTATTGTTATATGATTTTAATTGAGGAACTCAATCATGCGTTGCATTTGCCCGCCCAACCGCCAACACACACACACAGCCAACACTTCCTGTGCCGTAGCTTCCTGATTTTCTTCCTTTGCTGATTATTATTGCTCAGCATTGCTCTTTGTCGCACTCAGGCATGAGTCATAAGTCACACAGATGCATGAGCAATGCCAACAACTAAATAAATAAAATACAAGTTCCTTTGTTTCGCTGCAAATCGAGTCAAAAAAGGGAAAACCAAAAACAACAACTGAACACACACACACACACACAAATCTAAAAAAAAAAAAAAACACAACTCATAAAAGAGAAGAAAATCACAAAATTGCACCCCATTATGCCGGCCTCCATTCCCCACCCCACCCCACCCCCATCGCCCGTCAATGGGGCAAGCGAAAGAGACGCTGATTCATTCATTCAGTTTGTAGGCATCAATTGCATTTTGCATTTTGCGAGCATTTCAAAAACTTTTGGGCAAGGTCTTGTTCCCAAAACTGAAAAACAGCTGCTGACACATTCTTCGCGCGAACCGCCCTCATTGTAGAGCGGCGCTGATATTGGAAATGTTACTTGTTACTTGCTAGCTTATCTGATTCATTATCAAACACCTAATATCCGCTAGCCAGACTAGCTAGCCTTACAAAGTTTTATGTACGCTGAACAAAATTGTGAACCTTAGAGAGCGTTTTTTGATAAGAAATATGTGATTTAACTGACTAACTAACTAACTGTTCTAAACAACAAACAAAATCAAAATCGAAATGCAAAAATGATGACGTATTTTCGAAAAATCAGTACAGTTAGTTACTCGAAATGAACTCTTCCTTCACTTCCCAACACTTGAACACTTCACGTCAGAAAACCAGTTTGTTTTCGGGACAAGCAAACATAACACGTGTCTCACGTCTCTCTTAATCAAGACATTAACTTTCAATAACCAGGCATACACACATAAGTACACACATGGTCACACTTGCAGCTACACTTTAAATATACATTACGTTTATTCATTTCTTTAAGCTCATCATAGCCCGTCTAGGCCATGGCTTAAGAAAACAAACAAACAAATGCTTCGCCATGACTCACACCACTGCCTGAGATATGTATTTTATTATATATATACATATATATTTATTTTTTTATGTGTGTGCGTCGCACTTGACACATGTTTCTCTTGGGCGACATTTTGTTTTGAATTCCTGCAACACACACAGACCTACACACACACACACACACACATGACTCAAACGCTGCTTGGCTTGTGGTTGCTTTGCACTATTTTTGCATTAAGTCTCGTTTGATTTATGTGAAATTTTGTGTGACTCGGCCGGCTATCAGAAAAGCATTAGTGAGTACTAAACGATTTCAATGCTTTACTTATGTTTCGCTTCAATGTACATACATATACATATATACATACATTCCACATTTCATACAGCCTGCTGACTTCTGCTTTCGTCGGCAGTTTATTTATTATATTTTGTTTTGTATCCCGCTGCATATCTTTGTTGCTACGTTATAACAAAGGCCAAATTTATGCGCTGATACAGATAAAATTACTGATATCGGTATTTGTAGACAGTGATACGAATTTTCAATACAATTCCCATACATATTTACTATCGCATTCCACTTCACTTGATACAGTCGAAAATGAAAAAAAAAACAAAAAATAAATAAATAAATACATAAGAACATTGCAGACAAGGATAATGGTATGGGCTGAGTGAGATTTTCTCATTGTGGAGTGGGGCCTATACATTGAATTAAAACAGTCATGGCTCTACACACTCACCCTGAACTATTGGAAAATCTGATTTTCCTTTACGTTTATAATGAAATGTTTTTAATGTGGCTCTTTCAACTGAAAAACGACACTCAGCTTATTTCTAAACAGCATTAAGAATTATTGGACTGATTTTAAAATCAACAAATAAGTCAAATTAGAAGTCATGGAACCGGAATAAAAAAAGAATATGCAGCAATATCAATGAACAATATAATTAATACAATAATAATAGAACAACTTCATCAGTAAAAACATATTTAGGTCGTGCTTTTCAAACATTTTTCGATTTTTTATGAATGCTTTTGAAATACACATCGATTCTTTTTTTCGCGCTAAATATATATAGGAGTTGTGTTAATTATTTTCTTGGAAAGAGATCCACCTTAAGAGACAAACTTATATGTGGTTGATATTTCTTCCTTATCTGATACCACAACAAAATTGGTAATAAATCAAAGGAGGGGCCTAACTAAATTGAGTTATTATCGAAGTACGCTGATAGCACTTTATGTTACAAATGAATACTTATCTTAAAAATATTGTTTTTGGTGTGTGTAATAAGCTGTGAGGGACTGTATATATATGTACGTATGAATATCATACACAAAAGTCACCAGCGACTGAAGTGAAATTTCTAGAAAGGCATCGCTGACGGTCAGTGGATCAGCCCATATTACCACTGCAGTAGCTGTGGACTTGAGATAAGAAAGAGAGATTAGAAAGATTGCAAGCGACTAGCTTGATGTCTGATTAAACACGTATACTGAGCGTATCTGAACAAACACTCAGAGGTGTTGCCCGGCTTTGCATGGGTAAGTAAAAAAAAAAACAGAAGAAATAAAAATCAATAAAAAAAGCAGCCATTCTGGTATTTTCCAATAGATCTGTTAAAATTATTGGGGGAAAATCCAAAATGTGTAGTGAGAACTACTGTGAAAATTTCAAGTTTAGTTTGAGCTCTTAATTGATATACATATACATATATACATATATATATGTGTGTGTGTGTTTGTGTATAGAAGATATGCACTTGGCAACAGATCAGAATTGCGATAAGAAAACCAATCGATTATGGTTTGCCCGTCGAAATAATCTGATTACAAATCGTGTAAGCGAGAATCATCAATAACTTTTACTTTCTTTGCTGGCCACTCCAAAAATACGAACGCATACATGCACAGATAGATAGATACTATGTGTTTGTGTTTGTATATATATATTTATATGGTTTGCAATTATTTAATTATGAGATTGCGCAATCTACACCAGCACTAATTGTCACGAGCAATAATCAAAGCTATCAAAACGAGAACAAGCAAGCACAAGATGTGAGCAATCTAGCTAGGCAAACTATTGCCATGCCATATAATGCCATGATTCTATTTCGATGCGTGTGTCGCCTTGCCGGCTTATCAGGTTAACATAGAGATTAGGTGTGCGTCAATGCTGCACCCACGAACGCACCCTCGAAGACCCACAACATGTTACATTGCAATTAACGCTAAATTGTATTAGTTATCTGGCAAGCCCAGATGTGTGCGCCTGTGTGTGTGTGTGTGTTTGTGCAAATTTATATGTGCACATTTGCAAAGATACCCGTCTTATCAGGGGCAACAAAAATATAAATAAAAAAAAGAAGAAAAAAACCAACAAGAACATTTATGGCAGCTGACAATGTGGTCACTGAGCCTGTATATACTCATAAGTGAATGTTCTCAGGTTCTGTATTTTTTTATTTTTTGTCTTTCTCTTCTTTTTATTCAATCTTTTCTCTTGTTTCCGATTGCAAATTGGTTAGGCGCACAAATTATAGCAACGGTCTTATTTATTTATGTATGCCTGTATTTTTTGCCACTTCTTCTTCTTCTTCTATTTCGTTTTGGCACAGTTTGCATAATTTGGCTTATGTTTGCTTCTGCATAATTAAGTCAGCTCAAATTGTGGCTCTTCTATGTACACACACACACACACACACACACACACACACACACACACACATACATGCATGCATGCATGTCAACTACAGTTTTTCGTCGTGAAAGTCAACGTTGAAATCAAATCTTTTATCTCACTAATTGTTTGTCTCTTGATGCTATACTTCGTATATGAAAACGCACTTTTCTAGATTGCTTGGCGCATTTCTAATTGATATTTCTCACTCACACTCGCACTCACAAACACACACACACACGCACACACATACATAAATTACGGTCAACGAACGCATTATGATTTAATTCTCTCAACCCCGCTCAACTCCTCTCCTCTCCTCTCCCCGCTTCAATCCATCCATATAAAAGACATTTTCGATGCTGTTATTTTAATGCCCGAACTCTTTGTGTGATATCATTCTTGCTATTGACTCTCCCTTATGAAGTCAACCCAAATAAAATACACACATCCACACATATTTGTATACATATACAAATATATATAAATAAATATCTACAGATATATAATATATAAATATAATATATATGCCTGCATTCGGCGCTTGAGCGACAACAAAATTATCTTTGGACCGTTTTTCATCTTCGTTAATTTTTTTTTGTCGGCAGCGTTGCTGATTGAAAATTGTGATGTTTAAATTGTTTCAAATGGAGCACACACACACACACACACACAATTACAACGGAACAATATATAAATCATGATTGAAGTCGTAAGATAAGCTATTCTTCGAAATTAGCTACTCCACTTGGGGAAGCAGCAATACATACAAATATTTGTATGTATGCGTGAAATTAGATAAAATTTGAAGAATTCTATTATAAATATAGAAAGCTCACGAAATCCACTAATCATATTAATGCACACAATACTGATAAGGGAAATCAAGTGAGAGTGTCAGAGTCCAGTGATAGCTCCAACGCCAGCTGCCCAGTTCAACTGCAACTGTTCTCACTGAGTGTTCAATTTAAGAGTGTCCGACTCCAAAATACCCGGTACACAACTCCCAGATATTCTAATTTGTATACACTTTTAATAAATGAAACACATATATATTAGTTGATATTTGTCTTTTGCCAATAAAAGCAAACAAGTCTTATAAAATGCCATGAATTGTGAGTTACACGGTTTGAATGATATGTAAAATTCAATAATTGAATACAAATGAGAAAATAAATCATACTTGTTATTGCAGATTTGTCCTTAAGTATATATGGTTTTTAGCAGTGTATTTTATATCAAAACGAGAGGTATTATTGCATTAAGTCGAAAATGTAATTTTTGCATTATTTGGCATTTTCTGAAACAACAGACAGTAAATTTAGCCGTGTGGCATGCAACAGCAAAATTCAGCACAATAAATTGCCTATTTAAAAAACGGCCACTGAATATTGACAAGTTTTTTCCGGGCTAAAGATACAAACAAAAAACCGACTTCTTTTTATTTATTTCTGTAAGATTTGATCCGTTTAGCGATTTTAAGGAAACTGAAAAACGTTAGTTTTTTATTTGTTGCATATTCATAATTTATGCCGCTTTCCGAACTTAACAAATTGAAGAGCTTTGTGCAAAATGCATTGGCGTGTTTAATTTGAAATTGAATTGTTTACGTTAGTTTTTATAGTTACAGCTATAGTTTCGGCACTTGGCACGGAACCGAATCGAAATGAAAGCGAAAGTATCTGAAAGCACCTTTGGCGCTGCCTGAATGCGCAGAGGCGCCAAATAGATACAGCCACAAAGCGTTAATTCAACACAAAGCAAACGAGACAGGTAAATGCAGGGGAACGGGTGGCAACGCAGGACTAATTAGGAGGGGAGCGTCTTTTTCCGGTCTGCAGCAAATTGCACTGATTGCATTACACAAAAATATAAGCAAGAAAGATCAGTGAACAGGCATTGTTGATTACAATTAATTTTGTGTTGTGTTGTATTTTGTTTCTTATTTTTGGTTGACAGATGCCGCAGGCGACATCGGTCGATAAGGACGCCATACGGGAGGCCTACGAGGATGTGCGCTCCGATCTCACAGACACCGAGTGGGCTGTCTTCAAATTCGATGGGGCGCAGATAATTGTGCATGGGCGCGGCCAGTGCTTTGAGCAGTTCCGCGAGCAATTTGGCGATTCGGAGCGTGCCTTTGGCTACATACGCATACAGATGGGCGATGAGATGTCCAAGCGCAAGAAGTTCATCTTTCTCACGTGGATTGGCCAGGAGGTGGGTGTCATACAGCGCGCCAAAATGTCAACGGACAAGGCGCTCATCAAGGATGTCTTGAATGTAAGTCCCCCCCCAACAATGTTGCAATCGAAAACACAAATTAATCCCTGCGACTCACAGAATTTCGCCGTGGAGCTGCAGGCGGGCGTGGAGGCTGAACTGGACATTGAGCTGTTCCGCGAAGCGTTGAATCGCGCCGGTGGTGCCAACTACGGCACTGGCATCCGGGACAATTAAGTCGGTCGATCGCCATCGGTGTATCAACCATCTTCTTAATTTTTTTTTTTGCGCACCTCTTCATTTACTTAAATATTATGAATTAATTTTATGCGATCTTAACATATTTACTGTACATTTTTTGTAATATGTAATAAACATAAAACAAGAAACGAAACAACAAAGAAAAGCGCTGGATTTATTTTAATTTTTCTTTTTCTGTTATTTAGGATACTTTTTAATTTGTTTGCAGATGCCCTTACTAAATGTGAAAGCGGATGAAGTGGTTTTCTCTAACTTTAACAAATCAATGTGCCCAGAGAACACAGACATAATAAATAAAAATAATAAGATAAATAATACATCAAAAGTGTAGGGAAGAATGATTCAAACTTGGTTATAAATGTGGTCGCTGGACAATTTCTTCGCGTGTGTGTGTGTATCTGTGTGTGTGTGTCAGGCCAATGCATATAAAATATTGATGTACAGCAATATTGGTTTAAGATTTAGATAGGTGACAAGAGTTGGTAATTGTATTAGACGGAGAATAATGCGTTTATAATTTATGCATGTCGGTCCACGTTGTAAATGCCTAAGTGCTGTTCGCGACTTAATTTAATTTATTTTTTTTATTAATTCTTTTTTTTTTTTTTGTTTAGCGATCCCGGAAGAGCACCGAGTGCAACGCATCAATATCCACCTCCACTCCGGATGAGTTTGTGGTAACGGTGCGAGAGCTGCAACATTAAAGAAGACATTGTTATCATATGTGTATATAGTGGGTATAGAGAAAGATTTGAAGTGCATACCTGACCGAGTGAGTGGCACGATTGGAGGAGTGCGGATTGACCAGCACACAGTGCATGGGCTGGCCATCGAACTCACGCTGATGATAGGCATCCACGGCCATTTCGGCGTGCTCCAGAGACTTGTAGATGACCTCCGCAGTGCCCGGACGCACCACGCGCGCATCGTACATGGGCCCAATGGCATTGAACAGCTCCCGTATGTCGGAAGTGGTCACATTTGTGTGCAGATTGCTCACCAGCAGACGATAGCCGGGCTTATTATTTGCCACGCTCAACGGCAGCGGCATCGACATCGACGGTGGACTGCGACGCTGGTGCATGGACATCGAGGACATGGACGCCTGTCCAGACATATGTGCCTTGGACGACACAGTGCCATTCTCATTGGCATAGATGCCATGGGAGACGCGACGATCTGGTTGGGCACCAAATAGACGCGCTCGCAGCGACTCTGGCAATTTGGATGTGGCCACCAAATTGCGCTGACGGCGCTCAAATCGCTTATCCCAATTATCCCCACGGCTCACATGGGACGGCGGTGGCATGGACGGACGCTCCAAACGATTGCGCGACGTTTTGTAAATTGAAAAGGGATCGTTGTCCATTGTGTTGCTGGGTGGCAATGTTATCTCCACACCATCCATATCCAAGTCATAGCCAACATAAGAGCGTCCCAGACGACCACTTACCGGCTGGTTGCTCAAGTGCATCGTGCGTGAAATCTCCTCTGTGGGGACAGAATGCAAGATCATTTTTATAATCGAATGTGATTTTCTAAAAACCTCAATCGAAAAATTGATAAGTGAAGAACAGTGAAGATTAACAGCAGACATTGGACTGTTTCGACTGTTCTTAAATATTTTGGAAAATACACTTACCATCTTCAAGCTGCTGCATGTTGTCATAGTCGACGTAGCCGCGCGGCACAAACGGTTTGGCGGACGCGTTGAAGCGACCTATCATATGCGAGGCGCTTGGGTTAGACTTGTAGCCGCTATGGGACCCAATTTGGTCTTTGGGATCCCACCAGGGCGTTGCAACCAACTCTTCACCTCGATTACTCATGGTAATTGTGCGTTGTCCAAAACATCCCTTGTGGATGATAGCGCCACCTGCTGCAGGACCACCACCAATACCGGTCACTCGCGGTTGCGATCGCGATGACTGTTGCGGCGGCAGTGGCAGTGGCATTGCCATTCGCTCCTTCTTGCGCTCGATGAGCATGTTACGGGCATCGATGCCGGAGTCGCGTTTGTTCTGGTTGAGTATGTCGCGTGCGTCGAAAATTTTAGCGCGCGTCTTCTGGATGATCTTGTTGCGGGCGTCGAAGGGGCGCTGGTGCTGGCCCGGCTGATTGGTCTTGTTGATCCACTTGCGTGGCTTCATTTGAGCGTGGTTAACATAGCTGTGACAATAACGGTGAAAATGCGAACATTAGCAGCGCCATTTTCTTTTGGGCAGGCAATACTTACAGCTTTTTGCCGTCGCTCCGTGGGGGGTTGTGCTCCCGCTTCTGCTGAATAATTTCGTCCAGTGTAAGGTCCACGTCCATTGTCGTTAATTGGCGCGTTGCGCACTCGTAATTTTTGATTCACAAAATGTAGCTGCCCATGCAAGATATTCGTCAAAATTCGTTGCAACTATTTGTCGCAGACTTGATGTTTGCAGTCGTCGCGCAGCGGAAGCCGAACGACAGCCTACAACTATCGATAGCCTTTTGGAGTTGATTTTATTAGACACTATCGATATTAATTATACCATTGTTAAATATGCGCTTCGGTCCATATTAGTGTATTTTTCATATATTTGACTCTATAAATTTATGTCCGTAATGGAAAATGTATATTAGATTGCCATCTATTATTCGCATTGGCTCAGCTTTACGACAACTATCGGCTACTTGTAATGGTCGGCAGATAGATCGATAGGCGAGGGATATCGATGGGGACCATCTTCAGAAAAATAGGAGATGGACGAAAAGAAGAAGTGAGGACTGCATGCGCATGCGCTGCAAGTTTTAAAAAAAGAAATTTAAATAAATTGGTTGTAAAAAAAATTATGAAGTAATTATATATAAAGTAAAATAATGTAAAAATAAATAAATATAAAACTAAAGTAAAAATAATAAATAAAAATAATAACACACAAATATACAAACCGGCGGCAGCAACAGTCGGAACAATCGGCGCGGTCGATATATGGCTTTCGACAGGCAAGGCATAACATTCTCAGTTAAAAAATTGTCCACTATCATATATCTGTGTCGATGCATTGCTTGAGCTTTGCGACGATATTTAAATTCGATAGATAATTCAGACGTACATCACTAGCACCGCTGCTGTTTTCTGTTGTCAGTTATTCTTTTGGCTATAATTATTTTCACATCCACCCGCTAGACGAGCTCTCCAACTCTCATTAAAGGTGCTCCTCGCAACAGCGGCTGCGACTGCGACCATCTGCAGCAAAGTCTATTATTAAGAAACTCTAATAACAGCTCGACGGCTGGAACAGCGTACGCCGCATGCAAGAATACAGGAAAAACACCCAAACAAGAACAACAACAAGATGAATTC
Source organism: Drosophila hawaiiensis (assembly GCA_037043685.1). Taxonomy (NCBI): domain Eukaryota; kingdom Metazoa; phylum Arthropoda; class Insecta; order Diptera; family Drosophilidae; genus Drosophila; species Drosophila hawaiiensis. The sequence goes on from JBAMBA010000217.1 coordinate 504,859, forward strand.
CTGCGTGGTCCCCACAGCCGTGCCCGATGTCGACGGTGAAAAGCGCTGGCAGAGCATACATCGCCGCGAAAAACCGATTGCCGCGAAAAGGATCCGGACGTGATCTTCCTGGGCGATTGCATATTCGAAACACTGCAGGACACGGACACATGGAACCAATACTTTGCACCGCTGCACTGCCTCAACTTTAGCATACGTGACGATCGCACCGAGAACGTGCTGTGGCGCATCGAGAATGGTGCCCTCGACAATGTCAATCCCAAAATCGTTGTCCTCCACGTCGGCACCAACAATGTGGCGAACACTGCAGCCGAGGTTGCTGAAGATGTGCTCGCCAATATGCCAAGGATACGCCAAAAACTGCCCGGCGCCTATATTCTGCTACCGGTAAATAAAACGACAAAATGCACAAGATTTCTTATATTATCATTATCATTATCATGTCCTTTCATTTATTTTTTTTCAATTGCATTTGCAGTCACTTCTGCCACGAGGCCAGCAACCGAATGCGCTGCGTGAGAAGAATGCGGAGATCAATGAACTAATCAAGGAGCACACAAAGGGATTGGATCGCGTGCAGACTGTTGCCATTGACAAGGGACGGCAGTAACAGCCACCATGACATGTTCGAATATAAGAATCTAATCAATACCAGCGCCAAAAAATACTCGAACCATTGCACGATTTGCTCTCGCAAATACTCAATGAAAACGAACCGGAACGCGATCTCACTCCATCCGAATAGCTCTCAGCACTCAGCGCCCAGCACTTAGCGATTGAAGCAACCCGCATAACCCACAAAACGAAATCCAAATCCAAATCCGACCCATCCGCTTGATCTTAGCAATGAAAGTATTTACTCGTGTATTTAACGGGAATTCGGAATTTTTTTGCCCCATTATACAAAAAAAATAACGCAAGTTTCCTTAACCAAGAATACACAGCTTTGAAATAACACATATATCTATATATATATATATATATATATATTTATATATATATATATTTATATATATATTTATCCCACAAGCTTAGGTTTAATGGCTTAAAAGTGTTTTTGCATAAGGCTCAATATGCGCAACACGATATACAAAAAAAACGCATGAAATTTTGTATTTTGCATTTATACTAAATATAATTATAATTACATACATACATACACATACACACACACACACACACACATATATATATATATATATATATATATAAATTAATATGCATATTAGTCATGACCAACAATGAAAAACATACATTCCCTGCATCGTTTCAATATAAATAGGTTTTCTTTTTAACAAATACATATTGATTAATTATTTTTAAATTATAGTTATGAGGTGTGTGAAAGAAGCTGGTGAAATTGTGAATATGTGCATTAAATGGAAATCTGCGGCAGCGAATCAAAACTTATGTTAATATTTGTATGCTGTAGTCTTCAAAGGATCATGTATAAATAAATGACACACGTGTGTGTGTGCAATGCTATTGCTCAACAATTTTGTATTTGTTTAAAAAGTTTGAAAAAGTTTGCCTGCCTAGACAAACAGTGACTGTTAGTTATCGAACATGTATATCGATATATCGATTGGTGAGTCAAAGCGCTGATTTTGCCTAATCTTTGTTTACACCTTCATGATAACAAAAATAAATTAGCAACAAATTTGCAGTGTCTTTTGTTTTGTTGTATATTTTTGGAAAAATCAACATTATGAGCTGCTACGGCTGCAGCCGTAAATATGGACTCTTCTGCAAGGAGGTGAACCGCTGCCAGTAAATGCTCCATATGTTCCCAATAAGTAATTCTAATTGGATTATTTCAGTACGGTTGCCCCAACTGCGGCTATTCATACTGCGCGAAGTGCCTGAAGAGGCCAATCAATGTGCCCCGTCATGACAACAAGGTGCTCAACGTGTGCCTCATCTGCTACGATAAGCTGTCCAAGATGCAGGCCAACGCCGATGCCGACAAAGTCATTGACTGCGACGCTCTGCCCGGTGACCTGGTGACTAAGTTGCGCCTGCCCTCAAAGAACACTAAGTCGCCAGACGCCGTCGCTGAAAAAACAGATGCACTTTTCGAGTTAGTTGCCAAGACTGTCGTAATCATAAGCAGTAAGCCAGGTTCAGTCGTCTATCCGCCCATTGAAAATACCCTCCAATGAGATTAGTCTCTTAAAATGAAAAAAAGAAAAACAGTTTTCGTAGATTTCATACTCAAGCAAACCCTTCCAATGGAAGCTACGAAACAGAGTGATCGGATCGTTAACATTTTTTGCAATCATAATGACTCTCGTATACAATACAAATGCAAGCCTTTTTTGTGTATCAATTTTTGCAGCAATGTGCTGCCCTCTGAAGAACTAGCTGCTGTGCTGTCGCCTACATTTGGTGCTGAGGCCGGCTCAGCGCAAGACACAACAGGCACCGAGGATATTGACGAGAATCTGGACAGCGCGATTAGCAAACGTTTGCAGAATCTGAAGGCTGTCGATGTGACAAGTGATGATGAGTTGCGTGCGCGTCTGTCCAATTTGAGTGGTATGCCGTATCAGAAGAACTATGATAAAAAGGAACTGCTGTTGTCGACGGACCAACGAACCGATCAGGATAAAATCAAAGATCTGCTACAGCAGTTTCTGGGCGAAACGCAGCTGGATCAACGTGTCAACGATGACCGGAATGATGCAATCTCTGACATTGAGAAACGTTTGCGTGCACTTCGCGATGCACCCATCGATAATCCGACCGGTTCGGGAGCTGTAGCAGCGGGCTTAGGAGCGACCAATACTCCAAGCGACAATGAGGAGGAGAACGACGAAATTGTTTTGCAGAATATAATGCAGAAGGTGTGCCCTAAATGATTGAAATCGCTTTTGGGATTTTTTCTCATCTTTGTCTGTGTCTGTCCATTTATAGTATGTGGCCGAAGCACGTTTGCAGCCAACGGGCGATCCTTTGGAGAACGAACTGGGCACAACAAACAATCCCAGCAGCAGCATTAACGAGGAGCTGCCCTGGTGCAACATATGTGATGAGGATGCCGTCTTCCGCTGTCATGGCTGTGACGGTGATCTCTACTGCGCCCAATGCTATCGCGAGTGCCACGACGATGAGGAATACCGTGCTCATGCCAAGGAGAAGTACAGTGCGCCGCCCAATTTAAAGAGAATCACTTCTAATGCAACTTGCTATAGCCCATGCTTATTATATATCTTATTTTAATAATCATTTTGTATGCCCAAGCGTTATGTTTTTATTATTATTATTGATATTTTTATATTTTAAAAGTATTCGGTACTCCTGGATTAAAACAGCTTGTTTTAAGCTAATGTTTACATTAGATGGATGTAATAAAACTCAATATTTATGAAAGTAGATTTAAAGCTAGCTATTGATGTGTTGCCAAGGCGTAATTAAAATTTATTTACATACACAACCCATCATAAAGATGGAGAAATAAATATTTAGACAGAAAGAGAGGGCGAACGAGATACATGGATTGGAAGAATGATGTCAAGAAATAAGTTCTTAATGCGAGTTTAGATATAATTTCCGCATATATGTGTATAATCCAAGAGCATTTAATCTAACAATAATAAGGCGTTTTGGGCTAAACAAATAATTATGAGCACAATCAATTTAGGATGCATAACAAAGGCAATCCTTATCTGTAACTCTGTGCACTGAGTATTTGATGACAACAATTTGCAGATAACCTGCTGCTAACAATTAGCAAAAATATATAGTAACAATTGTTAAAAAAATCTAATAATTAATTGGAAAACAATTGTGAACTGTTGCTGCATAATCCTACAAAGCCACACATACATATACACATATTGCTTTTAACTATATAGTTGATATATATATATAAGTACTGTTATGTGTATTATTTATGGTAAATTGGTCAGTTAATGTTCGCTTTGCTTACAAACTAAATTCGACGCTAATTGCACAAAACAGCAACTGGAATTATGTTTTTTTTTTTTTTTTGTTGTTTTGTTTTTTCTTGGAAGCACCTCTAAATTGAAATGCGCATCTTTTCCATATACTTGGGCACCAAATGCTGCGCTGAGTAGCGCTCAAAGGAGAAGCAGTCGAAGAACTTATCGCGATGCCGGCGAAAGAGTTCCGGATGGCGGCACCAGTTGTAAAGCATTTTAATCAACGAATTGGACGTATTGTAGAGGTTCTCCTTGGGATAGATCTCCGGATAGACGAGCTTGTTGGGTGCAATCGGATAACAGCCGCAATAGGTGGCCTCCAGCATGGCCACGCCATAGAATTCGTGACCAGCCGTCGAGATGACGATATCGCCGGTTAGCAGCGTTTTAATGTACTCCTCGCGTGTTAAATGGCCAAAGTTGCTGAGCTTGGCGCCCAGCTTCTCCTGGATGCCTTCGAAGTCCTCCGGCACCGTCTGATAGCTCTCACCGCATATTGTCACCCGGAAGTCAACCTGGCGCTTGTTTAACTCCAATAGCACTTCCATCAGCAATTTGGGATTCTTGTCGTGCTCCCAGCGATGTGGCCAAATCAAATGCAGACACTCAGGCTCTCCATTCATATCCGCATCCATCATGTGCCGCTTATTGGGAAAGGCATGGAACTTGATGGGAAAATATAGCACTTCACATTTCTTCTCGATGCGCTCTCGGATATGCTTCAGCTTAAAGTCCGGCTGAATGTTTAGAAACGGCTGCACATTGTCCAGAAATGATGTCCGATTGAAGTTTGAATTAAACAGCACAATATCGGCAGCCAAGCTGAAATGTCCAAAGGGTGCATTGGCATTCGAAATGGCATTGGAAATGTCGACAGAGCTGGTCTTACCACGTGAGTATCTCATTGAGGCCATATTGACAGTCACGCTCCTTGACCTCGCGCACCGGATAGACCAGTTGGTTCTCGTGAAAGTAGACAATCTTGCGGCAGATGGCGAGATCGGGTCGTACACCAATCAGCTCCGCCAAGTTGAGTACGGAGCTCGTGAGAAGCACTTTGTAGTCGTGCTCCGGCGGGATTAGCTGCGAGAAATATAAGGCAGAGGTCCGGGCACGCCAGTGCCACTTCTTGGCGGGCAGACTGAAGATCTCATAGTCGCAAAGGTTCAAACCTGCCGGTAGCAAATCATAAGCAATTTCATCAATTAAAAACAACGAAAATAATGATTATATTTAATATTATATCAGTCCTAATTCTTGCATGATTTCAAAAATGTTGACTGGGTTGTGTTCCGAGCTTAAGACATGTTTCCCTCCTGGCCTAGCATGGCAGGCTCTGCCAGGCGACAGATTGATCCACTGGTAGGAGGCGATTGCACCTGATTTCTTGGGACGGGTCTAACCCCCAATTCAGCTATCTTCGTTTTGTTTTGACTCCACTTAAGAGGCTGGCTCCATATTGGAATCTCCATCCCGGAAATAACACAAATAAATATAAAACTTGACTTACATTCGATTAACGTATCGATGAGTTGTTTGTGGCTGCCGCCGAAGAAGGGCTCAATAATTAATATCTGCGGCTTGGCAGACATTGCGCTGCAAGGATGACTTAGGCACTTGGTTGGTTCGGCTGGGATTAATATTTGTTAAATTGTTAAATGAAATGCGTTAAGTTGTACCTTAACCCTTGGCTGAGTTAGCGGCACATGCTTTTAACATACTCCCACTCGAAATATGTCCGAATGTTAACGGATTTGCGAAGTGATTACACACTGTGATAATATTTATGCATTATTAAAATTATTAATTCTGTGCACGTTTCGAACAAACTTCTATTGAGGTTGATATCATATGGGCTTAACAAACGGGTTAACTAATTAGCCATTGGTGTTAAACAACAACTCTTCCCACATGTGCAAGTGAGACGCAACACAAACAAAGCTGAGCGTAATGAGACCAATAGATGCAGCTAAACATCGATAGACCGATTTGTCTGATTATTATTAAATAGCTACTGGAAATATCCTTAACTTATTAAATAAATTTAAAAATCAAATAAACACTTTGTAGCCGCTAGCTCAACTTTAGTTTCAAATGTTTGCTTAGATTTTGCTCCAAGTCCATACTAAAGTTTTTCTAGTACATCGGAATATCCTGCAAATAGTAAGAATATCGTGAACAATCGTATCGACGCATCCCTGATAAATTGGTGGTGTTGAAAGTTCGGTTAGAATTAATCGATATATCGATAATATCGAACATCTCAAACTGTTTTCCTCGACAACTCTGTAAGCGCCTGCACTGCGAAAAGTCTCAATTTTCGTTCACCGTGCGAATAAGTTGCGAAAAGATTTATCAAGATGACCAACGCCTGGAGAGCTGCTGGAATTACGTAAGTAAAATATACGAAAACCATTGCCGAATGCATAATTTGTGCAGCGGCGGCACTTCAATGTCCGCACTCTGCATCAACTACTGTGTGCGTTACGTAATTGTTGTTAGCTATAATTTGCCAAACACACACAGTCAATGATTTAATGGACGACTCATGTGATACTTGTTTGATACTCCCCAGTTACATCCAATACTCGAACATTGCGGCTCGTGTCCTGCGTGAAGCGCTGCGTACAGACCTGCGCGCCAGTGCTGCCAAGCGTAACGAGAGCCACGTGAAGTTCACACCTTGGGCTAACGGCAGGCCAGCACGTAAGTAATCCGTAATCCGTAAACGTTACCCGTAATCGTTGTGCAATCGAAGGGATCCGAGATCAATTAAAAGTTCCAGCCTATACCAATGCGAGATCTGATAATCGATTATATAAATCTCATCTATTTTACGTTCGTGCCCAAAATGTAGACAATTATTATACAATTGTTCTCTGTGTATTGCAGATGAGAAACAATAGTTGTCATAAACAACGAAAGTCTGTCATGTGGCAAGGTGTAAGTTATTGAGTTACTGCCCAAAAACAATGTTGTTGTTGTCATGCATTTGTTGCTCCAAAAAAGAACCAAAATAATAACCACAATGAAACACTAATCAGCCGGCCTTACTGCTGTCTAACAATGCTCCCAAATAGTCATAACGAATGTTGTTTGATTTTACTTTGCCCCAAATGTGTTCATAATTTAACCATTCTGAGTATTTCACCAAATATGCTCTGTGTCTAATATCCCCATTTGCCTCGAGATGAAAAAGAGCGCACAGTCTGACAAAAATCGAATGAAAAATAAGATTCTTATTAACAAATGTGCTACAAAATTCCATTGAATATCCGCCACTTGCCGAAATTGTTTTCAACTTACTGCAAGCGCAGCGTTATTTTTTGACAATATATATCTATATCTATATATTTTTCTAACTTTTTCTTTCTTTATTTACAATTTGAACAGCACGCAAATCGGAAACTGACGCTTCCTAAACAACTGGCGGTCTTCAAGGAGCAATGGCAAAATGTTAAGATGTTTCCATAATTAAATAATACGAATTAAAACAGAAATTAAATATGAAAACAATTTAAAAACTGACCGACGAATATCTTATTAATGTGTTCATATTTTATCTGCGGGTTTACGAAATTTAAGAATACTTTTATCACACATATATAAATATATTTTTATTTTTTTTTTTGGTTTTTTGTTTTTGTTGTAATGCGAACAGAAATGCAACAGAACAAACATGAAACAATTAATACAAACAGAATTATTAGAACGCGACAATCACCAATATTTATATTTATATACTGCTATTTTCCGTCCTGGGCAAGATTGTAGAAATGCGGCCAAGTCTGGATCTCTTCGAATAGCCGACGACCGGGACTTTCCGTCGAGTTGCATTGGCAGTGGCAAATTAGGCGATAATCTGTGGCCATGTGTCCATCTTCGACGCCACGAGCCAACAGATTGCGGCACATGTGCAACGCATCCGGCGTGGGCAGACTACGCATGAAGCAGCCAATGAAACCAATGCCTAGGGCAATTTTGTTGTAGCCCATGGTATGTGCACCCAATGTCTCCCAGCCGCGCCCCTCATATATGTTGCCATCACAGCCGATAAGAAAGTTGTACGCAATATCATTCCAGCCACGACTCTCGATGTGGAAACACTGCACAAACACCAAAAACACAATTACATATTTGAAATCAATCTGAATATTCAATAAGAAGACACTCACCTGAATATCGCGTATTAATCGCACATTGATTGCCCGCTTCTCGGAGCTCTCTGTCGCCGTGTGTACTATGGTGGTGCAAAAATGTGAAAATGGAAAGTTAATATTTCAGGTGTATATATATAATGACGATACTTTCTATCTAGTTAAGTGCTAGTAAACGGTCTTTATTAGCAAGAGAGCCAAGTCGTGTGTTTAAGTCTGGTGACATTAACTTATTTTATGGACGGCATTTACATAAACATTTTGCATATGTTGGGATGCGCATGTGGATTTGAAACAGATATTTTCAGTTTGCCACACCATATTTATTTGTGTAACAGAAAACAGGAATTATGAGCAATCCATTCAGTTGTTGTATATATACGGATATATATATCTTACAAGCTTCATTGATTGCATTGATTTGGCTGTTGATGTTTATGAATATATATGCTTTGTACCCTCTGCACTCGTACTACGTATCTATATTTGCCGCTGCCTGCGCCGTAGGATTTCATACTCACATATGACAACATATTTAACGGGACGCTGCAGCTTCACGGGCGGTTCGATCGGCATTTGGGCTAGCCAGGAATGGCGCGGCACAATGGAACACAGCTCTTTGGGTAATTTGAATTCTGTTAAATATGAATTTCAAATTGATATTAGGATATATGTTTAATGTCCAGGTAGTGTGTGTGTGTTGGTGTTGTTGCTTACTTACTTTGGCTATTGATGAAAACATCAGAATTGATACGCTCCTCCGCCTCGTCCAGTTCCTCCTCGCGTTCGTTTCCGCTTGGATCGGGTGCTTCGTCGAGTGAGGCTCTTCGACGCCCTTTGCGTGAGCTGCGCGGGTGGCTGGTCGTCTCTGCGATGATCTGTATATTACCGTTGATGTTGGTCACATTACCAATGTGCACATTGGTGGAATTACTGATGTTCACATTGCCAACGGTCTGAATGCTGTTGATCGAATTCAAGAGATCGCGCAGAGTGTCTCTTATAATGGAGCCTTTGTTAGCGCCTGCCGTATGTGTGTATTTATAAATAATAATATGCGCATCACTCTCAATACATACATTTCCATATGTGTATGTGTATGTGTATGTGTATGTGGTCAACTTTTATTACTCACCCATTCGTGTGCCCAGTGCGATGGTGCTCACTTCTTCTTCGCCAGTATCGTCGTCATCGTCGTTCTCATTGCCTTTGCCATTGTCGTCGTCTTCCTGCTCGGATGTGTACGTATGCTCGCTATATTTGTAGTCATCCAAACTGTCCACCACGGATGACTCGGCTATCGATTCCAGCTCATCCTCCTCCTGAGCGGCCAACCACTCGCGGGTGCGCTCCTGAGCCGCTGTCATTGTGGGCATATTGGACATTTTTGGTACTTACAATTTTGTGCGCTTTAAAGGTTTGTTTATCAATATTTTAATAAATGTTGAAAACGAATGTGCACACAGAAGTACATACATAAGTATTGGTACCTACTTGATAAGTTGATAAGATATGGGGATATCGCTCTGGCCCGGTCAGCGCGAAATGACGAAATGTAATGCCGACAGGACAGTTGGGGATTACATTTATTTGGGAAGAACCCGAAAAACTCAATACATGCAGACATATGCCAAATGATTCGCAGTTTTACATATGGTACAAAAAAGCAAAGTGATCGTCATCCGAGGCAAGTACGCTGCTAATTGATAAAGAGAGTGGCATATACAAACGTAAGCCTTGCTTTCGCTGAGCTGAATTGTGTACATATTTATTGCATTTATGCTAACATAAAATTGCAATTGCTACAGTTACTTTAAAATGCTACAACAACTAATGGAGTATTAAATCAATATGGAGTAATAATAATATCATCTTGCCCGCATTATATATGCAAGTAACGATTTGAGCTGCATACTGGGCTACAGCGATTGCGATGTATTCGTATGCTGATATCGATATATTTATATGTCATAACCAATCGTTATCGCTCATCGCAGTCCCGATGTCATAACCTCCTCGTTGACGGCGACCGACTCTACTCTGCTGCATTCGTAATTTATTTAGCTTGAATAGTTGTGAATTAAACATTTGAAGCACTCAAAATGTTGACGCTGCGACGTGGAGAGCAGCTGCGTGCGCGTCTACATGCCGTCTGCTGCCGCTACCTGACCATCGGCAAGGCAGAGCCACAGGCAGCGGCAGCGCCAGTGGCCGAATCAGAATATAGTGTGGAACCGGAGTATCCAGCCATTAGGGATCTCACCTACAAGGCACGCAAGCAGCAGACCGCCGCTGAGTGGCACGAGGAGATACGCCAGCTACCCACCGTCGAGGAGAAAATGATCAAAATAAATATGCCGCGCTACTACGGCTACAAGGTGGTCGATCTCAATGATACTAAAGTGCCGTTTAACGCCCTGCCGCTGACGCAGCATTACACGCGCACCGTGCTGGAGTTAGAGGAGGAGCTGCAGCCTGGCAGCAGTCCCGCGTCCAAGCCAGCCGGAGCCGTCGACGACAGTGAGATGGATTTGGATGTCATCGTGAAGGTGGCGCGTAACGATATTATTGAAGCGTTGGAATATGCCCATGACTGCCACAAGTAAGTCAATCAAATCAGCCTGCAAATCGGATCTAATCCAACTTATGCGTTGCAGACACCAGCAGACGCAGCTGGTGACACCGCTCGATGCAGTGGCAGGCGAACAGCAGCTGACCCAGATTATTGTGGAGCAGATAAATCGTTCCGCATTGCAGGTGCTTGGCGCTGATTTTACGCATTTGCATGACGTCGAGATTGACTACAATCCACGGCACGAGGCATTTTGGGCCGTCGGCGGCGTTGATCCGCCCAAAAATGTGTTCAAATCAAAGAAGGGCCTTGAATGGCAGAAGGAGGACGCCAATGACAGCGTTGACCGTCTGGTGCAGTATACTGGCGCGCCGTATTTGGCGCTGCGGCATCATCAACAACTGCCGCCGTGGAAATCGGCCGAGGAGAGCGAGAATCTGACGCTGGCCATGAAAGTGCCGCGCTACAAGCATGATGCACGCACCTTGGGCTATAGCACCACGCATCAGCATGCTGTCAACGTGCCCGGCTACTGGCCAGCACAAATGCGGCCAATTTCGGATTGCTCTCGTTTCAGTCGCGGGCACATCTACAGCTGCGTCCGGACTCATACGGTCAACGTGACCAGGTAGAGGCACTGCATGCGCTGGCCATTCAATCATCGTACGCCTGGCTGCTGGCGCAGGCCAACTACAATGGCTTCAATACCTACAACGAGCTGACCTATCCGCTGAACACCCAGACTGTGATCACAAACGGCCGCGAGTGGAGCTTCTATGAGTATCAGCTGAACACGCTGCTGCTCCATGGCTCACATGTGGATGCGAATGCTAAGGTGAACTTCTGTCGGGGCACAGCACCGCATCCGCTCTATGCGGCAATGTCGCCGGAGGGCAAATGTGTGGACTTCAACGATGCCACACTGCGCCGGTTGCTTGGCGTATACATAAAGGTGCCGAGCATTCGTCGCGCTGCCGACGAGCTGTTGCCCTATGTGGGTGGAGCAACGTTGCGACGTGCCGCCGATTATGAGAATGGGGAGCAGCGTGAATTTCTGGAACGCACATTCAAGCATTTGGCCTCGAAGCGTCCTCGGCATCTGGAGCTGCCTGAGGTTTACATGTGGGAGAAGCTGTACAAGATAGATAACAAGACACGGCCGATGGAGGCGCGTCGTCGCTTCTTTGAGCGGGACCTCAATCCGTGGAGACGCACTCTCGACCAGCACGACAAGGAGTATGTGCCGCGTGTGGTGCGGCCAGGTGGACGCAAGAATCGCGAAGGGCGCTTCAAAAATACCTATTATCCCTAACTGTTGCCACATCCGCTCAATGTTGAGGTTCCATTAACTATATTTTAATGAGTTTACCAACTACAATAAAATTTTGTTTTGTTGCAAAACGCAGCGATTTTCAAGTATAAAATAATAAATAATAAATCAAAAATAACAAAATTACTTATTTCAAAAATAAATAATTGCTCCTATCAAGTTCTGTGCTAAACATATTGTTGAGGACAGTTCTGGTCCTGGTGATTATTGCGCACTTTGTCCTTTCGGATATCTATAAAGATATGTCCGAATTATGCGAAATTTTCTGTTGTGTTTTCAAGTCGCCTGTTTTGCGCCTCAAATTATGCAATGTTTTACTCAATTCGGTCAGTGCGGCAAACTGCAAAGAGTGACCATATTTCCCACCCAAAATTAGTGTAACTTTCCCGTTGTTTACGTGCCCCTAAAAGTATACCATACTTTTTGCGCCTATGAGCACTGGTCCTTAAATCCGTTAAACCAAACAGCAAAGTGCAAAAGACTGTAAAATTACCATATTTTTCATTCATAATTACAAAAAACAGTTTTTGGCACCTTAAGTGTTTGTTAGATATTTTCAATTTCATCATACAAATGAGAAGACCCCAGTAAAAAGACTTTTCTTCATTTAATTCCATATGGATTTGCATTCTTTAATATTCCTTTTTTATTGTTTAAAACATTTTATTTAATTGCATATTGTATCGTTTCTTGCGTTTTATTTACTAAGTTAACATGTTTGCCGTTGAGTAGTTGTTGGCATTTAAATTTTTACTGTTAAATTTTTTTTTGCTTTTTTATTTATATTTTTGGTTTGCTTTTATTAGTGTTAATTAGTTAATGCATGTATGTGTATGTACGTAAATGTATTTTGCTTTTCTTTCGATTTTTGTTTTTCATTTGCTGTGTAATATTTCTCTTAGGGGTTTTGCTTGTGTTTATTTTTTTTAAATAGTTTCCTTATGTTTTCTTGTATTTAGAGTTTTGTTTAATGTTGCGTCTTGTTTATTTGCATTCTAAAATCATGTTTATTTTCAACTTTAATTGCTTGTGTATTTTTAGTTACAACCATACAACCATATGCTTTTTTATATAATTCATTTTGTTGCATTCATTGTTTTGGTTTTGTTTAAGTTTTATCTTATTTATTTGTTGCAATAATGTGTTCTGCCGAATTAAATTGGAATTCGATACATCAATCGAATAAGCCATATAAAATATTGATAGCTACAATTTGTGGCATTGTTGTGTCGTTTTATTGTCCTAGACCAGTGAAGTATCAATACTATCTTTTATAAGTGTCAATATAGGTCAATTTCAAAAATTTGTAAATCAATAACAACAATTTTTGATTGACTATTCGAAGAGAGCTCCAACTGTTTGATGGAAAACATGCCAAAAATTATGCAACATGTTATGGCATACAACATACGAGTATACCCAAAGTGTTAGAAAAGAAAGAATCTCGAAAATGATGACGTGAATTCTACAATGGCCATTAAATTGAGCATTGAAGATTCTTTTGGTTGTCAGGCTATTTGGTAATGAATTCATTGTTTTAATATGTGCTGTAACAAACTGTGTAATCAATTCAATTCAAATTTCACTTTTAGATTAAGGACTTTGTTCTTTGTTCTTCTATGTGTTGTGTGTGTGTTGCGTGTTGCGTGTATATGCTTAAGTTTATTTTATTATAGTTTTCATTCATATTGTTCTACGGTTTTGTCTTTAATTACCATTGGAATGTAAGTCACGAGCTCAATATGTAGCATTGGCCTAAACACTAGTTTTAGTTATGTATTTATGCACTTACTACATACATACATACATATGTATATCATATGCAAGACAATGTATTTAAATTACATTGTTTGGCCTGTAAATTTGATGCATTGTTGTCATTTAGCACTTAATTGCAACACTGCTAATAAATATGTTGGATGTACTTAAGTATCAATTTACTCAGATGAATTTGCCTTACAGCTAATATATTTGTCTTATTAAGCCGGCCTAAACTAACTTAGTTGTTAACTCATCACCAACGAGAACACACTTTATATATATATATATATGCATATTACTGTCTGTGTGCCATGTGGTCGTCTATATATATATATATATGTATATATATATATATATATGTTTGTGTGTGCTTAACGCTGTCACCTTAATTATTATTTTTAGATTATTGCTTTACACTAAAATCATTTGTAATGCTTTAGTATACTCCATTTATTGCTGTTAAATGTTAGTATTGGACAAATCATACGAAGACCTCAATTCCGCAAAGAATTTCAAACGTGTAACACAAAATACAAAATACATGCTTGAGTGAATATGTACTATTTTGCATGCTTCAATTTACATATATAAAAATTACTTCTGCCAACTGTTATTATGAAAAGAAACTCTCACAAAAATGAACCTTAACTGAAGAACCACGACTTGAATAGTATTCATATATGTGTCTGCTCTGCTCTAATCTCAGATATTCAAATTTTGATACTGTGAAAAATATGGCATATTTACTTTGCAGGTCTCACAGGACCTATATACAAAATTACATTCAGCTAACGAGCAGTAATTATGAATGGAAATTCTCGAAAAACTAAACCTAAACTTAAGATATATTTCTGACTAAGAAACTTGACTTGAATAGTATTTAGTATATGTGTCTGCACTGCTATATTCTTAGGTTTACAAATGTTGAGACTCTGAGTTGAGGAAATGACACGAATATGGCATATTTGTTTTGAAGGTCTCACTCTTAGTATATTTATTACCATTTATGTATGTTTGATTTTCAATTGAAAGTGTTTCGAACAATTTGCTTAGATATGTGTACAAATCAAGCAAAGCCTGTATAAGTAGTTATTTATATTTATTTCTTTTTTCCATGAATGTTGAGAATAGTTCTTTACGCATAGTTGGTATCATCTACTCATGTGTGTGTGTGTGTGTGTGTGTGTGTGTGTGTGTGGGTACCTTTCATTAGTCCTTCCACACTTTTTTCTTTATTTGAAACTAAAGCAAGTTCAATTTGTTTGGTACTTGATATATGCATAGAGTAGCATGCATTCTTTATTTTTGTATTTCTTTTTGTTTTTTGGAAACCGAATAAAGTTGAGGTGCTCATTGAGTTCGTTGAGTAAGCCGTTTACATATACTCGTAGTTGTTTATACTATTGTAAGTGGATGCCAATTGAGTGTGTCTTAAATTCCTGGCATTTTAAGTGATTAAACCATTCTAAAGGGGCACACAAAAAAATATCGAAAAATCGAAAATTATTTCTAAACGTCAATTGTCAATACATTTATATATGTATGTGTGTGTAAGTAGTTCCATAACCTTTACCTATTGTCAAAATGATATTTATAGTATTATTTTTGGCGATTGTCTATACATACTCGTATATGTGAAATTACCTAAATGTTAAATGGCTCAAACATTTTTTTAGTGAAGAAGAGCTCGAAAGAATAATTTGGTTCTATGGCTAAAACAAAAAAATGACATTGCAGCAATGCAATTTGTTGGTATTTTTGAGCAGGATTTTTGAATAGATTTGATGAGCAAATATCTAACTTAAATTTAAGATTACTGCTGCTGATTTGTTTTCTTTTGTTTTTTTTTTTTAGGCAATCCTGTACAAATCTGTGTGAGTCCTTGAATGTGATTTGATTGAGACATTTTCATATGTATAAAACGCAGTTGTTGCTAATATTCGTGATTTTGAATACTTTGTGTATGTTTGAAACCATTTACATTATTAATACATATTTAAAATGTAGCTCTTACTAAAAAAAAAGGATTATCAAAAACGGTTATTTTGGGCTTTTCTTTTTCATTTTTGTTGTTGTAAATTTAAATAACTTATCTCAATCACAAATAAACAAATTGTACAACAAAACTGTTTGGCAATGCTACGAGGAAAAAATTACCCTTTAGTTGTTGTTGATTTTGTTGTTATTATTATCGATACACTGCGTTTTTAGTAGGCTTTAAATTTTGCGCTTCCCTTCGGGTTTTTTTTTTAAATTATTTGTTTTAACTGAATTGCTTTTGGTAGTAAATTCGCTGCCGAATGCATTTCACATTAATTGGCTCTAGTATTCAAGCAACATTTAGTTAAAAGTTGATTTAAGTAGATGTTTTTAGTATTTGAGTTTTTATTCATTTTTGTTATTATTTAAATTGTAGTTTCGTTTAAGTGCGTAATTCAAGCATTTTAAATTGCATTTAACAAGTATTATATATATTTGGAGACATACATAATCCAGTCGTTAGCCGCCGAGCAGGTCATAAGGGCTTGAAGCTGACCGCAGTACTATACTTGAGGTAATTCCATATATATATATATATATAAACCAAATCAGTGTAGGTAAGAATTTGGAAAATCCCTGATGTGAAACAGGTCTCAAGGTTTTCAATATGTTCAAATGGATAGTGAAATCGCAGATACATATTTCACTAATATTAAAACTGCTCTGGTAAAAAAATCGGAATCAATTGCAACTCAAAAGTGAAAAAAGTAACTTTTCAAAGTGTGGTTAATGCAATAATTGTATTTTAAAATGTTCAATTGACAAATAATGGAAAGTGTTTTGAAAATGAACAGCAAATCACTCGAGATTCAGAAATGGTAAGGGGTTTTCAAGTATTTAGGTATTCGAATATCCAAAGTATGGATTTCATAAAATGTGTTTTTAGTTGACTATAAAATTACCTTTGAGCAAAAGTTCGCATCGTCAGCAGGCGTGGAAAGCATTTCGTTAGTTTTCTAATATATATGTTCAGTTTGCTGCTTTATAGCTTCAAGCTTTTTTTTTATGGTCTTTATGCCAATTGGCTGCGCAAGCTTTGGACCAATAATATTTGATGGCTACATTGTCAGCTTTGGGGCAGAGCTTTATGTGCAGTCGCTAGACGACGCTAAAAGCTCCGCTGTTAGGCTTACAGGCGGCTAACAGCATTGTGTATTTTTTTTTTTAGTTTTTAACAGTTTTTAGTTTATTTTTAGTTTTTACTTTCGAACGTTTTAGTTAAGTTTTCATGCATTTTAAGTTGATTAGGTTTATAGTATTATTTTGCTTTAAGGTTTTGGTTTAAACATTTGGGTTTAATGTATTTTTGCTTTCAGTTTAATAGTTAGTAAATAAGTTATATATTTATGTTCTTTCTTTTACTTTATCATTTTTATTATTATTACTTTTCTTTTTTTGTGTGTTTTTAAGATTAAGGAAGCCCGTTGCTTTTGTGCATAGCCCCTAGCAGCTTTTGGTGTTTCTTCTGCAGCTGTTTAAATATGTATGTATGTGTGTATGTATGTATATGAATGGCATATTGCTGAGTTACATGTAATTGGCTGCCTAATTGATATTCATATGTTAGTTCATATGGATTATATATGTATGTATGTATGTAAGTATGGTTGTGTTTGCTTTCGCACTGACTATAAAAATACGCTTACATGCATACAATTATTGAGTGTCTTACATGGCTATACAAAAAAAAAAAAAAACAATCCTTAGCTTATTGAGATTTAAATTTGAAAATTCGCTACATGTATATGATAATGCACTGATCTAACGCTAATGTAGGTATATATATATATGTATATATGTATATAGTATTTGGTAATAAGAAGCATGTCAATGTGACACAAGAAATTATAATTCGTTTACAGCGCAATTGTATTGGTTTTTGTTGTTGTTTATTTTTTGTCTGTGTTTTACAATTTGTGGTTGTTTTCCTGTGCTATGCAAAGCAAGATACATATGTATAAATTGGCTAAATGTCTTCTATTGTTTTATTTTCGATTGCAACAAGTATTCTCTCTCAAAAAAAAGATGGAAATGATATACATGTCTGATCTGGGTGTGTGTGTGTGTGTATACATATGTGTGTTGTGTTGAATATTTTCGATTTTTCTTATCTGTAGTTAAATACTTGTTTTTTTTTGTATACGCTACGCACGAATTTGCTGTTAACTTTTGCTGTTCTTTGTTGAAATTTCGTTTTAAAATTTGTTTGTCTAAATTATGTTTTTTTTTTGGTTTTTTGTTTTTGTTTTTTCCACATTATTATGTTACTTAAGTATTTGTCATATGTATATTTGACTAACCTCTTGCTTTATACGTTATCTAATACTTATGCTAAGTATTGTAATTATTATTACCTTTCTTGTTATTTTGTTTAGTTTATTTTTTATAAGCATTTTTTACTTAATTTCCATTTGCTTTTTTTGCATTTATATGCTACATGCTTTTATGTTTTACTCATATATATATATATATATATATATATTTATATGTATGTATAATATTTAAAAATAGTTAACTTTATACTTTGTTTTCAACTCCTTCATCCTCATCGGGTATGCCGTTTAGCTCCTCTGCGTTGATCTTACATATGCTGCTACATTTGCATTTCCTTTTTCGATATCTTAGTTGTTTTCGGATTTCGGTTTTGTTTGGTTTCGTGTTGTTGTTGTTGTTTTTGTTGTTGTTTGGCCATGTTGTTTGTTATTTTAGTATTCAGATGTTGAGTTGATCCAGTAACAACAATTCAAATCGAACTTCCGTTCGATTTTTCACAAGTGTTTGTGGTTGTCATTTATTTCGTATTTTTTGTTTTACTTTTTTGATAATTAATTTTTATGTTTAATTTAAAGAATGCGGTGCAAATTGAGTGCTTATAAAGGTCAACAATGTTAAATAAGTCGATTCAATCACGTTTTGCGAAAGGACACGGTACAATTGAAGCTGTGCAACTATATATAAAAGTACTTATTAGATATACATAAACAGATTGCGTAATGTGCTTTTGGTACTGAGTGCCAAGCTGATTTCAACTGTCCATTGCCAATTTCAATGCTAAAAAGCCAGGTTTTAACCATTTCTCTCATTACTCAATTTAAGACATTTTCTTCTTCAAGTTGTGGTTGCTGCTTGAAAAACAAAAACAACAAAATTAAATAAACAAAGTCCAAGCAACTAACCGGATTGCGTGTGTGTGTGTGTGTGTGTGTGTGTTGTCTATGCATTTACTTTTTCTTTTCTTTTGTTTGTTTGTTTAATTATTTATTTTTTACTTTTTGTTTTGTTCACTTCGAATTTGAAATTTATTGTGACTGGTTTACGTTTTGTTCATACAATTTTCTATCACAGCAACATATTTGTATACGCTATTTTACATACTAAAAATAAAAATCATAGAAAATATAAAAATACTAATAAATGAACAGTGAATTATTTTACAGTAATAAAAAACACAAGTGTAAATTATGAAGTCAGTAGATAAGGAAATAACTAAAACCGTCGTACAATAATATATTATTTTATATTTTATTGTTTAAAAAAAATTATCTATACATTTTATAGTAATAAGCTTTCATAATTATACTCAAGTGAAAGGAATCGAATCGAATCCAAAAGAACATTAAGTTGAAAAGCATTCATTTGTTTATGTATTCTTTACAGGGTTTTCTTTTTGTTTTAGTTTGTTATTTTGTTTTTAATATATTGGTTTTTCTATTAAAATTGTACAAAAGTAGAAATAATATTTGTACGACTTGTCTCAAAACGAAGGGTTGTGGACACTGTTGAGAGTTGCGTGAAGCATTTACGGGAACTATAAAGAACACAAATAATAAATATAAAAAGACAAGTTCAAAATCCAGCGACTACTTACAATGAAATGTGGTGCCGAAAACAATACAGCCAGCGTGGCTATAATTGTGAAAAGCGTGAAAATAATAAGGCACAAACGATCCACGACCATTGCGGCAAATTTCCAATCCCGCGTAATATCGCCTGTTTCATCCTCTTTCTTCAGCTGCAAATAACATCGATCGATTGGCAACCGGCCATTTGACCGCAGTTCAGTTCAGCATCTACGCACCTGATCGGTTATCCAACGTAGCTCCTTCAGTATCAGGGCGAGCTCATATTCGGCCGAGGAGCTAAGACAGGTATGCGAAATGGCCTCGTGCATGCGAGCATCGGTTACGGCGGCAACGGGTCCAACTTGGCCCACTTGACCCACTGGACCCACCGGGCCCACACTGCCATCGTCGCCTTGCCTGTGAAAACAACTCATTGAAAACCATTTCATCAATATGCCTTTCACGTTAAACGCTCGACGATTCTGAATATAGTATGTATTTACAATGTATATGTATCCATACACTGAAAAAACAAATCACCCTGTATTTGTAAAAATCCATCTCCCTTCGTAAAGCTGAATTTTATTCTGTACTTAATTTCATGGCACATGTTTATCAGATTTACAAAAGATATGTCTAATTTCCAGTGTGTTCTCTTTACATGTTCACACAGAACTCTGACAATACAATTTTTCTTGTTAATTATATTATCATTAAACATTGGTATTTTTATCATTTATTTTATTTTTGTTTTTTGTTTTTACGTAGCAGAAAAGAGTGTAAATTACTATTTTGTACTTTACAGAAGAAATAGGGATTTGCATTTATACTTTTAGAAATATTTTCTAATATTTAAAAATGTATATTAAATATTGAAAAATAGAAAAAACCTTTTGAATTTTTTTTTATTTTAAATTTTCGAAAATTATTTAACAAAACAAAACAGAAAATATTCTTAGTTTTCAGAGCTGCTTTCAAAAGTGCATGCCATTTTTTTTTTTTTTTGAGTGTATGTAGCATACGGCACCCACTTATTTGCTTATTTGGAAAGTATTGCTATTGACATGGCAAACACTTGAGACAGTGATGCGATATCCTTAGCCTTTTCATTTTGTTGGCTTTTGTTCTCGCTGAGTGTCAGACTTAAGAAACTGCACTACAAGACAAAGCGAATGCGAGTGACAGAAAGACAGACAGACAGAGTGAGAGAGAGAGAGAGAGAGAGAGAGAGAGAGAGAGAGAAAGAGAAGGTGCTATATTTTATATAACGATTTTAATATACAACCCGTTAAACAACAATAGTTATAGACATTGTGCCCTACATTGGCACTGGGCACATTCATTAGAATAACTCGAGTGGCATTAAGAACCAGTAAGTATTTTAAAATAGAATTAAGGACTATTTATTTGATTTGCAGTTATCATTGTAATTGAAGACTTGCGACATGGCTGCATTTAGTTTTGCAATTTGAATCTGATGTAACAAATCACACTGCTATTTAGCAAGTTTTTATGTGATTGAATTGTCTTTGAATTGGAATTGTCCTGCAAGCGATTTGTTCTAGAGCACATGGGTGATGTGATAGTCAGCCTGTTCCTGTGAAGCGCATATGTAAGCCAACTCAGTAGTTTTGTAGGCGTATGTAATTGTGACGGGGTTTGTACTAGCTTATTGACCCAATATCGTTGTCTATTGTAGATGGACAAGTGAGCTCAGCTGAGCTATGTTTTATTGTATACGATGTTCTGTTCTTTTCTGTTCTGTTCTTTTCTGCTTAGTCTTTTATATAACGACTGTATTTATATTTTTCAGCTATAACATTTGTTCATTGTGCTTGTCACATAATGCGTGTCCTTGCCATTTGCCACTACTTTCTTCTGGCCTGTTCAAGTGCTGTTATGTTTTGTTGCTTTTGTTGCGTTTGTTGATGATGTTGTTGTTGTTGTTGTTGCTATTGTTGTATCTGTTGTTGTTGCTATTGTTGCTGTTGTCTCTTTGTTGTTGAGCCACACATATTGTCATTGTCATTGTCATTGACTGTCATTCGAGCCTGTGCTGAATGAGGATGAGAATGCGGATGCGGATAAGGATGTGGCTTGTTGAAGTTGTTCTTGCTTGTATTCGTTTTTTTTTGTTTTTTTTTTTTCCTTACCAATGTTGTCATCTTTTTTTCTGTTTTTGATATCGATAGCCATAGAAAGTGCGGTATCACAAAGTTTGACTGTCAAGAATACACTTCTAATAAGCAAATACAGCCTACAAATTTAAAACACTTTTTCAATACTTTGTCTTGGGCATAGAACATGAGTTTGAATTTAATAACAAGATATACTAACTAACTAACTAATTTACTTCGGGATCTAAGGTATCATGAAATTTTGAAAACACTTTTCAATACTTTTCTCAAAACTTCA
This sequence comes from Drosophila hawaiiensis, assembly GCA_037043685.1. NCBI lineage: Eukaryota > Metazoa > Arthropoda > Insecta > Diptera > Drosophilidae > Drosophila > Drosophila hawaiiensis. The sequence continues at coordinate 526,920 of JBAMBA010000217.1, forward strand.
GTTTCAATATTGAATAGTTTTACATATAACTTTAAAGTTGGATGCAACTGATGTCTGCTTATTTTTCCAGCTGGGTTTGGGATGCTAATATACGAAGAACAGAGTATGCAGCAGTCCGCTTAAATGCTTTTATTTTGTGTCTACATGCAAAAATTACAAATGGAACTTCGGCTTATTTTTCATGGTGCATTGTTCACGGACCATGACACATAAATTTGTATCATTTGTGTTAAAATGGGCACTGATTACTTTATGAACTTTTGATTGAAAATAAAATGATGGATTCGTTTATAAACTTTGCTCTGTAATTGTAATCTGTCGAAACACATAGCGTGGAGCGACAAACATTTGTGTCATTTGAGAAATACCTTTAACTTACCTTGCAATTTAATAAAAGGATATATATATATATATTTTTTTTTTATAAATGCCATCTGGGATGAGATCATTTACTGTTAGACAATATCGGAACTCACCTAAACATTGTCCGGTAATAAGTGGGCTGATGGGGTAAAGTGGCACTGGTGCAGCGATGATTGCAGCGAAAGTCATCATCAATGTCGAGAACATTGGCGAGCAGCGATTTAGAGGATCTATTGCATAAGTGTGAGACGTTAATCAATGGAGAATCAGTTCAGTTAGGATAGATACTACACTTATATAGTAGTATCGATATGTTAAGTACGAGCATTTGATGGATGGTCAGCTGCTAATCAGAAAGTGTATGTGTCACAAACACACACAGAGAGAGAGAGAGAGAGAGAGAGCGAGTGGGAGAGACAGAAAGACAGATAGAGAGAGAGAGAGAGAGAGTTTGGTTACCTTTCCTTGAGCTCAACGTTTTGTATCTGTTGTTTTTTGTCACCAGCATTGGAGGAGCCCGAAGACGAGGGCGGCGGCGGACATTCGTAGCCAACCTGTCCGGGTCTTTGCATGCGCAATATGCAAGGTAACCAATAAAGGAATATTACTCTTATCTGTGTGTGCGAGTTCGACAGAGAGACGGAGTGTGTTGGGTAATGCGGTTAAAAATAATAGCAATAAGTATATTTTTGTAATTTTTTTTTTGTATAAACCGTATTAGTTTTTTTTTATAGTTTGTTATATATATATATATTTTTTTTTTGTTTTCAAGCAATTTATGTTATTGTTTAGTTATTTGATTAGCAAATGTGTGTTTTTTTAATTATAATTCGTAGTGTTCATAAATATATAATGAAATATGTCGTTATTCAGTTTGTTTCGTTTGTTGATGAAATTGTTACGAAACACGGCAGTCAGATAATATTTTGTATGATTTGTTCATGTCCAATGAGAGATTTATTTATTTGAAATTTAAGTTTATTTATAGGAAAATCGTTAACGTTTCAATATGTTAATAATATTCGTATTATTATTTTAGTTTTAAGTTGAGTAACGTTTAGGATAGATTGTTTGTTGTTGTTTGTTTTTGGATTAATTGTTGTTGTTGTTTTTGTTGATGTTAATGTTGTTGTTGAAGTTGTTAATAACACATTGGTCGTATGTGATTGTGAGGGTGTTCAGTGAGTAGGAGTAGGATGGCAAAAAACACGCGCGTTTCGTGGCCAAAAGCAAGTGCCGGCCACGTGAAGAGTTGTAGATGTTGTTGTTGTTGTTGTTGTAGTTTTTGTTATTGTAGTTGTACGAAGAGTAGTTAGTTAGTTGCATAGTTAGTTAGTTGCATAGTTAGTTAGTTAGTTACAGGGAGAGAAAGAAATATTTGAAGAGGCAGTTGAGTTGAGTAGTTTTTTTAAGCGTTGAGAGTTGCCAGTTAACGTAGATGTTGTTGTTGTTGTAGTTGTTGTAGTTGTTGGCCAGAATTTTTGTTGGAAAAATAAAAATTTGGTGTGATTATTGTGCTTTGATTGTCATATGTACATATGGAAGTAACTAAGTATAGATAGAAAGACTTATAATGCAATCAAGTATAATCTTATCATTCATAAAAGAAACAAATCAGACTGCTTGAATTTACTAGATATATAGATATAAATATATGTATGTTATGGACTTTTTTTATAGAAGTTTTAAACAGACATCGCATAATATTCTATTTTAATTAATCTGTATAATACAAAGATATATAAGTTTAAAATATTTACTTAAAAGCATTTTTATTTAATTCAATTATTGGCATTTAAGGTTCTCATAAAAATAACATTTTTACTGGAAACATTTAGAAAAAGTGTGAAGCTTTTGTTACTCAGTGAGGTCTATTTGAAACTGTTAGTTTGTTTTTGCTTAAAACAATTCTTTTAATTATGATTTAGATCAGAAGCTTGTTTTTAAAAGCATTTCAAAGCCGAGGATTGTTCATTTTGAACAAGTCGTCACATTTTCGTGTCGAATATTTTTTTTGCATTACAAAATATATATGTATGAATATATGTACTTTGTGACTATAAATCTAACCATTTGATTAGGCTTTCCTTCGATAGTTTTTGTTGTTGTATGACTTGCAATATGTTTTTCATGCAGCGTAGTATAAAAGTATAAGAAACTAGTTTGTGCATATGACTTGAGGGTAAATGTGTATGCGAGTGTATTAAAAGTTAACTTCATGTCTAACCGTTTAAATATGTTTAGTTTGAGATTAGCATGTATGTATACAGAGTTAGGTATATATGTAGGTATAAATAGTATATACAATGTGATTTCCATTCGGACTACATGTTTTATTATTTTGTTTGTTGTTTCACCGAATGAATGTGTGGAGTGTGTGGACGGTGGGGTGTGGAGTGTGGGGTGTTTGATGTTAGGATTGGTATTTCAAATATTTTGATTGAAATGGTCGTTTCGTTTTTGAAAAAAGCAAGATTGAAAACGTATCGCCGTCTCTCAGAACGCTCAGAAATCGATAAATTCAGAATTATATTGATAGTTCAACTCAAAAATAAATAGTTTTCTTTTTTGTTTTTTTGAATAAGTAAGTAAGTAAGTAAGTAGTTAGCAAGTAAGTTAGTTAAGTTTAGTAAGTTTAAATATAAATATTACCCATTCACTCATTTCATGCGTATCTGGATTTCTATGATGATAATTGAGGATAAGTATGGTTGACACAACTGATGAGGCCACCATAAACATAATGCAATTGAAATAAGTTCCTAGAAGGACACAAAAATTACACAAACATTGTGGTAATATATCGATTTATCGAATTCGCTTTTCGCTCATTCTACATGGTATACTATATTTTGTAATTTTATTTTATATATTTTTTTGCTCTGTTTTTGTCGTATACGGATTATACATTATACGACGTTGGCCGCCACGTCTTTAAACACCTATAACGTTTTTCTTTTTTTTTTTTTTTTTTTTTTTTGAATGCCTTTCCCTGATTGATTTATCGTTATCGTTAAGTAGTTGTTGGTATTGTGTGTGTGTTTGTTGTGCTGTTTGTTGTTTATTAAGTAAAAACTTTATACACATTAATGTTTATTTGCTGTTCTATGTACAAATTCGCACTGTATCTTACATAAAATTTTTGAAGGACAGGAAAACAAAAAAATAACAACAGACTGTTTTTAAGTTAGTTTTTGTTTTTTTTTTTGCGTTTTTTGAGTGTATTGTTGTTGTTCTTTAGTTCTTTCTTAATGCTTACTGAAGTTTACTTGCGGCGTAAGTAAGAGTAAAGTTAGAGAAAAAGTTCAAAGCAGTATATAAAAGAAATTATTAAGTTTATAAACATATATGTATGTATATATTTGAAATATATATATTAGTTTTTTTGAGTTGTTGCTTGAGTGAGAAAATTAGTTATTTTACAGGTGTTTGCCTATCGAATAATACTGGGTATATATTAGTAGTAAGATAAGATAAGAAAATTGAAAAAGCTCTGCGCTACATATAGAACACTGCCTCCCCGCCCCGAAGAACGCCACAAACTTGTGGCCCAATTCAAATGGCGCCAGGTTTCTCTGAGTTAGGAGTTGCACCTTTGAACTGAACCGCGCGTTTGAATTGGTTCGCTTTGAAAACTGACTTCTAAGCTGGGTCTTGCTGCTGTTTGGCCGCTCAATTATATATTGAAGTTTTTGCTCAGTTCTTTTTTTTTGGTTTTTTGTTTTTTGTTTTTTTTTTATTCCTGTAGCTTTTCGGTTTTGTAATCATTGAATATATATTTTTTGGGTTTTTCTTTTTTGACTTTGTGCACAACCAATTATCCGCAATCATCATTTTTTGTTAAAAATCGAGATCTGATTTCGTTCTCCATAATTGTTGAGCTGTAAATTGATGAAAGACATGGGTCTTGGGCAAGGTGTGGGTATTCTGTATCGCTACGGCTTGTGATACTTGTGGTTGTTATTGGTATTGTGGCTGTTGTTGTTATTGTTATTGTTATTGTTGTTGTTGTTATTGTTGTTAGTAATGGCAATTAAATAGGAATGGATATTGTCAGTTTCCTGTTTTTGTTTAGTGCGGTAACATTTGACTGCTTGGATTTATATATACATATTTATCTTCTACTATTTAATTGCATTTATTTAAATTATGCACAGTGAGGGCGCAAAATTTGATGAGCAATTTAAAAAGAAAAAAAGAAATTCAACATTCCGTAAAACTGCGAAACACTTTCTTTTTTTTGTTTGTTTTAAATTAAAAAAGCAACTAACGAATAGCATTTGTATTCGATTTTTGATAAGATAAAATTTCATTGGTAAGTTTTAAAGGCGTCGTTTCAATGTTTAGCAAATTGAATCGAACTTAATAAACAAAAGAAGCAAAACAAATTTTGCCATTTCACTATGCATATTGATTAATAAAATGGCATATTAGCTTTAAATATGATTAATTAGGTTAAGATTTTGGTATTCTTGGTTTGTTTTTGTTGGTTGTTGGGGCACATACACTCCACTATTTAATTGTTGAATTTAAGGCGCATAAAGCGTATGAATGAATGGTTGTTTGTATACAGCAACTAGTCGCATATGCATGTTGAATATTTGAATATTGTGGAATTACCTTAACGATTGGGCAAAAGTGGCATACATCACAGACACAAGTCTGTGTATATGTAGTACCTACACATGTATGATTCTACTATGTGGGTATTTATGTACACATATGCATATGCATGTATGTAAGTATGTTTGCTAAAGGTATCCATTAAAAAGAGCAAAACAAAAGGAAAATGAACATAATAAATACAACATCGTGTCTTTTATTTACAAGTGTGTATGTTTTTCAGCTAATTGTGTTTGATACTTGTGATGTTCTATGTGTGTGCGACTGTGTGTATGTACATGTATGAGTATTCATGTGATTAAGCGTGTGTGGTATGTATGTACATATGTATGTATGGTACGGTAAAGAAGCGAAACACCATCAAACATATAATCAAACACGAGATATGCAGTTAGCAATAATTTTGTATAAGGCATTGGGGTATATAAACAACAAGATTTAGTCTACCCACTACGTCACAGAGAATTCCAACAGAACTAAACCAATTTGTAAAATTGTTAAAGCAAAATCGATAAGCAACACAAAAACTGTAAGACAAATATGTACACATACTTATAGTAAGAAATTGTTATTCGTAGAGCCCACACCAAAATTGAGAATACGAAAATAACATATATCTATATATATACATTCGCTAATCCACTGATCCGCTGATCCAGAAGCCGCCTGACACCAACCAAACTCTAAAACTACATCATCTGTATATATATATATATATATATATATATATATAGATATTTATAATACAAAAGAGGGCAGTTAGTTTCCATTTCCCTAGCAACATAGTAGTATTTGCATAACTTGAGCTGACAAAATATTGCAATATTACATGCAAACGATTAAGAAAAAACTTTGCTGTACAAATATTGTTTTTTTTAAATATATATTTTTTGAATGTGAGTATTTGAAGAGCGAGCTAAAGATAAATATTAAGACAGACAGAGAGAAAAAGACAGAGAGAGAGAGAGAGAGTGAAGAAGATGTAATTATAGAAACAGACAGAGTTTGTTCGTTTGGAATTAGTTTTAATTATTAAATTTTGTTTATTAATTACGGACATTAATTTGTTTCTATATTTATTTACATAGCTGTTCCCATTGGCTGTCTATGTGTTTATGTATGTGTGTGTGTTTTTTGTATGTGTATATGTATTGCAAATTGGCCGTTGCGTTGAATAGTTTGACCATCTGGAGACAGTGGTGCAAGTTCAATAGCGTTTCAAGCATCAATTAACGAAGGTCTCTGTTAATATTGAAGTTGACGTTAAAGTTGACGTTGATGTTGACGTTGGCGCTGCCTTTGCCCCCATTCACATTCACATTCACAACATCCACATCCACACACATCCCGAACGCAATTCAGTTGGAATGTGTATATTGCATGGATTGCCGCTTGACACATTCATATTCATATTCATATTCATATTCATTTTTGTATTCATATATTGTATGAATGTGCAATACAAAATTATTCGATACATCAAATGTTTATTTATCATGTGTGTGTGTGTGTGTGAATGTGTCTTTGTCTCTCTGTGTGTTTGTGTGTGTGGTGTGTGTATCGGAACAGGGCGGAGCGTGGGGGCCGGGGCATGTCAACAGTTTATAGGCATTTGTGTTCTTGCATGCCAACAAGAACGTTTTTTCTTTTACATTATGTGGTAGTGGTCCTTGGCAATATCTGACACAGACATTAATAATGCGAGCACTCGTTGTACGCATAAAATCCAAAATAAATCACAGAATCGAAAACAAAGCTCTACACAAGTTGTAAATAAAATATATAGTTATTTGTGTGTGCGTGTGTATACATACATACTATATAAATACTTATGGTTAAGAGAGAAACTTGGTTAAGTTGCCTAATACTCGACTCGACACAACTCGACTCGACTCTCTCGACTTTCTCGACACCCGCCGACTCATGAATCTGGCCTGTCACTTTTGTTATCTTTTTTTGTTTTGTTTTGTTTTGTTTCATTTTGTTTCGTTTTGTTTTGGCAAGTTTTTGCTGGGTTTCGATTAACCAAATACGAGAGTTTGTCTATCGAAAGGTCCAGAGTGCATGCTTTAAGTTTAATTGCCATACCAGTCCTCGATACGATATAAGGTTCAACAGATGAAATTCAAAATACACATACTACATATGATGGGTATGGAATTAAATTAATACACATGTATATATGTGTGTGTGTGTGTGTGTGTATGTTTGTATCATGAGTATATGTATACGGTCGATAATATATGTAAGAGTGCGTGTTTGCGTATTTGTTTGTGTGTGTGCGCTATATGCATTATCATCTGTGCACGTTATGATATCTAAAATATTTCAAAATACTAAAGTACACAAAGTACTAAAGATCACAATCGAATATATGAAGGAATGACATGCTTAAATAGATGACAATGTTGTATTTAACGAAATATGTATATTGTTAAATCTGAAATGTTGAGAATTTTTGTAATTTTTGTTTAACCCAACTTTATTGAGATATCAATTTAAAGCTGATCAAATTTGGAATGATTGTAGTCTTCGGTTGTATGACTTACACGTGACTTACCTTACAATTAAGCTACAAACGAAAGAATTGAAGTCTGAACACTTCATTAGGGATTATTATTATTGTTATTATTATTGTCCAACTAAATTTTGTAATATTATCATGCTTCAATTTGTAATACTTAGTTATGATGATTCAACAAGTTACCTAACTGATCTATATTTATTGATATAAATATACGTTTATATATCAGTATGTATATGTTTCGATACGCAATGTTTTCTAGTCATGGCACTAATGTGGCTTGTTGTTTTTATGTATCTAAATTGTGATAACGGCATCACCTGGGTGGATCGCAATCCGTCCACCAAATATGGGAGCATACAGAATAATACAATATACTTACATACACACATCATACATGCACACACATATATACATGTATAAGTATCACTTTCACACTTGAGTTATATTATGGTTTGTACTTATGCAAATAACATTCATATTAACAATTATAAATGGCAAATTTAATTTCATTTACACGGACAACACATACAATGCATGTTTGCTCCAGTGTCTGTCTGCATTTTGGGACTAAATGATCCAGACTCTATTTGTTTGACAAATTGCTGCTCACACACACGATACTAATCTAGAGGTATATGTAGATTCATCGACTATCCCCATAGAACTTTCCACTCTTTAAAATAATAAGTATATGGGATACATGCACAAATATGTGAATAAAAAACTTAAGAACTTCAACTTTAAAAACTTTTTTTTTAAAATAACATCCATTTTTTGACTGGATGGGTTTACAAAATAAAAATAGTCCGTCTAAAATGTATTAAAATAAGAGAAAATTATTAAAAGGAACATAAAAGTTAAAATTACAACCATATTTCTTCTTTTTTTTGTACTACGTTTAATTGGACAGGGAGCATAAATAAATATACATTTCTACTTCATGTTCTACGGGGCATATGATACAACTGCAGTCATATACATTTCACAATCGTATTCATAGTAGGGTGCTGAGGGATAGTAACAACCACAATAACTAACAAATACCCATATGGTTATTATATTGATATCATTTGCATAGCGACTGGCGATGGTTTGTGCAAAGAGGGATCTACTATGCTCTGCATATTCTACGCTCACATAGGAGGGTGCTTTTAAAGTCCATTATACCACATATAGATATGGGTGTCATTAAATCGTACTCTTTCTCTATGGCTCAATTAACTAGTGTGTGGTTTCTTTTTTTTAGTTAAAGTTGCTTCTATTCAAATTAGGCAAACTTTTCAGCCATATCGCATTTATTATGTAAAATTCTCGGCAAACCATTGCCAAAACTGTTCCCCTTTTGCTTCCATCTGATGTTTTTCAGTGGCTATATTGTCTCACGTCCTCATATTTATTTATATTTTATCTGTGTTACAGACCTCGAGGCTTCAGTGTTCATATTAGACATCACGAACAAAAAGTATCTTAATATTTATCGCTACACTTTCTTGAATACTTTTTAATGCATTGGGAATTCAAGTATGTAGTTATTTTAGATGTGTGTAGATATTTAAGCTAAGAAGTGGAAAGTTGTGCCATGCCATTTGCAACAGTTTCTGATGTGCGTGCAACTTGGGTTTTGGAAATATATTATCTATGCACGTGATTGGCCCAAACTTGAGATGTGTGCGTCGCATACTACATTTTGAAAGTTCATGAAATCGCTTAAATCACGGCGAACATCTTTACCCCCAAACTGCCAAACTGAATGCGATGGCGGCCTTGCCATCGATATCGTTTCCATTTGCCGGCCATTAAATGAAATATGGTGCAAACAAAGAGCAAACACCAGAAACTAGACACTAAAAGATTTCAGGATGCCCGAGCACACCAGCATGATGGCATGGCAGCATAGTCGAGAAAAGTTCTCCTTCGATGTGGGAGCCTCGTCGTAGGTGCGTGTAGCTGTATGAAACTTGAAACGGGGCAATTTGTATGACGTGTTTATAGCTTACAATCTGGCAGCAACAATAACAAAACTTCAAATTGGAAACTAATAGCTGTGGAAATCTTCACTGAGAGAAAGGACTGGCGCTCTGATTTCATTGTTTGCTGAAAAATAAATACTGCTGTTGGTCCTATTGTTGCTTACAGTTGCTTTTGATTGTGGTTGTTGAAATATAGAGTACTTTTAATTAGTTAAAAAACAAAATTTGACTTTTCTCAGGATTTTGGAAATACCCACACATATTCATAATGTCCAAGTGTGTTTTGTCTCGTAGAAGTGCCTATGCATCTAAACGATAAGCTTGCGAATCGCCCGCTTTTTTTTTAACATTAACATTCCATTTCATTGTTTGTCATCACCATACTCTTTACTGCAAACATTTTTGGCCCGCGCACAAGCAGTAAGCAAAGAAAAAAGAAGACAAATCGAAAGCTGATAGAGCTAAAAAAATTGTTAATAGTACGCGAAAACCGGTGGCGGCCGTTTTTAAGGCTGTGCGAAAGGTAAAAATCTTAGCTGATTAGTTGCAGTTGTTGTTGTTGTTGTTGTTGTTGCACTGAGTTGAATGTGTGTTCAATTGAAGTCAGTGGGCTTCCAGGGCTAATTGTCAGCAGCCAACGCCAGATGGCGTTGCCCATACTTACCAAGCAGCGGCACGGCATCGGAAGTCGCTGGCATCGTTTCCGCTACCATGTTCAGGAAGACTGTGAGCGATAGTAATATTGTGACTCCTGCAAGTATGCAGCACAAAATTATTGCGCGCCCCGTTCGTAAGTGAGCATGTGTGTGTGTGTGTGTGTTGTGAATGTGTGTTTTGTGTGTGTTCATGTTATTAAAAGATACAGGAGAGAGAGAGAGAGAGAGAGAGAGAGAGATAGATAGAGAGAGAGAGAGAGAGAGAGAGAAAAGTATAAGGAGAAAGGAGATGGAACAAAAGTAATATTATTATTAGTAGCTTTCTTTTTTAAGACAGGATGCGCTTGCAGAAAATTCGCCAAACTAGAAATGAGTACACGAGCACGAGCTGTTCCATCTAATCCTGCCTGCTGCTTCCTGCGTCGTCAGCTGCTGCATTTGCTGCAAGGATGCATTTATGATGTAATTGCGACTTGTCCCGCTTTTGTGGCATTCGTTTTGAATAAAAAACTACTACCGTATTTTCTGCGCTGAACCTCAAGAAGTCCGTCAACAATTACAGTACGAATTCCACATGTGCTAACGTCCGACAACTACAGTTCTCAATAAAAGACAACAACAAACACACACCAACACACACACACAGAGATAATACACCACCAAGCCTTGAAGCCTTATGGAATTTATCATTATTTATGGGTTCGCTTGGGGCTTCCTTGGGGCAGCTGGCGTTTGTCAGTGAGTGCTTAGCGTTATCAAAGATTTTGGTTGGTTCCGTTTATATTATTATTTGTATTTTGAATATTATTTTGGTTCTTCTTTCGTCCTGTGCATATTTGATATGCTTACTTTTCGAGCTTGTATAAATTATGTCAAAAATCAGCTGGTCGTGAAAGGGAAACGCTAAGTTGGAGAGCTCGACGAAAGTGTCGGGCAAACATAAATTAGCCACAGAGCTTTGAGCAAACTTGTCTATTATACATGAGCCACGGCTGGCGGCCCTAATGCGTTTCCTTTAAATACACACACACACACACATGTCGTACTGGGGATGGGGGTAGATTTTTCTATGAGAAATTTTTAAAATATGGCATTTTTTTGCTTTTTTTTTTTGGCAGCTGCAAGCAAAACTTTTGCTGCTGCTTGCGCTCATAAGCGCGATGTATTTATGTACACAGTATAGGTATATACATATTATATACTCAAATAAGTATTTTTGTATAGCAGTATTGTATACATTTTGCCATGCACCATATGCCGCGTGTTGAAAGTACGTGATGAGCCGCAGAGGCAACTACTTCTACAACAATTCACTGTGGCACAAACACTCAGGAAAGTCTCTAAAGTCTTTAAAATTTTTCTTTTTCCATATTTGACTGGATAAATAGAGAGGGAGAGAAAAGGTGTGTACGCAAACACGTTAGGACATTAATAATCTCAATACTATAACAAATAAATTGCCCCTTTTATTTGGCTCGGATATGAACTGAGCCAGTAATAATTTTAAAAATAGCCCAATACAAATATTCTTCAGAAATATTTGAAAATTTCCATCACTTTCAAATTCCCTTCAAAAAAGTAAGCTTTGGGACCACAGTGCAATGGCCAATGTATCTTTTGAGTCGCACATGCTCAGGAGATGAGCTGCAAAGTATTTTGCCACATTTTCGCATTATTTTCCCAACTTTATGTGTGTGCGTGTGTGTGTTCGCGTGTGTGTGTGTGCGTGTGTGTGTGTATGCGCACGTTGTCTCGAATGTGTGCGTGTCCTGTCAGTGGCCAGAAACTGACAAGAACGTTAGAGAGAGAAGGCAACAAAATGAATTTGATCAATAGATCATAGTTCCCAGATCAATTTTCATTCAACTCGAACTGTAAAGTGCAATTTTTTATTATAAACTGCTCTTTCAGATCTGTTTCGGTGAATCATAATCAGTCCAACAATTTGAACTCAATTTTAGTTCCCAAAGCATATCTTGATCAATGTTTTAATGCTTGTCAAAAATGCATATGCATTATATAAAGTATGTATTAGATTTATCACATTATATTCGAAATATATCGCATATCTGAAGTTAATCATTATTTGATGTTATGTAAAAGTAATTTTAAGTAATATTTATTTTCTTATTGCGTGTAAGGATTTATTGAAGGTTTATTTTTTTTTTAATATATTGTGAAAATGCTTGCAAAGTTTTGATAGTATCGATTAAAATCAATATCAAATCGATACATTTTTAGCATTACAAATTAGCTTTAGGAAACTTGTTCAAAGTTCTCTCAGTGCAATTGAAATCCAGCGCATATTGTTGTTGTTTGCTGAGTTGAATGCATTAGGATGGAGAAAGTTTATATTGTAAATATTTGTTTTTTAACTGCGCTGCTTGACATGGTTAACTAACAGTAGTTGCAGCTGAGGTTTAAGGGTTCAAGGCTCTGTGCTCATTTCATGTCCGTCCGCTGTCGTCCGTCGTCCCGTATTTGTGCGCTACTCTAGTCCTGAAAGGTTGGCCAGCAGCTGTGGCATATTTTTCACTTTGCCAACGTTGACTTTGATTACAAATGATGGTGACTGTTTTGTGAGCCGTGGCTCACACTTGCCGGCTCTTGCTTTGTTTGCTTGTTGCCAGACTTTTTATTGCCAACGGCCATTGGATTGCATTTGCATAGTTAGTCAAGGATCTGTGGCATATATTTAATGTGGAATATGGTGGCAGTCAACTTGGGTCCTACTGCTAGCAGCCCATCGCAGCGAATTGCGTTCTGTTTCGAAATAACTTTATATGTAGACATATACATATGTGTGTGTTTTAGGTATGTTGTTAAGTATGCATGTGGTAAGTAGTATTAGACGGAAATCGGTTTGTAGAGCATGCAAATATTCCTACAGAAAATCAACAATTAAACATATCAAAACACTTTAAAGCGTTAAAAGACAAGGGATATCAGTTGCGGTTTCAGTTGTAGTTTGGTTTTTGGATTGTTTCTGCTGTGTATTAAATGGACACTTACCAAGCGAGAGCTTTTCACCAGAATCTGGTGGCAGTGTGAACCCTAGCAGTGCCATCGATGCGATCAATACGCACGGCACAATTAAATTGAAAAAATAGTATAAAGTTTTGCGTCGTATCAAAATGGCGAATGTTATGTCAATATAAGGTTCTGGGCAGCAATTATAGTAGATTTCATTACGTTTACCGGGCACACCTGGTTGGGTATAATTTTGATGTTGTTTGTTGTTTATATATATATATATATATATATATATATTAGTTGTAATTATTGTTGTTGTTATTTGTTTTGTTGATTGGTAATTAGATGCAAATGAGATGGGCGTATGCAAAAGAGAAGATGAGAATTATTTATAGTTATTAATTAGTAAAATATTTACTCAATTTTTTTTTTTTTTGTTTGTTTTTTTATCTTGTTTAGTTATTTGCAGTTTTAAACAGTTCTTTAGTCAGTTTAACGACCTTATTGAGTATGCATGTATGTGTATGTTGACAAGCTAAATAATACTTAGCACAGTTTGCAATGCTTAATTTGAGAACAACTCACCTAGCAAGTCCCATTCGCCATTGGTTATGAAACTTGAGATGTCGCCGCCAGCTTCGTCCTGCAATTGCAGGTCCAGCTGTAATTGAAATCGAACAAAAAAACATGCAAAAGCTCATGAGATTTGTGCAAAACGTATATGTACAATACTAAGTCCCAAAAGCCTGTACTCGCAAATAAATATTTAATGTTGTCATTCTTATATTTTGCGGGGATTTGTATCAAAGTCCAGCATAGACCAAGTTAAGCTGTTGACCAAAAGGGCGGCAACATGTAAGAATTTTATCACCATAACAGCAGCTTTGACTTGAGTAACAGTATACTTACATACATACATATATGCTCCTACGTATGTGTGGATATATAACAAACACATAGAGAAAAAATCTTGATTTGTTTATATTTTGTTTTAAATTTTTCCAATAATAAACGCACAAAAAGATAAAACTCAATTCCAGAAAATATGTTTTTTTTTTGTGGTTTTGATTTATATATATTAGATATTTAAATATTTAGTGGGATTTTCAGAGTTAATATTAAATATATATTTGAGATGAAATTTCTTAACGTATGAAATAGTTATAAGTCATTTGCAGGTATTAAAAACGAAATGAAACATATAAATTGATCTTAATATATGGCACTCCAAAATATAAACTGTTTATTTTTTCTCTCTGTGAATAAGCATATATCGTAAATATGTACTAAATACTCCTTAAGCTCGCTAAAAGTTCACAACAAGACCGCCAATCGGTTACCCCAAAGCAAAAAAAAAACGCAAGTAAATCACATTCATATATTTGTGTTTAGGCACATATATATTTGTGGGATATAGACGAGTAGTAGAGCAGTCCCACTGCCACTTGGGGACAGCGACTTACTGTAACTAACATAACAGTATATAACGATATCTAAATAAAATTAAAGCCAAAATAGCAGCAGAATGCTCTGTGTATACACTTGTCGTAAAACGGTACTTGCATTTATGAAATTAAATATATTCAAGTTAATTTTCAAGGTAAAGTTTTGACCTATCAAAGTAAACATTCCTAGCTAAATTATAAATACTAAAAATAAGAAAATTAAATTAAATTAAGTCGATTATCTAATATTAAGTATTAAATAAGAAAATCAATCTTTAAAATCAAATCGTCAATATTTAGAGTATAAATATGAATTTTCTGTCATTAGAGACTTATTCGCTGGTGTGATGTATTCTTTGGAGAGATGTTAGGTAATTCTTTAATCCTTTAACCCTTTCACTTTTTCTTTCATATTTATATGGTAGTTTATTTATATATATATATATAAGTTATATAATATAGATACTTTGAAAATGTATAGGTATATCCAGCTTGTAATTTCCTTTTATAGAAATGCTAGCACAATTTCCATTATTTCTTTTCGCGGTAAGCCAAAATGATGTCGAACTAATCACAGGGTATACACAAATACGCAGTGCACTTGAGTCGTACTTTAGTATCATTATGTGGCTGGCAGCCATAGAATGCTGTCATTTTGTCAATAAAAAGTCGTATAAAACTCACGCATAACTTGTGTGTAACTTGTACAGCTCAGAAGAGCAAACAAAAAATCACTTTTCTTGGTTGTTGTGTGTTGTGTTTTTTGGGTCCAGACGAGGATTTTCTTATACTCGTATTCTTAGTCCAATGTGCGTCATTTGGTTGTTTAGTTCACTTTAAGACGTTCTCAATATATAACTTTGTCTAGGCATGTGTATGTCTGAATCTGTGTGATCGCATATATGTCCGTCTGTGTGTGGCATGTTAAGCAGATGGCGAGCTGGTGAATGCGGTGTATAGGAGCGCAGCGGGTGGTGGGGTATCGGGGTCGAATAAAAGTTTTCTCATTTAAATGTTCCAAACAAAAGAGGGCGCTAGACAAACAGAAGCATCTCTTTTGCTTTGTACAAATCAAGTCAAAGCCAAAAAGTGTTGAAAGTAGTAGTTGTAGGCAAACAGTTCTACACACACTCACACACACACAGACACACACACACTGATAACATAACATAAATATGGAAACTTAATAGTAGTAGCTCTTTGTGTGTGTGTATGTGTGTGTGTGCATACGTGCTTAAATTTCATTCATTTATTTAATTTGTATTCGCACAAGAAATTGCCAAAATGAAATTCAAATAGGGCAGCAACTCTTTGAATATAATATATATACACTTTTTAATTAAGAGTATTTAAGCTTCTTAGGCATTGTCTTAAGGATAGCATAACATATAAGTGTGAGCATGTGTGTGTGTGTGTGTTTGGATTTGTATATGTGCATAAGCGTTTGATATCATAATTCATTATTTTTTCAAATCATTAGCTTTGTTTTAACAAAGACTAGGGAGATACCTAGATATTAGGCGTTTCACGCGGCAAACTTTCTATACACTCAGGCAAAAATATCGACCTAAATTTTCGAATATCGTCATTCTTTTGGCAGCAACTCAGGCAGGTTACTCATCTTATTATTCAAAAAGTATATTTCTAAAACTAAGATAAGAAAAACTAAGATTTTCTTAAATGCTTTCACATTGTTCTAAAAAATTTCTAAAATTCAGGGTGATTTTGTATTCTGAGTATTTGCTGATAATTACTTTGAATACGAAATGTAAGAATTCAAAATTATTAAGCTTAAAGCCTGCATACTTGTTATATACATGTATGTGCTACAGATTAACAAATTGTACACATGTCAAACATAATCTCACAATACTTCGAGGCAAGTTGGAGCATCATCTGTCTGACTTGGACCTGTGTGATTGCATTCCGGTTTGCGTTGAGAGCTTGTGTCAGGATGCCTGACAAGAGACAACGTCGAAAATATGATCCGTGTGCCAAAGTGTGTGAAGTTATTTGGTGGGAAATTTGTCAACAGGCAGTCAGAAATCGAGCATTATTTGGGGTACGTGCGGCAATCTCGCCATCATGACTTAGTTGAAACTGTTAACTATGCTGAAAGATGCTGCAGTCGGAAATTGGGTGCTGCTCAGTTGTTTGGTTGGCTGGCCCACTTCGTGTTAGTTTGCTTAATGGCTTTTATTATGTCCGTTAAAAGTGATGCAACATTTTGGTCTTTCTTTTACCAGCTGCGGGCCCCTTGGCGCCAATTTCCCCCATTTTATTTTATGGCCATAAGGGCCTCGCTGCTACTTGCTGCGTTGGCTTCATTAAAAATTGAGACGCCCGCAGACAAGACATTTACTTTGGCTGGCATCTGATATTACAGTGTTACAAGCCGTCTCTCTAATGAATATGCAAAGTGAAATTGCTTGCAGCTTAAAGTCGGGAAGAATGGGCCAAGGTAACCGATCTAGTTACTTATTTCAGACAAAATTTACCAATATTGAATTAATATGCATTAATAAACCATACAAATCGATATAATATTTTATTTTTTATTGGGAAGACTTGTGCATTTTTTTATTTTGTACTTGGTACAATTTTAAGAGATGACTCAATTAATCGATGCAATTTTTGGTTTTCCCTAATATATTATATGGATTTATTCGAGTAGGCTTGTCCATGAAGATATTTTATGCGGCAATAACTAAGCTTCGTAATATATAAAACTTTATTGGCGAAGTTTGTTTAACTTGCAAGTATAATATGTGATGCCTTCAAATCGATTTCTAATAAAACCGCTCTGAAGACTGGAAATCTAAATCTTTTAACTATATAAAAACAAATTTCTTAAAATTAGAAATGTTTTTATTTCAGAAATGTATTTCTTAATAAAAGAAAATAAACAAAAGAATTGGAGATTCGCTATCTACACTGTTATATTAGAGCTCAGTTTTATCGAAACATTTTTCAAATTATTTTATATGAATTTATGAACCATCTAACATGTGTGTACATTTGAAATCTTAAAACACTCATTTTTGATAATAATACGAGAAACAATAAATTGAATGTTAGAGTTCTATTTCCCATGGAATTAAAAAATGAAAAACATTAGTTTTTGAAAGACACAAGATTCCGTTTTGGGAATATACTTTGAGGTGAGTTACTCTGGCGCCAATGGTATGGCGAAATTCTACAAATGCAGTGCCTTTTTTCCGAGTGTAACGAGTTATTATTCTCATTTTAAAGTTCTGGCAATAGCTTGCCTATGATAAACTTTTATTCCACTAATATATATTTTCCGGGCAAGTTCCTTGATTAGATCTAATTTCTTGATAGTCAAAGAGTGCTTTCTATCTTAAAGTTATATCTACATTTACATAAAAACTCTACTATCGCTGATTAACCCCCAAGACATGCTGTGTTTCTAGAGCTTAACCCTTGTTACCTATTTGACTGCTACCCACATATTCACATATAAGCTTACACATGCTGAGTGTGCGGGAGTAGTGATTAGCATATTTTGTAGTAACCATTTAAATAAACTTGTAGTTCATATTTTCATTTTCTTTATTTACTATGAAATACAAGTCAATTCTAAGTATAAATAAATATATATATAGTATGTATATAGAGTATATATATATATATATATATATATATATATATATAGCAGCCACTCAATAAACTTGAGCACGTAAAGTTTTTACATCAACATAAAAATAAAACTCAAGTCGTTGGCAGCGCAAAATTTGCTAAGCTGCGTTTACGTATTTTTGGTAAGGTGTATCGTTGACGGGGTAATCGGATAATCGGGAGACAAGGGGAGTAGTGGTAAAAGGGGGCGCTGCTCCAGCTGCTGTTGTCGTTGCCGTTGGTGCGCAGTTTTAAAGTTTTTTGTGCGCTGCTAAATTTGCCTTTGACATTGACGACGTCATTTCATGGCAATGCCAAAAGGCCAATTGCGTACATTTGGCCCCAAAAAACGTTCCCATATTATATAATTAGCTTTAAACAGTAATTAATGCTGCATATTGTTGTTATGGCTTATTGGACTTTTGGGAACTATTTACCAAAGCTAACCCAAACAATGGCAAACAACTAAGCTGTGCACCTAAATCATAATAAACGTAAGCATGTTTAACTAAATAGAATCAAATATGAATTAAGTACAATGTGCATATATATGTATATATATATATGTCTATATATAATATTAAAAGACCCATATGATGTTACGACTATTGCAATCTTTGGTTAAGAATAATGTGGACTTGAATAACAATGCGTTTCAGTGATAAAGTTAGAAGAACTTGTGTAGAGAGTAAGTGAGGTGTCTTCGTAGTTTTGCTCAGTGTACGTTTCATAAAAATAAACCATGTTAATAAATTTACTTAAGCAAGTAAGTATAGAAACGCATTCTGTTTTAGTCGGATCAGAAGAATGCAACCACTCAACTATTCATCATCATCATTATCATCATCATTAACAGCATCATCGCTATCGTCATTAAAAACGTTGCACAGGCAAGCAAAATGAATCTCTGGAGTGGCAACAGCATCGAAATCGACCTTTTCGGAGTTGGGTTTGCGGAGGAGCGCTTGAGGGCAAAGTCAAATGGATCGAGGCGCCGTCTTTGGCTGCACAGATAAGCACTTACGAGTGCAACGCAGTAAGAGCTATTGTCAAAAAGTTTTAGCGATTTCAAATGGCGCTGCCTCGACAAACTACTTGTCATTTGGTACCCCGCTCCCCGCACCCCGCACTCCGCACCCCACCACCCCGTCCCCTGGGGCCAGGGCGTAAGGGTGACAAGCCCCATCCGTTTCATCGACCAGCTCTCCATAGTCTTTGTCGCAGCCACAGTTCAACTGACATTGAATTAATTGCAATTGCAAAAACGAGTACAGCTGCAGAAGTAATTAATGGCAGTGGCAGCAAGGCGTTTCAACAATTTACGGTAGTGGTTGCTTCAACAGTGTGTACATATGCATCTAGCTATTGAAGATTCATTAAGAAATTAATCAGCGTATTAACTGTAACAGTCGAGTAAAGTATAGCTTACAGTAAATGTTGAAACGGTATTAATAACACTGATAGAAGTCCAGTTTACTGTAAGGGATGAGACAGTAAAAAGTACAAATATCACTATCATTAAACACTTGTAGTAAGTCCATTGGCAGCATTAACAAAATGACGCTAACAAAATGACGCTAACAACAGGGAGCAGCTCTAAAGGCTCTATTGTTAAAACATAAAAAAGAAAGAAAAACCAAACAAGGAATGCCAAGATTATAAACACATGTAGACTGGAGTTATTTTCCTGACATCTAACTTTTAGTTCAGAGCTTTTTATAAATTGAATATGGTTTTCGCTGACTCCTGGTGAAGTTATTTTATTTGTATTAATTGTTTTTTACTCTAATACATTTCGAATCCCGTTGGGGTCCGTCTTCAAATTAAAAAAAATAATAATTTTCTTATAAAGTTCGGCAGTTAACTTAATATTCCACATTTTTGTAGTTATATACTACCGAGGAGGGTGACGCCTATCTTGATTTCACTTTAAACTGTTTTTTGACCATCGTTCCTATGGCAGCTATACGACATAGTGGTCCGATGATAATGTAGTCATTAGTAGTAATTAGTTTTAGTGCCATAGCGACTATTTTATTTTCGAAATAACTAACGTAATAATATAAAGTGGTGGGCAGTAGCAGGAACTAAACTTGTAGTTTAAACTGTAAATAGTTTTCTTTCTGGACCAACAATTGAAGTAATGTAAATGTACACTTTGTTGCAAGGACACAAGAAAAGGCCTCGCACCGAAATTGCCGTCAGTGGCAAAATAATTAATTGATGTAAATAAGAGCTGCACGAAGTCTTAGATTGCAAAGCACAAAAAAAAGAAGAAATTATAATGTTGGTCGTTGTTGTGCTGAAATTTCGGTGCATTTGGCACAATTAAATGTGGCCAAAATGCCTTTTGCGGCAGCCGCATACGTCTTGGCAACCAAAGTGGCAAGTGGACCGAAGTAGGGACAACTGGCACTGTTTGTAGGAATACGAGTACCACGGGTACTTATCAAAGTTGTGTGGCAAGTACGAGTAAGGAAATATTTTTGACGACACTTATTGCTGCACTGGACAGCCGTGGGCTTTAGTGGTTTGTGGTTTGTGGATGGACGACCGCCCCACTGACCACTCAAGGTCGCTGCCCGATGGCCCAACTCACTTGTCGCATATTTATCTTGTGGCGCATCCTTCGACTGTTAGGCCAGCCCCCCTCCCTTGAAATAAAATTCAACACACTTGACAAAAACAGTTTCACTGTTCGCTCGTATTTGTGTTTTCCTATCCCCCTTTATATTCTCTATTTGTTAGCGTACATCTGCTTTTTATCCCACACTAGTACAAGGAATGCCATTAAAATCGTTGAGCTGTGTTCATATTGAATAGGGGAGATTAAATTAGCGATAAACGAATCTTAAATAAAGTTAACAGCTACAGCCACTACCATGTTCAGCTAAAGAGTGTACGCCATTCGGTGTTGGCCTGCAGTTATTCCACTTCATTGCTTGGCCGTCCAAGTGCTTGAAAATCCTTTTCACAATGCAGTTCCACATCCAAAAATGTGTACACTCTCCAGCTATGCGGTATTTATTTAACAACGTCTGTTGACGTTGACGTTGACGTTGGCGTTGCTGTTGTTCTTGTTCTTGTTCTTGTTTGTTGTTTCTTAGTTTATTTTATATTTGCATACACTTTCCACTTACACTACTCGTAATTGGGCAACTTAAATTGTTCAAAGAAAGAAAAGATATTTTGCAAATTTCCTTACAGCTCACGACTGGTCTCAATTTTTCAAAGTGAAAGCACTGCTCTTCTTAAGCAGTTTATCTATTTTTTAGAAAATACACTTAGTAATGTATTTATTTATGTGAATCAATTGTTTTATGTAAACCTACTTTTCATCTCTTATTTTAAAAGTAAAGAAAAGGAAAGAAACTCAGTTTCTATTTTTCTTAAGAATAGTTTCAAAATGTATGATTTATTTATTCAGTTGCCACTTCCTCAAAAACTAAAATCTGAAATCTGAAATATTTGTAAATGTAAGAAGCGTTTATCATGCTCCTTCATTTTTGTCATAAAGACATATAATACTTATGAAAAACAGGTTACTTACAAATATTACTATTTTAGTAATTATATTTTATATAATACAACCAACTTATCATAACTCAAGCTAGACTTAAAAAACAGCCATTGTCTGTAATTGTTCGTTATTTAAGAACTAAATTGAAAAGGACAAAGAACTTTTGCTAAACAGCACAAAGTAACGTTCAAGTTTAATTGACCAAGCACAAAAAACATTTATTTGTCTGTATGTGGCTAAAAATAGTTTTTGGATTGCTTATGTACAATTGAGGAATCATCTGAGCTGGAAAAAGAATGCTTAACCAAAATAATGTTCACAGCCAGCTATCGTCACATTATGTTACACTAATAAAGCATATAATGCTTGGGCAACGCTCAAAACCATTGGGTGTGACAGTTGTGACGACGACAACAACAACAACAACAACGAGAACAACAACAGCGACATCAACAATGCTAACAACAATGGCAACAGCTGTAAGTAAGTGGCTAAGTGAGTATGGCCAAGAGTGCTTATTTGTTCAAGTGCGCTTGAATAAGAATAGCAGCAGTAGCAGAAGCAGAGGCAGAGGCCGAAGCCGAAGCCGAAGCACAAGCAAAAGTGACAGCAAAACGTAGTAGGCAAAAGAATGCTAAAAATTATAACTATTCTCACTCATCGCTAGTATGAGATGTGAACTCAGGCCTCTCTCTCTCTCCCTCTCTCTCTCTCTCTGATCTGAACTAGTCTGTATGTATGTGAAGATTATAGGCTGCTCATGGCTAGGTTGTTTTCATTGTACAAAGCTGAGCTGATGACTTGAGGCTTATTTGTTTTTTTGGCCGAATGTTGCGATTATTGAGATGATGGCATTAGAATTGTGTCGCAAAATGTGTAATGCATTCAGCGATTTGGGATAGGAATGTTCCATTTCAAAATCAAAATTACGGGTATCAACAATCCCCATCACGCAACCCAGAATATTACATTATTTTTGGTATATATTATGCCTCTATCTATGTAAATGAATTAAAGTTATTGGTGATTAAGCTTGGTATTATAGCCCTCATTTCACTAATATTGAGAATGCAATATAATATGCTAATAGCATGCCACTCTTTCACTGTATAATCTAGAGTACCGTCAACTTTAAGACAGAGTCTTAAATATTAAAATTATATTAAAAAATAATTAAAATTAAATTGAAAACAAATTGCGCTCTTTTTGTCCGCCACTCGGGCTAAAAAGAAGTAAGGACGAGAGCTTAACTGCGTTTAAATGAAATGCTTATGGCTTAACCAACTATATTAGTGCATATATGCATCTTGTTTGCGTTGCTAAAAAAGAAAAGTTTGGCCATTAAATGAATTTAGGATGGGCTTCGTGGTCCACAAATACGATACATTCACAAGCACATTGCGTCAGATAAAACTCAAATTGAAATTGCATCAGCTTTGGCAAATAGCTGAGTTTATGTGTGAATATGAATGTGTTAGTTTTGTCTATATCTGTGTCTATGTATATGTCTGCGCGTGTGTGTGTCTATGTCGAAAATGTGCACACAAAGTTGTTTATGACACATTTGAAATGTCAACATTTGGGTTGCAAGTTTAGTTGCTTGTCTTCCAGTATCCCCACTAGGCTCATTCCCCAGCATTTTTGCACAGCTCTCCTAACAGCTCGCCTGGCATTGTTTTCGACCATTTTCAGATGAAAGAGCGAATGAAACAGCACTCGAAGCTTAAATAAGTAATGCATATAGTCTTTTGTTCGAACAATTTATTGTCATAATGCATTTATTGATGTGCAAACAAAATGTTTGGACTTTTCATTTGTTTATAATTGATTCACTTACGTTCGTAAATAAATCAGTCAACAAAAATCTGCACAAATACTTTGATAGTTAATATGGATTGTGATGTACGAATAATAACATTCAAGCATTATGGGATCGAGTTATCTTAATATCAAAAGTTTTGCAGAGATTTGCAGGACTGTTCTAAGAATTGGTTCAACATTAAGCGGACTTTATGTTTTTCATTGCAGCATTGCTTTTTCTTTTTTTTTTTGTATGTTGAAGCTTTGTATTTGGTGCGCCAGCTGACTGCCAACGGCTTAATGACTGTTTTGTTGGCGCCATACTCAGCACAGTTTAGGCGAATTCAGCACTGGGGATGGGTGCAGTGATACAGATGATAGCCAGTATGGGGATTAAGAAACCCAACGGCTGGTCACTTTATTTTTATAGCGATTATTTGTACATTACTATATAGATTTTTCTGCAATTTAATCATTAATAATAATAGGAAATGAGCTCTAAATACATTATTTTCCGATGTTCAACAATTATTTATACGTTTATTTAATTTTAATTTGTGTATCTTAGGAATTATTCTCAGGGTCATCTATTATAAATTAATTATAATGTTTTGGTAAGGCATCTAATAGGCCACTTTGTTTATTTTTTTCTAAAAATTAAAAAGGACTGTTTCTGCAAATGTTCAATTTGATGTTAGCATTCCTAATGTTCAGTTCTCAGTTTCAACTTTTGGGAAATGTCGTTTGTAAATTTAGAAATTATGGCGAACAAATAGAGAAAGATTTTATTTTTGGCTTTTAGGTTGATATTCCAGTTTTTTAGGTATTTTTTTGTTGGAGTGTAGATGGCAAGGAATAACATCAGCAGCAGCCTCCATTTCCTGCCATCGGCTTTCGTCCGGCAACCGTTGTCCGTCGCCCCTCGCCCCTCATCCGTCGCCCGTCGCGCGTCGTCCGTCTAACTGTTTTTTGTCAGTATTCCAGTGCAGCTACAGCATTTAGCTATAAGTAAAAGTTTGCTAGTTGCGCCTGATTACTTGCCACCCCTTTCATAGAGCCGTATACTGCACTCAGTTGCCTTGGCTCTAGCTATAGCTGCCTTTCGATGGAATTCACGGAATGCTGCAGAAAAAGACAATAGCAGTCCCCTCTTTCCATTTACCATTTTCCCTTTCCTTTCCCCTTTTCACCCGCCACACCCGCACCAAAACTCTCGGTCCCCTTGTTCCGGTTTTGGTGCTTTGGATAAGGCTAACGCTAGTGCTGGGGAAAAGTCAGTGTAAATTATAAAAATACTCTTTGCTCGTATTTTTTGTTGAGCCCTTGCGCTAACGCTCTCTGTCTCAGTCTAACACACATAGACACACACAAAGGAAGAGAGAGCGAGGGTGTTCTGTGTGTTCTGTTCTGTTCTTGCAAGTTTTCACTTTTTGCTTTACGGCGTTTTTTCTTCGCTTACTTGTGTTATAATAATTTTCTCTGTCACATTAAAATGCGGTTGAAATGAGCAGGAAATGCGCGCGAATTCTACTAACCCAGATAATCTCGGGGCTGATTTAAGCATTTTCGCATTCACAATTTTAACTGCTGCAAAAAATAAACGAAAACAACCAGAGAAAAACTCAACGCACAATTTGAGCCGTCAGTCAGTTCGCCTACATTTTATTATACTGCACTTTTCATAATTTTCAATTTCGTTTCTGTTTTACTGGCTTTTTTCAAACTTTGCATACGTGGGTGTGTGAGTGATTCTCAGTGCGGCGCCTACGCCAGAGTTTTTTAATTTAATGCAACATGCAATTATGCGCAGCCATATTCGGGCTGCCGCCTGCTAATTAGCCACCAACTGAATTTCCAATGGGCGCCGGATAGAGGCGTGGCCGTGCGCTTTGTTACCAACGATAACGACAACGACAACGGCAGCGACAGCGATGCCACATGCTGCGTATGAGCAATGTATACACATGTGTGTGTGTGTGTGTGTGTGTATGTTGATGTGTATCTGCATGATTGCACACAACAACCTCAGACGTGTGTGTGTGTGTATTTGTGTGTCTGGTTGCTTGAATTAGTTCGGAGATGCGGGCTTGCAAAAGTTGTGCCTTGTAATTGCCCGACTCGGCAATGTTTTTGGCCAGTTAACTAGCCGTAAAGCACAGAGCCAAGCCAGGTCTTGCCTTTGTTGGTTTATTTATAAAGCTAAGCATCAAGTTGAGTTCCGTTTTGTTCAGTCTGCTTGCATGTAGTGTGCACGCTGACAAAAAGTCAGTTACGCTGCATCAATTATACAATTGCACTAAGAGCTCAACAGACTGCCCAAAGTCTAACCAAATATTTCAATTTGGCTTTTACTGTTACTGTCTTTCATTTGTATTGTAAAGTCATTTTAATTGCAGCACATTTTGCTCAAATATCCGGTCTATGTATGTAAATATAAATTTTATTTAATAACAAATAGTAATAAATAGCTAATAAGTATTTCCTGATGAAATCAGTGCTGCAATTAAATTTAACTCTCAGTTCAACGGTCACCTGACGTTTTAACTGGTGAAAAACAAATATTTTAATAAATATCAAGAGTAGCATTGAGTATTCGTATGCACTTCCTCTTCGAGTGTAATTTATCTGTAGTTAAACGATTTAGTATTTACAATTGGACTCTAATTTGTCTGTAGTTAAACCATTTAGCATTCACAATTAGAGGAGCGCACATCCACAGTTGCGGTTCAAATTTAACTGCCTGTTACCTTTGCTTTTACGATATTTTAGCGTCAGCTGCTGCATAATAGATGATAACGTCAATCAATGTTCTCCGCTTGTTAAGTGTTGATGGGGCCTTAACACAAACTTTGCGTCTACTCCGTGTCCAGTTTAATAATGAATAAGCCAAGTCCTATATGTGGCTGACCTTTCATTTAATAACTCAATGCGATGTTGTGTTAGCTAAGCCATTTTGCGTACGCTATCTGATATGCAGTTGTTACTTGATTGATTGAGTTCATTTCGTTATTTGGATTTTTCATTCTCTGTTTGTAAGCCACCTCTAAGCGACATTAACCAATGCAAGCCTTAGTGAAGCTGTACTTGCTTCGACTGCAGCCAATAAAACGTTAATTCATATTGATTAGTGCGTAAAATAATAAGTGCGCATAGAAGAAGGGCAATTGGTTGATAAGTGGCCAAGGCCCTGTGGTCCTCTTACTGCCGAATATGCTCCTGAGAGCTGGGGCGACGAACAACGAACACCGGCTACAATGTGCTGGCCATCTATTATGTGAGTCAAGCACGTCCGGCCCAGAGCAGTGCTCTCATGTCTTTATGCTGTAACAAGTATTTGTGCGTACTTTACGAGCCGCAGTTAGCCGACTATTCCCCACAGCGGCATTGGACCCATTTCTGACCCTTTTGAGCCGCGCTGAGCTAGCTGGCACAAGTTATAAACCTCTTAATACACTCCGTATTGGCTCTTCTACCTAGCCCCAAAATAATCCCAGATAAAACTTAAACAAGTACACCTTTCGATGGTGAACTGCTTCAATTAGGTCAGTCAATAAAATATGTTGTGTTCTTAAAGTTGGACACTTTGGTAAAAAATAAAAGTGGAAACGCTTTTTCAATATTATATATTTTTATATACATATAAATATATATATATATATATATATATATATAATAATAATATAATAATATAATATATAGAACAAATAAAAAAGGCATTGCGTATATTTTATATACGAATATCCTTTCAAATCAACTTTGAAGCAAACATATGTATATATATATATATGTATATCGCGAAAAATGTCCATAACTCATTTAGTTATTGAGTGTGATAAATATAATATGAATTATTGCTTGCGCATTTTGCTTGTCGAAAATGTTGGTTAAGTTCTGTCTAGTCTGTACGCAGAAATGTATGTTATGTAATGGGAGCACTTCACAATTGATGTGCATGACGCGACATTTACGGGTAATACAATAACAATATCATAACAGAAATAAACTAATTCACGCTAATGGCGCCCAATTACAGTTTCAGTCAATGTCATTCAAAATCCGAGTCACACTCGCGGTCGGAATCTGAATCAGAATCCAAATCAGAGTCAGAGTCAGAGCCAGAGAATCAAAGGCAACTTCCATTTCGATCAATTTGGCTGTAACATTTGTGCCTAACACAGCCTATGAACTGGCAACGTCATTGTGATGATAATGTGGATAATAATGTAAATGTGGCTGTGGATGAGAGTGTGGATGAGATTGTGGATAAGTAGGACCTCCCACAGTTGATGTTTGCCATTTCTGCATTTCACTTTATGGATTTGGCACTCAACGTCACTGAGCCATCTGCACAAATACGCTTTGACATTGCATACGGAAAAGCATGATTACAAACGAGTTACTTCACAGCATATCGACTTCAATATACCCCATGAAGCGTAATGCCAATAAGAGTAGTTTTTTTTTTTCAATTTCTCAATTGATTGATTGAACACAAGATGTTATAAGGAATATAATATTTAATATTAAACCATAAAATACATATAAACGTTTTTCATCTTTGGCCGAACATATGTATGCAAATACAAGAACACTCGTGTTATGTCGTCTCTATAAACATTTTAAAACGCTTTGAAATTTAGAAAAACGCTCTGAAATGAAAACTTTCCTGAAAACTAAAAAATGTTTTTGTTTTAAGAAGTAACTTCTAAATATTAAAAAAACAATTTCATTAAATTACAAAGGTTTTTTCTGCTTTTCATAAATCTCTTTCGTAATATTAAAAAAATTAAAAGGAAAAACCTTATTTTAAGAAAATGTTCTTTCTGAAATTCAGAAAATGGTCATGAAATCTGCCTTCTAGACATGTTATGATATGTTAGAGTTACTATAAGATGTTTGTATATGTAAAATATTAATATAAAAATGTTTCATAATAAGTAATTGGAAGTAAAAAAAGAGCTAACGTAAGTGGTCTATATACATATACAAAACACCTTGGAAATTACACATCTATTTTTCTAAGGCTTACAAAATTTTACCCAGAAACTCAAATTAATTTTTTATAATTTCAGGGTACAGTTTTCTAAAGCTTTGAAACAAATATTTTCTATTTCAAGGTTCTGAAAAAAATAATCCTGAAATTTTTTTTTCGAGTGTGAAAAATATTGCATATAATTGCCAGGTTTATTGGCTTATAATCAT
Source organism: Drosophila hawaiiensis (assembly GCA_037043685.1). Taxonomy (NCBI): domain Eukaryota; kingdom Metazoa; phylum Arthropoda; class Insecta; order Diptera; family Drosophilidae; genus Drosophila; species Drosophila hawaiiensis. The sequence continues at coordinate 555,638 of JBAMBA010000217.1, forward strand.
ATGCACAAACCAAATCCTACATCGGGGTATTCTCCTATATTGGATATCCTTTTAGTCATCTACGTCTGTTTAGGGAGTAATGGGTATAGAAAGCAGCTGCTGTGGATGCCAGCAAACGCTGTTGGCCTGGGACTGGATGAGTTAGCCGAGAGAAAACTCACTTGGCCAAGGCAAGGCAAGGTTGAGCTGAGCTGAGCTGAGTATAGCACTTCTATATAGATATATGTAAAATGTCGCCAGTTGACTGTGTCTGCGAAGCTGCTGCTGCGGGCTGACGAATTGTCTGACGGTCTTGAGTCTTGACATTAACGCGCACTGAGCTTGGGGCGATGCCAGAAATTTTATTGCAATTAGTTAAAGCATGCAGCTGGTTGGATGCTGGGAGCCTCTGGTTGGTGGTGGGGCTAGTGAGCTGGTGGGTAAACTATTGGGTTGGCTGACTGCTCGCATTTTCGTATGCAATTAAGAGCTTTGTCAATAACTAGGTCGAAAGGATTTATTGAATAAGCTTGGGCGCTGTCACGGTTTCGTGACTTAAGTCACAATAAATTGAAATGGCCACCGATTGACGGCTAAAACGCTAGTTGCCAACTGATTATCAAGGTTTTTGTAACCCCTCAGCCATTATGCTGATTGATTTAAGCATGTCGCTCATTTACGGTTGACTCCGTCAAGTGACTCACACTGTCGCCGTCGCCTATGACAGCTCGACTAAACGACAGGTGTATAACAGCCCAGATGGGCATGACATTGTGATATCTGCCCCAACACAGCCCCCTCCAAATTCCGCTCCTCACTTGTGTGTAGCGCTGCGCCTTTTTGCCAGTTGATAAATGTAATATTTACGTTGATATTAAAATACTTGACAGGCCGAGGCCAGGAGAGAACAGACAGGCAGTGAACGTCTCTGTTTGGCCAACTGCTGCGCGCAAACTGTCACCCGCCAGACTACTGCCCCCTGCCAGCCAGGCAGGTGTCTTTGCCGTTGGCTGAATGCTTAACATGACTCTGTAAAACGCTTTGACTGGCTTCACGTTGGGGCTGTGATTGCTCCATGGATTTTGCATTTTTGATTTGTACGCGACTGATATTTATTTTTGATTAACTTGCCCGCTTATTGTCTCGTTTATCAGACAAAGCAAATAAACCAAAAACGATGAGGTTATTTTCGCATCCACTCAAAATTACAACACGTGTTGACAACATCTCTCGATTATTCAATTTATGCATACATTCGATTCCATTCTTGAGCCTGTACAGATGTGCACATGCGCTCATTCTCGAGATCATAAAAGGAAGAAAACATATCACAATGTATAGCAATTTATATAAACTTGTCAATTTTCTTAGTAATGGGCCCTAGCTTTTTCTGCCGGCTGCTCCTCTGAATTTTTCAATTAGAAAAACTTTTCACTTATTGCTTATATAAATGTAAAAAAAACACTGGAAGATTAGTTTTCTTTAGTTTCCAAGAATTTTTAACGACGTCTTCGAAGCGAAACAATTTAAATAAAGCTTCTTTTTGTTGGTTTTATTTTTTAGATGCGGGCATTTGTCCTTGTTGGGAGATATTAACGACTGCTTAGAACTCCAGTTAGTGCCAAATCTGTTATTGTCTTTTTTTGCGCTGATTCCGTTTTCTTATTTTTAGTATTACTCGCTGCGCGAAAGGAGCCAAATAAGCAAGGCGCATCCTGTTAGCCAAGCAGTTTGGCATGTTTTTGAACACAAGAATGCGGAATGCGTGCGTCTTGTTTTGTGTGTGTGTGTGTGTGCATGTGTGTGTGTGTGTGTGAGTGTGTCTGTGTGGGTGTGTGTGTGTGTGAACCGCAGAGTTGAGGCTATGCGCTGCAAGCGAAGATATATATATTTTTTTTTTTTAATATTTTACGTGTCAACTTTTGTGTGCCAAAAAATGTCCCAGGCTTAAAGAGCGATGGCAACAATGTTGCGTAGACTGTTATGAGCAAATTCTAGCCGCCGCCGTCTCTTCTTTCCTTCCAGCCACACTCTCGCACTCGCTCTAACTGTCTTTCTTCTCTCTTTCTCTCTCTTGCCTGATTTTGAGTTGGCAGCAAACTTTTGGCTCGTTCGCCATACCATGTCAGCATCTTGCCATGCACATTAATGCACTGTGCAATGATGTATGACAAGTCAGTGTGTGTGTATGTGTGTATGTGTGTGTGTGTGTGTGTGTTTGTGTGTTTGTGTGTGTGCACACTCAGTGTCTGCTAATATGTGTTTGTCTTGAGTTTGGCATGCAATGCCAAGTTGGTTGCCAGTTTTCTGCCAATGGATTTTTGCTGATTAGAGTTCTCTTATACAAGCACACACGCACCATCTTTGCATATATTACACACACACACACATACACACACACACACACCACACATTTGGAAATGAGTTTTGTTAATGTGTTTGTAACAAGTCTAGCTGCTACGACCTAAAGTCCCAAAAATTTCGCAATTTTTGTACACTGCAAAAAGCTAGTAACGAATCTCTCAGAATGTTTGTGACATACAAATACTTAATACTTAAAAAAAAATTAACATGTAATTAATAAATTATTTACTCAATTAAATTCTGTTTAGTTAGCTATTAAAAAGGGAAAATAATACACAATAATGGCGCCAATTTTAGCATAAAGTAATCAATTAGCATCGCCTTAAGCTAATTTATTAAAAGCAATTAACTAATTTGACTCATTATTTATTTAGCTTCAGATATGTATGTATATTAATGGATGAGATCCGATTCACTGGATAACAACTTAAGCTGTGCTTGACTGCACTTAATATCGAGCTGGCGTCCTTTTGGTAAGTGCTTTACATTCTCATTTGCAAAGTTTTGTATTTGTATTAACAATAAATGTCGAAGAAATATATGCACATTTCAATTATTTAGGTCAAATGTATGCGGGATACTCTGTTTGCGCTGTCTCATTCAATATTTATGGATTGCAATGCCGGATATCCGGAATTACAAATTATGCGCGATGAGCGCATTGAATGAGTTATGCGGATTCGCAGTGAGTACATTTACATATTCATACATGTCTGTATGCAAATGTGCTTGTGTTTGTGCGAATCAGAAGGAGCTCGATGAGGAACTCACAAGTGTGTGAAAATTATTTGATTTGCTAGGCAATGCGGAGATTCTATATGCCAAATGTGATAGTCATCTTTGATTCTGTATTTGGATGTGAACTTTTGTGTGTGTGTGTGTGTGTGCATTTGGAAGTTGTGGTAGGAAATGGTTAGGTGTCAGGATTAATTATTGCTGATATTTAATGCAATTATTGTTAATATGCATATAAGGATGCGTTGACAACTAAATGCAGCTGACAACTTGATTAAATTGTATTCAACGCCCTACCCAATTTCAATCAATAATGCAATTTTATCAATGAACAATTTAATTTATACCATTGACAAAGCTCATCACTTTTATTCGTACGTATTTTGGGGCATATTATTTGGCGTCGTTAAATGAATTACTAGTATTTTAGTATTTTGTTGCAGGGTACTTGCATTTGCATCATTTGTACTGCTGGTGAATTGTTCATTGAATTGCTTAAATAAATGTTTGTCAATTTGTCAACAGGCTGCGCATTTGACATTTTACTTGGTCACTAATTGAACTGTAAACGTATGCACTTAATGTAATTTGCACAAATTATGATTGCAATCAAATTTGAATGGAACCAATTTGACACCGATCCAGATTACATTAAATAAATTAGAAAATCAAAGACAACCAAAGAGAAATACCCTTGCAGAACTCAGAGGCAACTCAAAAAATCGTCCTAAAATATAATTTGTAAATATATGAAACAATTTGCTAAAATTAGAAAGGCCTTTTATGTATTTTAAATAAATACATTTCTTTGCAATAAATTAATGAGATAATATTTCTAAAAGTCAGAAATGCAAACCATTATTTGTACAAAAAAACATTTCTGAAATTTCGAAAATAGTAATGAAATTTGCTCTCCCGACTGCTATGCTGGAGTTTTGCACTAGTTTGCCCATGCGAAATAACAAATTATAACATTTTTAATAGTAATATAATTTGAATATATAATAGAGCTCTTCGAATAAGAACTCTTATTTCAACATATGTATATTTCCCATGTCAAAATGTCGATTCGGCAATTTGTGCTATAAATAATAGCTGCAGCATAATAGCCGGATATTTTTCAATCGTCAACAAGAAAGCTTTAAGCTGAGAAACTAATTCGCATTAAGACAACAAGACGAACATGGCTTTAATGAATTAGCTATTGATGCTGATCAAGAATATATAAATATATGAGGTCGGTGACGTTTACTGCAATGTGAGCAAATTGTAAAACGCTCTGTAAGATTATGAAAACTGTTATAAATATGTGTTGCATGATATATGATGCATAATAAATTACAAATGTGGCAATCAGTAAATAATATGAAACGCTTTGCGCTTACCTGAAAACCGTCGTACGTCCAGGAGCCAAACTTCATCTCGCAGCGCTGATCATCAAAGGGGAACCAGGTAATGTCGATTTTGCACGTGGACTTAAAGATGCCAGGTGGCACGTAAAGGCAGCTGCCATTGTTCCGCACCACCACATTGGTGGCGTAGGTGCCATCGAAGCCTTCGTCCGCGCTGCAAGTAAAGTTGCAACGTATATGCATATAAGTAATGGCAAAAGGTACTTAAATATAATACATATGTATACATATATTTGTAAGTAGAAATATGTGTGTGGCTGTGTGTTGGCCACGTTGACGCATTTAGGACTTTTCTTTTTTATAGTCGGATACCAGGCATAACGTATATGGAAATTTATGTGGCACACTTTTGTGCATAAATCATTTTAGCACTGCCAACTGCTCACTGACTTCTCCGCGCTGCCATTGTGGGTGTCTTCTTCTGTATGTGCGTGTGTGTGTTTGTGCTTGTGTGTGTGAGTGTGTCACTGATTATCGATTAATCCATAGGCAATGCGGTGCTTGTATTGCGTTCCCTCATTTCTTACGGTTCAATTTTTACCGCTGGCAAACTAATTTAATATTTATTAATTGTACCCAGTAAATGCTGTCGCCTTCATTGGGTATATCGCTTTTAAAGTGTCGACTTGTTCTACGCACACAAAAGGGTAGCAAACAGTGCATTAAAAGTTGAAATGCAAACCCATTTTTTTTAGGAAATTTTAACGTAATTTGCTTTATGACTGCTATGTTCGTGTTTAGCCTTTTTCTGCACTAGATGCCTCGTTGCTCAGTTGGAAGGAACTAAGGTAGAGAACGAAGGGTTCCGAGTTAGAATCGCCGTAAAGTCTGACATTTTTCCAAGTTAAATTATATTAATTTTTCTAAATTATACAATTTGATGTGAAATCTAAAAATATGAATGTTTATTAATAATATACGCCACAAAAAATGTCGAATGTAATGTAAGCACATGTAAAAACAGCACCCTTGAAATCAGATTTGTTTTTCTAAATGTTCTCTGGAAATAAAATAAGAAACCATTGGATTTCAGAAATACATAACCTTCCGTTTTACATATATACTTTCATATTTTCGGATTAATAAAGTAAGTTGCCCCTTTCGCGATTTTCTCAAAATTTGTACGACTTATTTTCTAAGTGTAAGCCAGTAATCCATGTTATTAAAAACATATTAATAAAATGAAAAAAAAAAAAAAAATTGAAAGAAGAGAATCTTTTTTTCATTTTCGTCATATGTTGTTTTGATGCATATAACCGAATAAAGTGTAGCAGCTGTGAAATATATTTTTTGCGCTAATGTTTTTGTCTCTGTCATTCTTCCAACCCAAAACAATAAGCAGCCCCCGCTACGCCCCTGTGCAACGGACTGCCTGGTCATGTCAACAGTTAAATTATGATTCATTATGCTGGCGTGCCATCTACTCGTATTGTAGTCACATCATCAAAATCTGAGCCATCTTGACACTGAGGCACAGCACAGGGCACAACAAAAAGCTGAGAATGGCCGCTGTTGCTCCCATGCAAGTAGCCATCATAAAATCCTTGTAGTCCCATGTATATGTATATGTGCATGTATATATATATATATGTGTGTGTGTGTTTGTGTGTATACATGTGAATTTATGTTGGTGGCACTTACAGCCTTTGCTGGCATTGTTCTTGCTGTTCTCGGTGTCGCTGCTGCTGATATTGCTACTGTTCGCATTGTGTTGAGCACTTTTACAGCAGCCCCTCTTAATTGCACCTCCCGCTACTCAGCCTTTGTTCCAGCAAGTCATTTGCTTTGTAATAAAAACTTGCCCAAATACGCATTAAAATTTGTGCGTTTACTGCGCGGCCAGCTGCTCGCTTCTTGGCCCCTCTTTATTTGTCGTAAAACTAAAATGCCACTCACACAATTTTAAAGAGTATACCGCATGGCAATGGATTATGTGGTGGGTGTCATTGATTGACATTCTCAAAGCAGCAAGTTATTTTTAAGTGAAGTGAAAAATGGACAAAATTTAAAGCTACAAATTGATAAATGATGGCATGTTTTAACAGCGATATTAGCTGTTTTTATATATTTATAATTATATTTATATTTTGCTGTGGCTGTGTCAAAAAGCTGCAAATATTTGGGTATTCTTAGCTGAGCTATATATAGATATCTATATACATATATATATGTATGTAATACTTAAGAATACCCTAATATTTTTTTAAGAAAGTTCGCATAAATATATAAATGAAAACTGACCTTAAACATGTTCAGCAGCACAGCACGTAATTTGTACATATTTACATATATATTGCATTCATAAATACAAAGGAGCAAAAGGTTTGGGTGTGTTGGCAATCAAGTTGACAACAGCAAAAAAAGGATAAACTAGAACGATTACAAGGCTGCCGAAGATAGCATACACTGATAAATTGAACTTTACATAAAAAGCCTTAAAGCTAAGAGATTCATTTTCACAAATTCAAACAGAGAGACAGACATACTCATGTCTGCATCAGCTCAGCTCCATCAAGTATATAAGTAAATATATAAATATGAGCTCGCATACGCACCATACACTAATAAGAATACCCAATGCAAGGGTAAGAAACATGAAAAAAATAAATAAAATAAAATATATATATATATATAAAACGTAGGCAAACAAATGGCAGCTCATAAGCATAAAAGGGTTTAAAAAAGCAAATAAAAAAACACACTCATTTTCGTTACATATTATCAAGTGCAAATAACATTATATGAATAAAGCAATAAAACCACAGACATAAAGCCAATAATGATAGAGACAACAACAACCGCACAGGGTTTTTATTACAGAATGATAAAGCATTGTATGGGCACGGGAATTGGCCATAAAAATAGATAGTCAACATAAGGCCCAATTGAATTGTCTCTGTCCCATCAAGATGGTAACATCATAAGTCTGCCAGGATAAGCGCAAGGTGTCTAACCGCAGCACCGCAGTCATAAAGAATTAAATAAAATTGAAAAATGTTTATACCAAGCTTCACCTACCTATTGTACATGAGCACGTCCGGTTTCCACAAGCGATGAGGCGGAATACGTAAATCGCGAACACCTCCAAATTCACTGGAATTCCAACGGAGATTCATGTCGTTCCATTCCTGTGAAATACGGAAATAGTGATACATAAACAATATAATATGTAAATACATATATATAGCTGTATATATAAATATATAAATAAATGCGTTTCTCTTTGTTTCAATTGTATATAAGCCAGAAGGTCGGAATTTTGTTAAACAAAAGAATTTCAGTCGCTGACGCCCGTCTTAATTAATTAAAGTCTATTTGTGAAACGAATAATGGAAATGCAAAACAGAAATCATTCTGAAATGAAACATGCTGACAAATTGATCCATTGCTTGAGACGACTCAACCTATTGATATTTTGACGGTATAAACGTTAGCTTCAAATATTCATATCGATTATAAAATCGTAAGTTAGACCAATAAGAGGCGAAGTTACTCGTCCTTTAAGACAAACAATAGCTAAACTGTAATAGAAAGCAAATTTTATTACTATTCTCTGAACTTCGAAGAGAATTGATTTTCTCTCCATATATATTTATAATACTTTCTATCCATTGTAATTTAAATTTTTTTTTTTGGATTTTTAAAAATTATTTGTAAGACAAAGCTTTTCTAGTTTTCAATGCCATTTTCCCTTTTTTTTCAGAGTATTACATAATTTGTGGATATATCTAATTAATAGCTTCATTCATCTTGAGCCTGTTTTGTGGGCCATTTACAAATAACGTATTAATTAGACGTGATCGAGTATATACCATAAGCAGTGTCCACCGTTCGCCTATAAAACAAGTGGCCAAATATTGTATATGAGAATGTGGACTGGAAAGGTGCGTTAACCATCAATCATCGTAATGTGCCCGCTTATGGATAGACGGTCATAAACTAGAGCCGAATCGGGCATACAATTGTGTGTGAATTCTGAAAGCAACTATTTGGTGAGGGCTTGGGGGGTGTTTATGCTTATCGTAATTAAATTTGTTGCTATTGTGACACTTAAGGCGATTAGCGCATCGATTCGTTGCCAGAGGCTAATGAAATGGTAGAAATGGTCCTGTTTGTATTTGATCGCATCGATTGATCAAATTACAAGCAATTGCCACCCATGTACCTAGCGCCCAATCATGGGTATTAATCATTCATATATTATTTAATTGCTTTCGAATGAAATTCGAGCTTGGCCAAGAATATGACGTAGCCGGAGCAATCAAATTAATTTGATATCATCTTAAATGCTGTGTCAAGTAAAATTATTGCATTTAATTGAATAAAATGGCTAACAATTTTTACTTTATCTATTCACATTTACAATGTAAACTTAAGTTGAAGTCTAAAGCGAGTCGAAAAATATCTTTTGAGATAATACATTTTTTCTAAATTTATCTAAAATGTATGATTAATTCTAATGCAAGTCTTTGTTCGAAAATATTTGTAGAATAACTGACTGGTCAATCTTCCAGCTGAAAAAGTCTTCGAAGACATCTTTTGATCAATCTAAGTTCACTTTTTAAAATTGTGAGATGTTTAATTTTAAGAAATTTACTTTTAAAATTGATTAATGCCTACATTATTATAATCAAAAGCATCATTTGGATTTTTCTTTTGATTTTTTATGTTAAGTCACGTTGTACAAATTTTATTAACTTGCAAACACATTTCTAGCTAATTTCAATTGAAACTAATTATTTGGAATTAGGACATTTACAAGCTATTCCTTTTAACTGGAGCTAAATTCAGAATACAATTACTGCTGTTATTGGCATTTTTATTTTCATTTTGAATTAAATTGCGGCTTTCTTGCATTTGCGAGCAATGTCCAATTATGTTGTCACTCGATATGACAATTAGGCCGAAATAATCTTTATTAGTTGCAGCCGATTGAGCCGAAGTGGCAGAAACGACCAGCAGCTGGCTGCTCATTTGCATGGGGCACATACCACACATTTCGCTGACGTTGCCTCCTACTAATGCTGTGGGTATCACAGAAAAGAAAGAAAGCCGACAAACCGAGGCGACATTGAACGCACTTTTTGCCCAGAAGTTTGGTTGGGTAAGAGGGCGGCGAATAAAAGGATTTCTACGGCTCAGAGTTGAAGCAGCTGTGGATGGGTGAAGTGCAAATGATAATAGAAATGGGGAAAGGAAAATTAAAATGAATGCCCTACTCCACGGCAGGCCGCATTTGTGGAATTTACGCAATTTACGCATTTTAAGCTATTAAGTGATTTCCATAGCTTTTTCTCAAGTGCGAGTGCCACTTTTTGTCAGTCTGTCTTTATCTTGTTTTTTATTTCGTTATTTTTTCATTTGATTTTTTTTATATATTTTTGTTGGATTTGGCTTTTGACAAATTGGGGCAATTTCATTCGTTGCACTGTGTGGCTGTGCGTATGGGAGAATTGAGTTTTAGACCGACACACAATTTATTGCCTGAAGGGCAACAAATCTTTGGACAAGACTCGTGTGTGCGATGGAAAGCCAAAATAATTTGTACTCGTATTTGAATAATGCTGCCTCACTTAGTAATGTTTAGTAGTAAAAGTTGCCGAGAACTTACCAATTTGAGCCAAATATTTGTGATGAGTAGCTGATTCTTTTCGTCCTGCAATGAAAAAGAATGAAAAAGCATAAATTATAAATTAGAAAAATTTCATTTGTGTACACTTAGCACGAGGAGAATACATACTACAATTGTATCAACTTCAAATAAATTTGTTTGATGTCCCATTTGAATATTTGGAAGGCACTTAGAATAAAAGACTGAATCACACAATTGAGAGCTTGCTCGAGTTGCTACTGTTCAAGATGTAGTCAAGGTGGAGCAATAGAAGGTAATCGAAATAAATTGAATTGAAATCAAAATAAAGCATTTTTCCTGGCACAGCTTGGTCATCTCTCCAAGCAGTGTCCTGTTTTGGTCCTGTACAAGCAAGCACTCGAAATCAATAAAGCATGCAAATTAAATTCAAACATCTCAAATACTTATCAAACTTTTACGGTCATTTTATAGTGCAAATATTACAAGATTTGTTTCCGCTCCACTTGATTCAACTTATTGACACATATACAGCTCTAAATCAAAAATATTTATATTTGAAACTATATCACAATCTTAATTGTTAAATCATAAGCAACTTAAGGGCTTATTGGCTGACAATGCTTTTCTTTGGCACACTGGCAGACGTGTCGAACATTTTTGTAAAACAAATTCTTATAAAATTTCAATTTTCTCCACTATAGATTTCTTCAGAAATTTGAAATGTATTCACAATTTGCCAGCTGCCCATCTCAAAAACGTGTCAACTATGTTTTGTTAATACCAAGAACTCTGGTATTGGCCATGAAATTAGTCGGAAGTGAATAGTAGCTAAAGAAAGAACAGCGTAATTATTTTGAGTATCAAATTGACTTCTATTGACGCGCAATCATCAATAGCCGACGGACCTGAATGCTTCAGAGTAAACAATAATATTCGTCATTAAATGAATGAATAAATATGTATTTCGTATTCAATGGTTACACATGCCAACAAGAAAAGAAAAATATTAATCAAGAAGAAAAATAAAAGAAATAATCCCTGAATCCAAAAAAAAAAAAATCCACAGTTTTTCCCAAAGAAAAATATTCATCTCTAAATTATGCATTTCGCAAAGATTTTTTTATATTTCGTTTTCTTTTCTACTTTTTAGAAATATTTTCTGTTAGGGCCTTTCTATTCTGTTTACAATTTTATTTTATATTTTTTTAGTGTTCAGTGCGATTCTCATTTTCGGGCAACTTTCTAAAATGTAGGGCGAATTTAATTCCAGCTCGTCTTTTGATATACAGACCACTGTCCAATTTTTGACGGAAGTGGAAATTAGCTATGAATATCTGTCAAGCTTAAAAACAGTAGCTCGTTTATATCCATTTCGATTTTGTATATCGTATCACGATAAAAACTGTAAATGATTTTTTTGCTTGACAAAGTTCGCTAATTGTAGTTATTATATTTTGGATGCGGCTTATTTATGCATTACAATAAAGCAGATAGCAACTGCTAGCCGGCGGCATAAAAAACGCTGTCGGCCAGTGTAATCATTCAGTTATGCATACGCTCCGTTAGCCGCATTGATGATGAGTGCACACAAAAGGAGCCCAGTGTCTGTCAATGCCAGAGGTGGGCAAATGATGTTGTTTTTGTTGTTGCTGTTGTTGTTTTTCTTGTTGTTGTTTCTGCTCATTAAAGAACGGAAATCAAAGTAGACAATGAGATGGCTAAATTGCATTCGAGACATTCGCTCCGTTGATTCATTTAGCCAGCAAGGCCATGACGGCTATTTACATGGCATTTTCATATTCAAACTGAAGACAATTTTTTTTTGATTCTGTCGCCATTGTTGTTGTCAGGTTTTCTGTAGCTGGCATATTTATGTAGCGCAATGATTAACATATAAATTAAAAAGGAATTCATCGGAAGTGACGCTTTTGTTGGACACTGCCAAGCTGCCGGCCATTTGCCAACGTGCCCGGCATTAAAAGTTGGCCAGCTGACCGGGTCTATATTGGGGCCAAAACAGGCAACTGGCCAATTGAAGAGTTCTCTCTCTCTCTCTCTCTCTCTCTCTCTCTGATTTTGGCATATATTCGCCTTGTACATTGGTAACAATGTTTGACCTTTTGGCTTATTAGGGTTTTGCTCTGAAGTTTCTGCTGTTGCTGTTGCTGTTGCCGTTGGCGTTTCTGTTGCCGTTGCTGCGGTTGCCTTTGACCAAACGAGGGCATTTTGTGGCCAAAAGCCAATTTGTAAGTGGCAACAACAGAAATCGACAAACAGACAAATGGCAAACGCCGCCCGCCCCAGTTCGCAAGCCAAATCCTCAGTTTAGGTGACGAATGTGTGCTTGCGGTCTGTTAAATGGCAACCTAAAAGCGTTGCGCCCAAACAGGAAATCAAACCCTACAACAACAGCAACAACAGCAACAATAGCAACAACAATGCTAAGGAGCTGCTGAAAGGCGGATGTATGCGTACCATGAGTAGGAAATTGCACATGATCTGTAATAAATTGTAAGAAGGTATCCCCGACACAAATACTTATACATACACATACATGCATACATCTACCATCGCATATGCACTCAAACACAAAAACCCACAAACCGAACCGCGCCGCAGTTGACAACCCTTAAGATTTTTCCTAATTTATTAAATACGAATGTATGATTTGCTGCCGTGTTACTGATGCAGATCAAGAATATATGCCATATGGGGTCGGATATTCTTACATTATTCTTATATATATTCTTGCTTATGCTTGCTGCATTCTATGTCACATCTGACAATGAAAATCTCCAAAGCTGACAAAATGAATGCGCCACAAAATAATTCCAGCTTGCGCTTATTTTTTAACATTCTGGTTACATCTATTTCACTCTCATAGATAATTTGATACATTCAGAAACAAAAATCGACCTGAGTTTTAAAGAACTCTTGAAACTGGAACGTTTTTCTTGTGTTGGAAATAATATTAAGTTATAATAAATCAATTTTCTTTATAAAAAAAAAACACGCTGGAAAATAGACATATTTTTCCCACACTTTAGAAAAATGTTCTCTGGAATTAAGAAAACAAAAATCCTGGTCTTTGGGAAGACACAATATTTCATGTTAGTTACCCTTGGCGATTCAGGACAATTTTTTTCTGAATGTGCCAGTGCTGGTATTTAAATGGTTTCTTATAATAATATAAATAACTTATACTCATTTCAACTAGAAGTATTATTTCTGTTTAACTTAGTTTATTGATAAAGTTCCAATTCTAGAAGCTAAAAAATTGATTTCGTTCGTTCATAATATTAAATTAGAATATATGAAAGTAGATGTGGCATATAGCATATAGTAACAACAGCAGCAGCAACAATAATAATAGCAATAATATTATCATTAATAAGTCACAATGCTCTACTCGAAGGTGTGCGATTGGTAGATACCCTGTACCCATCTGTTAAGTATATTAAAACGCTGAAGCAACCGATTAAAAAGTATTTCGCACTCGAAGCATTGTCGAAACTGCTTTTCAATTTATTAATTGGTGCAGGGTATAATAAATACAATCGTTGACGATTGTCACTATGAAAACATTATGCATATTCAAACCACAATACAAATACAAATGTGGGTGTCTGTGGTATTTCACAGGAATAACAGCAATCGCTTGCCGAGTGCGAGCTTATGGCTCTGATTGGATTGTACAATGATTATTAATCAATATGACATTTTGTCCAATATTTAAATATGCTAAATTTGGAATATTACGTATCCAGTTTGAATTTCAGCTTAGCATCATGGACGACAATTACGATGCAAAAATAGTGCCAAACTTTCGTACAGGGTATTTTCGATGTGAGTCTGCTCGTCTGGATCAATCTTAATTTTTGTCAGCGTTGACGTTTTTTTCTTTTTTTGTTTTCACAACTAAATGTGTGTCATTTGTCATGCGACATGCGAATTACAATCGTTGCCAGCCACCCAATCCCTGCCCCAATACACAATACCCAATACTCCAATCTCCCTCAGCTGCACCATAAATCTCTCGCAATAGTAATCAGTGCAAATTTGTTTTCATTTTGCCGAGTCGTCTCCCCTTTGATATACACACGTACATACGTACATCATACATGTCTCTGATATGAGTTTGTACTTGCAGTATCTGGAGCATTTAGTCATAATTACGGAAGAAAGAGAAAACAGTAAAACTAATTACGAATCACAAATTCTGCAATACGAATGAGAGAAGTAATCAGTAGAAGGCAACGGAATGGAATATTGTCTTTTTTATCTTCGGCGCAATATCTTGGATTGAAGAACTGATTTGGGACAAAGCATTACCATAATGAACTGAGAAAATGTTATGTTATTTTGCCGCTTTGTTTACGCTTTTCACACATTTTTCGATGAAAAATAAACTTTAAGTTTGGGTTGTCTTTCTTCAGATTTCAGTTCAATTTAAATATGATTCACTTGAATATCGGACTATTTAAATTAATTTTTAAATGACATTTTTAGTGTGCTCAGCTTATTTACTTTTGATGGATTAAACGGTTTTATTCATGAATACCAAGTTGTTTGTTGTTGCTGTTCAACTGGAATAAATCAAAATATCATAATATATTTAACACGCTCACTGAACCAATGCCTATCAAACAAAATGGCTGTCAAGCGATTAACCTGAGTGATTGCCGATTATCAATAATAATGACGCTTTATCAACCCTCTGGGTGGAAATTTGGTGGGGCTGTAGGTTGGACTGTATTATAATGCTATAACTTTGCCAAACAAATCTAAATCATTCACATTCTCAATTCCACTTTTTGGGTAGAACATAATTAGACGCATTCACTTCTAACGTACCTTTATTGATTGATTGACTTATTTTTAAAATGTTCTTCAAAATCAATAGCTCAAACGTGCCAGCTGAACATGCTAACGTGTCTGAAATATTTCCAATTTGTTTTCTCGCAAGTGTGCCACACACTTTAATTAATCTATGGCGTTGTTTATATATTTTTTTAATTACTCTTAGAGCATTGCTAAAAAATAAGAACAAGAAAAACGATCAGTGACGAACCTAAGTGGAGAGCTACTCGGAGTGCAATGCAGGCAACAGCTAAACTCTAAAAAAGCAGTTGAGACAGTAGACTTAATGACTTAAGGACCTTCTAACTTTAAGATACATATTGTTGTTTTTGCAGAAATTACTTGTATTATTGCTTCTTATTTCAAGGAAATAAGTTCTCTGTTGGAATGCTGGAATGTGCAGCCTGTGAATAAGCAAAACGATGCCAAC
This sequence comes from Drosophila hawaiiensis, assembly GCA_037043685.1. Lineage (NCBI taxonomy): Eukaryota > Metazoa > Arthropoda > Insecta > Diptera > Drosophilidae > Drosophila > Drosophila hawaiiensis. Next base: position 571,011 of record JBAMBA010000217.1, read on the forward strand.
ATTTAGTATTGTTGAAGTACCCAGTGACAGCTGCTGGTGGCCAGCGTTGTGTTGGTCAAGTCACGTTACTCTTGGCCTTGTCACCCAGCAAGCGGTACTCGCTGGTCAAGGACTGCGACTGAAAAGGAGAACGGATGTCAGCAGTGCGTGCGACTCGCTGAATACACACAAACAAACAAGCAAACAAACAAACATACATACAAACACACACTGGCCAAGCTTTCATTCACACGGGTATCAAGTGCACTTTTTAAATCAGAAACTCAAAACACACAAGCTGCAATGTCGACGTTAGCAGCGACGCCAGCAGCGACGCCAGCAGCGACGCCGTTGCCATTGACATTGCTTCTGTTGTTGCTGCTTCTAAGGCAAAAAAGTTGCTCGTTCCCTTTCTCTCCCTCTCTCACTCTCTCTAGTTGGGTTACGTTTTGAGTTTCGTTGCCATCTCGTTTTATTTTCTTTCTTTTAAATATATTTTTTTCCACTTTTTATTGCCATTTCTTTGGCAATTCGTGCAGGGTGATAAGTTTTCTTCAAAGGAAATTAAAAGCGAAACGACGAGCGCTCATTTTGGTTTGGGGTTTTGCCTGCCTGCTTGCACACTTCCGCTTGTGTGCGTGTGTGTGTGTGTGTGTGCGTGGGCGGACTGCTGACATTTGCCTTCACCTTGACTGGGTCGAGTTCACAGTGTGTGTTCCGCTACCACACCTGCCCCTTCCCCCCGTGTCCCATATAAAACTAAAGGCACAAATGTCTATATACGTACATTCATATGTTTGTATATCTGTATATATATATATATATATATATATATATATATATTTATATATGATATGGCAACACAAGCTGGCGATAAAAGTTTCTTATTGGAAAAGTTGAGCGCTTGCTGCTTTAAAGCCAATTGGTCGCCTCACGCTGATAAATTTCCAGCGATTTAATGTCCGACTTGGCAAACAGTCGAAATAAATCCACATACATAGATAGACCAGCGCAAAAATTTGCCTTTGATTTCGAGTCTTTAATATAGCGAAACTGTGCACACAATGCAAATCAAAAGCAATGCCAATAGCCGCCAACCAGACAGAGAACCCACTGGCGGCTTTGTCCACTGGCAATGCAATGTAGTGTAGATGAGAAGAATGGAGGCATTATATTAGTGTATTGTACTAGCTGACGCATATGAATACATACATATGTATGTACACACTCACACACACACAAACTCACATGTATGAACAATCAAAGCGCTTACGGAGCAAACAAGAGCAGAGCGAACCTCAGAGCTGCCAGCGTCAATCTCCTTAAGCTCACGTGGCGCGAGCTGTGTTTTACAATTGTCTGTGTAAACAGAACAGCTGAACGAGAGGGGCTGGCACAAAGCAACCAGTAATGGAATGCACCCGGACGAGCGAAGACTCGATAGGCGGATACCCTGTATTTACAACTTAACTAGATATTTTACATATTTCATTTTAAATTCGAATTGAATTATTTCTATATTTTCTTTTTATTTTTATTTAAGTCTTTTAATTCAGATAATTGGAAGAAATTAATGATTAAGCTTTCAGCTTGATGCATTTACATACCCCATTTAGCCAATTACAAACGGGAACAAAGTATGCTTAAAAAAGCACGCAAAGTGGAGCAGCAACAGTAGAAGCAAATGAAAAACGGATGCAAAGCTAAATAACAGCAGAAACCACAACAACAGCAAACACATCAAAAAAAGCTACAACAACAACAATACAGCTGCACACAAGCGAGCGCAGCCAACAGAGGCAGCGAGGGGGAGAGGGAGAGAAGGTGAGAGAGAGATAGGGAGCGTATAAGAACTTGTGAGTGAGCAGTCCAAGAGCAACAACTGAAGCTCAGGCTTTTTCGCTTCCTTTTCGCGGCTGTTCTAACTCTCTCTCTCTGGCCAGCGATAATTGAATGAAACTAAGTGTGCTTATGCGTGTGTGTGTGTCTTTGTGTCAGTGTGTCTGTGTGTGCTTCTGTTTGCGTTATACATGTATGTAAGTGTATGTGTGCTTGCATATGTGCTTGTGTGTGTGCCGGCATTGCTTCATTTAAAAATAGCTGCTTTGTTTATGTTGCAGTTCTGTGTGTGTGGGTTGTGTAGAATGCACTCACAGCACTTTGCCGTGGGGTCAGCGAATGTTGAAAAGCATCACATTGAAATCATAGATTGAAATGAAACGGGAATGTTTAAGGTGGCAGTGACCAAGTCGATGCTCTTTTTCGTAATCAGCACTTCGAGCAACTTGTGTCCTTCGGCAATAAGCCAGTTGTCTCCAGGACAGCTGCTACACAATCGTGTGCCCCTGGAATCGCCCCGCTCTTACGGATTATACGACACCTGCGATAACAGTTAGCATATGGCATGTACGCTTAACAACAAGGGGCGGTGGCTGGGTGGGGAGGCAGGCAAGCCCACAAGTTCTGGCAGCCCGTCAATGCTTGACGGGGCTAGGCTGCTATTGGGCCGTCAAAAAATGTCAATTATTTTGAAGTTAATTTAATTTTCATATTCTATAAAAAAGTCAGGCACAGGCACAGACACAGACACACACAACTAGAGGCATTCAGCAAACATATGTGCGCCGTTGTGATTGTTACAATATGCTTATGCTTTTGTTTGCTTTGCCTTGTACACTGAAAAGAATAGGCGTGTATTTTTTAGTTTTAGAGTTTATGAAACTGATATAGAAAGCTCTAATAAACTGTTCGTAGATAACAATCTATGCGAGTGAGCGTATCTGTAATTGATAGACTTTAGTAGTTGTTTCGATTATGATATTAATTGCACAACTTATCATATTTTATTTGATTTTTTCGCTCTCTGCATATGTACGGCTGTGTGTGTCTATTAAAGAACAATGGATTGATGACGGCGCCCAAATGGTTGCTGTTTTTTGTCAGCGCTACATTTGCCATGCCATAAATTTGCAACTTTAAATATACGCAAACAGCCATAAACAGACACCCAAACCAACGAGCGTCTATTGGACGAGGGGGTGCAGCTAGCCAAATAAATTAATGTGTGGTTGCCTTAATTCTATGCGCCAATAATATATTTATGGCTCTTACATTTTTGTTCACTGAAAAATGTGACTTTCAAAAATTGGAAAGATTATTTCTTGGTTTGTGTTATTAATTTAAAATACCGAGGAAAGATTTTTTTAGAAGGACCCACTACAAGTGTATGAAAATGCTGGTAGCAACATTTTGTTTTGAATTACATTGTAAATAGTTTTGATGCTGAATGGAAAGAAAAAGAACAGCAACAGAACCACATCGAGTATGTATGTGTGTGTGTGTGTGTGTGCTTGTGTGTGATGAGTTCGGATAACAATATTACAAATAATTTCGATTGATTTGAGCCCGGCGATAAGCGAATACATTTGATGAGGCAGCTAAATTAAATTTACCACAACGACCATCAGGCTGGCTTATTTATTTATTTTAATTGAATTTATTTCGCACCACAGAAACAAAAAAAAAATGTGGTAAAGTATTTCGTAGCATAATATGTACACGGACTTCCCCTCGCCCCTTGGCCTTGCAGCACTGATTACGCAATTATGCACTAAATTGAAAGCTTGCCCATGTGTGCGTGTGTGTGTGTGTGTGTGTACTATAAATTTGCATAGTTCCAATTGCTAAGCAAATTTGTCCCAAAAAACAAAAAAAAAAACTTTGCAAAAACAAAACGATACAAGCAACTAAAGCGGAAAATGCCGAGAGGGGGTTGTCTCTCATGGGGGGATGGCGATTGGAATGTTGGGTGCTTGGGTGGTTGGCTGGCTGGCAGAAATGATTGTTATTCGGACGAACTGCAAATGTATTTTGGGGCAAATGGTAAAACATACAAATGCCAAAAGACAACTGCTTGTGGAGTGGCCCCAAGGACAAAGTACAAAGGGCACGACGCAAAAGAGATGCGCCTGTGTGTCAATGTGCGAATATTTATACCCTTCTACCCAAGTTAAAAGAGTATATTGGTTTTGTGCAATTCCCGTCTTGAAGTCCGTTCATGCTTTTTCTTTGGAGACTGGGAAAATATACTAGACAGAACAGATGTCAATGGATAAGTTGGTGAAATTTTCGATATACTAACTATCGATAGCCCGCCCGCATAATTGCAAACAAAATCTTTATATCTGATAGAGCCAATCGCCAGAAATGCATATCTACCACAATTTTAAAGCTCGCAATATATATTTTATGTCTGTTTAAGGTCGACATACGAGTAACATCCTCCTAGGATTGAGAGGAGAGAAGATTTCACAGTCATGACGACCAAATTTTAAAGCCGTATTAATGATTATTCAATGGTCCGATGGCATAACACTGGTATTAGAGAATTCCGCAGTCGTTTCCTGCCCGACTGCAACATTCCTTCTTGTCTCTTGTTTCTTTTGTGGGGGCCACTGTGTAAAAAGAGTATGTGCATGCTAAATAAAACGGGCGAACTCAGAGTGGGGTTGATGGGGTGAGGGGTGAGGTGTCGAGCGGCACTCGTGTATGGGATGGGTCAGATGGCCGATTGGGATGGGCATGTTGCTATTGGCGATAAATATTTTGTAAATTGGCCCGCATTTTGTTGAGCGTCAAATGCAATTTTAAATTTACGTCTGCCACACAAAGGCAGCCAGTAGCCAGCAGCGTGCGGTGAGGCAGCGTGGCAGTGCTGCAATTCAACAATTAATTAGAACGCTGAGCAAACCACAAAAACACACACGCACATCACGTAAACACACTCCAACACACACACACACACATACAGACGTACATAGAACACACGCTCATACATACAACACACATGTGGCAGTCATCCTCCATTTAAAGTGGTTTTGGGTGTGTGTGTGTGTGTGTGTATGTGTGTATGGGGTGATGTTCCAAATTAAAATTGTTTGCATTTGCTATTCAAATTGGTCGGCTGCCTAATTTGAAAATGTCCATATCATTTTATGAATTGATGTTAAGTTTCTTGTGACCAACTTTAACTTTACGTGTGTGTTTCAATAAATCTGTAAAAGTAGTAATAAATATAAATATTTACTCCAACGTGCAATACATCTATAAATATATATATATATACATATATATATTTACTTATTACTTCTTTTAAAGCCTTTTTATGCTATCGTGAAATTGAAAATGCATGTATAAATTTTTAAAAAAATTTAATAATATTATTACTTGCTTCTTGGAAAATTGATAAACCATATTGATAAATAATCAAAGCAAAATAAATAAAAATGAAATTGCTGTCGTTTATATAAGCTGACGGTGCATTACTGGTAATTGTACTTTATAATGAGGATGGCGACTGTTTTAACACTTCATTGCCATAATATTATGAATATTTATTTTTCTTTTGTGTCATGAAGCATTAAATTAATGACATAAATAAGCGAGAGGCTTTTAAAGCGTTTATGCGAATGGCATGCAATTAATTAATGATAAATTTTGTTTTTTTTTTGTAATAATTTCTTTTTGCATTGCTTTCCTGCTCGTTGTTGGTCGATTCGACTCGGTTATATAAGCAGAAGTAAGCAAACGAACAAACATTGCTAGGGACGCTGGTCACGACAACAGAATCAGCAACAGCAACAGCATCAACAACAACAACAATCACAGAAAAGTACAATAAAAACCGCAATGACAACAACATTAAAAAATGGCGCAAACTGAAAACAAGTCGAACGAAAGTGCCGTTAATAAACGCCACACACACACACACACATGCACAACCAATAACAAACGTATAATAAATAAAACATCACGAAAATTGTGACTGCGTTATGTACGATTATGTACATATGTACATACATGTACATTCATATGTATATAAGAATACATATAATGCGTAGAAGTATACCTTACTCATTGAAGTAATTAATTAGTTGTTTGTTTAAATTAGTGAGTAATTGAGTTGTGTTCTATCATTATCGCAACTTCATTTCCTTCTTCCAGACTCCTTCTTCGATTAACTCTATTCGCAACATCAAGACTAGCGTATTAATATCAGTATGACTAGATCTTGTTCAAATATAAGTCGTTAAATTATAAATTATCAAATATAAATAAATGGAGCAAGCAATTAATTTTAAAGTAGTACAAGTAAGAAGAGTGGAAAAACAAGAGCTTTTCTTATTTAATCCAGGCAAAGATTTCTAATTTCCAAAAGCATTTTAACTGTGCATGTAGATCTTTTACATTCTTTTTGTTTATACTTTGTTACCGAAGGTATCATTTTGTGAAATGTCCGTCATGCTGTCTATTCGTCCATCCGTCTGTCCGTTTGCATGAAAGCAACTTTTTTCGACATCCTTGAAACTTGGAGCACATCCTGGTCTGTCCGCGTCAGACAAAGTGTAAGAATTGGAGAGCTACGTCCACTACGAGGCTAAGAAATCGATAAACATCGATATTCGCATATCGATAATGGCACATATCTCCCACAATTTTAAGGCTGCAGTTACCAAATTTGATTGGCAGGTTATTGGCGATGTCCTTCACATATCGGCGTATGACACGCCCACCTTTTTTGAGCTAGAGTTGTCGAATTTTGTTGTAATGGCAGCCGCCTTTTATGGTCACACCCACACCTGTGCCCATAACCGCCAATGCCGATATTTCGGAAAGAATAAGTCGATAAGACCATATATCTCACACAATTCGAATGCTAGAGTCACAAAATATGAAAGGTATATTGCCAGTACCACCCTCCAAAAATCGGAGAAAAAAATTTGGAGCACGCTTACTCCCAGAGCTAGAAATATTTATTTTATTAGGAAATATTTTTCTGATCAAATCCAGCACGATTTCTTTGTTGAGGGCACATTCAAATAAATATTGAGACGTATATCTGATGCATACATATACACCCGGTGCGGATAATACTGCTATATAGTATACAGAACTCTTCAAATTTGCTCTTAACTTTCAGATGTTTGTGTCTCTCGAAAAGAAGTTGCAAAGCAAAGTCATATTTTTCATAACTTAAAATATATACAAATAATATGCAAATTAATAAATGCATATGGTAATCTTATTAAGCCACGCATGCTAAGTGCCAGATAAGATATAACAAATCTTAAGTTAACATCACATGTGAATCGATATACGATGAGCAAACAATTAGATAATCGGGCAACAAAAGTCCTTGAAGTCCTTGCCAATTAAATAAATGAAGGCATAAAATTTGTTTGTTTATTTGCGCACTGGCAATTTGAGTGAGCAGCATGGCCAGTCTCACACACAGTCTGACATGCATCCATAAAAACAGGAGATACGCGCACACACACACACACACGCACGCACACACACTTGTACATGCAAATATTAGGTTCGAGTAAAATGTGTAGCATACTTGTCTGCTGCGTGCGTGCTTTAATAATGCCTTTTATTCTTTTAATATGTTAAACAGCGAAGGCATGAGATAGGGATACGAATGACAAGTGCATATGGCGCATAGGTTTCACTGTGGTCAGCCACCGACAAGTGAGTGGGCGTGTCAGAGAGAGCTGTTGGTGGAGGTGAGAGGCGTGCGGTGAGATATTGCCCGGTACGTGGGCATTTCACTGCCATACGCGTATGCGTAATGGTTGTGTGTGTGTGTGTGAATGCGTGCGTGTCCCGTATTTGTTTGGCCATCGTGTAATTTGATATGCCAAAGTTTTCGACACTCAGTGAAACATATTTCAGCGACGTGCCTTCATCCATATATAATTGCTTTAATGCCGCCAGAATTGCTATCCATACAGCCCAATGCCAAGTGTCTGCCATTTGACGCTCTCGAACCTTGTGGTACGTCAACAAAAACAAAAACAAGAACAATAAACAATAAACTCCCACGATCATGAATTCATATACCAAAAGTCAACTAGCAATTAAAATTCTGATGAGCCTCGAAGGTTCACTCATCACATTTATAAGGTTATTACTTTTTACATATATTTACCATAGACGCAGAGTGGTTCAGAAAAAAGGTTTTCTAAATTTGCGAGAAACTTACAATAATATTTAGGCAAAGAGCAGGGGGAAGGGGAGGGGGGGGGGGGCTGGGAGCGTGTAGAATATACCCAATTGCCCGCTTGCCGCAATTGAGTATTTGCTGTCCAGCTTTGTAATTGCAATTATCTCTGCAACTGTGGCAGTTGCGATACAGCATAACCGGCTTGAGTATAGCAAATATGCTGGCCAACCTCAGTATTTAAATATGGCATGTGTTGGAGCAGCCATTACTTAAAACTGTCACTCAAAGTCAGGCATTGTGTGTGTTTACCAGCTGCATAACGATGCGTGCAGGGACAATTACACGCAATGTGTGCGCCAGGATTGCCACAAATACATGTACAACCACACACACACACACACACGCATACACACACATACTCCTATAGAGCGAAATAGACATGCAGAATAAGAACAAACATTAGTTTTGCTAAACATAAACGCTTCTGTATTGCCACATAAAGTGTCAACAGTTGACAGTCTCAACTTTGCACAATTTACGACATTTGCTAGGGGTTGGCCACAATAATCCCACCCGAGCCCCCAATACGCCCCACTTTCACCTAGTTTACTACTGGAAGAAACGTAGAGTTGCCAATTCCCAATTACATTATCATCATGCACAATGGACACACAAACACACAAACACTCACATATATGCACAATGTTATGAGCGCATGACAAACCGCAACAGCTCTGCTCATCTTGGCCATTGCATTGTGGCAGAGAGGGGAGTAGGGTGGGGGCGGGCGTTTGGGTGTTACGGCTGGAATTAGCCTTCTTGTTCGGTTGGTCATTTGTTATAAAACGACAGAAGCACATCACGTTAATTGCCAATTAGAAATGTGAAGCATTAGTTCGATGTTTATTATATGCGTCTACAAGCTCAAATATATATATCAATATATATATATATGCACATATATGTGTGGGTGTGTGTGATTGAACGTCCTCAAGTAGTGTAGACAGCTGCGTAATTAATACTACTCCAACATATTTATTAGACGCCTGTCATTTCTAACACACATCCCGTCCCTCCACACTGCTCATCACCTGTCAAGCAGCCCTGAAATGGGCGTGACTAGTCGTCAAAAGCTATAGAAAATTGTGTTATTTTACGTAAGTTAAACATACAGCAGCAATTCTGTTTTTTTTTTGTTAATCCAGCGAATAGTTGAGCAACTTGATTGTTATGTTAACTGTGTCTTTGTTGTGTTATTTTCTTAACTGTGTCTCATCTACAGTCAATAAATGTTAAAGAAACAACTTGAAAATGTGAATCCAGTCCTAAGTCGTTGGTTTGTGCCATATCTCTCTCTCTCTCTCTCTCTCTCTCTGTTGTTAGGGATATGGTTGGATGTACCTTTTAACAGATATGTATTAGTAGACCTTGTAGAGTTGATGTTGATGAGTTGGTGTTCGAAATATTATACTATTGTTTATACATATTTTGTTTTGCATATTGTATATTATATTTAACTGGAGATGTATGTCGAGGCCTACCTCACAACATAAGTGTCCCACATCACCTAAGTCGCATCTACCAAGCGATTGTTCCTAAATAAGCTATGTGTTATAGTTGTGCGATCCGTTAATTTTCCATCTTTGTGCTTTATTCAAAACCCTGCAAACTTGAAAACGAGATTAAAATAAGCAGTGATTACTTGAATCAAGCTTGCGAAGTTCTGGGTAAACTAATATACGTATATTTCATCTGTCATTCCGTTACAGTTGACCTTTTTTATTAGCCAACAAAATCACACTCACTTGCTGATTTGAAAATTGAAAATGAAAATGAAAATTATATTTAGTACGGGAGATTTGCAAAAAATATTCCATTTGTAAGATCAGCTTTTATAAGTTCTGATTTGATTTGTGCTTGCATAGTTAGTCAGCCTTAGTTGTGTTAATAGTTAAATCATATCCATGAGTCAATAAGTTAATTATCTTTATTTATTTATGTATATTAACTATAATATACTTAATTACAAATAATATTACAGTTAATAATATAGGTAAGATAAGTATATTATATATATTATTAAACTTGTTATACAATCTATTCTGCTGCCAAGCTTATCAATCAGTATTGTACACAAGAAAAATATTTAAAAGCATTTCGGCATATGAAGCCTTGTAAGAGTGAATGCCTACAGCTGACTGACTAAGTGTGTGTGCCCGTGTATACTTGTGGAGCACATAACGTATTCAATTAATAAATGATACTTTCAGTGGCAAAAAGCTACGAAAACGACTGCGACTCTGACAACAAAACAAATTGCGTACGCACCAAGTATGCCAAAAAAAAGGCTTGCAGCCAAATTATTCTTATGGTGCGTGTGTGTATGTATAAAGAGTTGCCTGCATGAGGTGTGCTACGTGATATAAATGCGAATGATGCCACTAAAATTATAAAGCGAAAACAGGGGAAAACCGATCCAAAGACACCCTATCCAAGCAAACTGTGGCTTCTCTACTCATTAGACTTGGAATCTGGGCAGATTATGCGTGAATTGATTTCATATTTTTAAGTGTCCTTAATGTTTCAGAACGCTTCGATTTTGTTTTTCAAATTTCTAACTGATTACTTGCCATTCTACGCAGATATGAAATACATTAATTACCATTATTTGATGAGCCAATATTGGAAATAGATTTTCCATACCATTTTTGTCTTACTGTTTATCTCTCTCTATCTATCTGCCTTCTTAGCTTTTTTAAAAATTGTGGACTGTTTTTAGTAAACAGTGAGTAATTAATAATAATAGAAAAATAATTTATAGTCCATTACACCAATTCCAAAAATATATTGGAGAAATGTGCATTGGATGAGGATGTCATACTGCCGTTCACTGTTTGTAAGCTCGTGCTTAGTACGCGGATTTCATAAGAAAACTAGATCAGGTCATGGTATGACTCTGTTCCAATAATAGCAGCTGACAAAACATCAGAGTCTGAAGAAGTAAAACATATTTGTGGTAAGCTGGTATAACACCAGTGATCGGTAAGTAAGGCTAAGGACTCTCCTCAAGTCTTCGAGCATATGGAGATCGAGGAGTAGCTGTTTGGATAGTGTATTTGGGTTAGCCGGTAGCAAGTCCATGTTAACTAGGCTTACCTTGGCCATAAACAGTCATGGGTAATAAAGCGCAGGGAGGCAACTTAACTCACATATTCAACACAATAAAAGCTACCAAATCTGGCGAGAGCTCTGCATCTTATCGCTCAGATAGCATGCGATTCGATACATAAGAACAAGCCCGCGCACATCTACACAAACACACACACACACACACACACACACAGACATACGCACACGCAGCATTTGCAAAGAACCGGAAACGGATACAAAAATTTCGTATTTTTCGGTATTATGGACTTCATCTTGCTAGGATTTGCTGGCATATCCAAACAAAAGACGTCAGCAGCGAGCAGGTGTTGGTTGCTGCTGTGAAGCTTCACATCGCAGCGGGGGATGAGCAGCTTAGGGGTTGAAAGGTTGAGGGTCGGAGGGCCGACGGGTCGGAGGATTACGCATCAACGTAGACAAATTGCGTATAAGGCACGTCCCACACAAAACATTTGAAAAATTACTTTAAAACACTGACAGACCGAATGGAGAGCAAACGATTTCCTGCTGATTCTGCTGCTGCTGCTGCTGATTCTGCTGTTGCTGCTGCTGCTGCTGCTACTGCTGCTGCTGCCAGACGTGAATGTGGTTATATCTTGCGATATGACAGACGGACAGACGGACAGGGGGCCAGGCAGACAGAGTAAAGCAAACATAAACGCATAGTCGACTAGCTGCGGCAAGTTGAAAGGTTGAAAGGGGAGCAGCGCGAATAACTCGCTCGGACAAAACGCCAAAATGTTCTTTGACGCATTCTGTGCGAAATACTCAGAAATGAAATGTGGCAACAAAAAAGAGCGTAGCATTTTTGAAATGTTTTGTGCGGTAGCGTTTATCTGGCCTTGAACTCATGAGCGCTTTAAAAATAGAATAATTTTCAGCGAATGATGTCATTAAACAATCAGCAGTTGCCACGCCCATCACATCCACGTTAACGCCCATGCACTTAAGCGCTCTGCTGAAGTCATCTCAAGTGTGACAAATATTGTTGATGCACACTTTCGAGCTATTAAAATCACTCATTCGCAGCGTGTTCACTCGTACTGGCTTCACCCGTTCCGTTTTGTTCCTTTACTTTTTTGGTTCTCTCTTTTTTTACCCCGCCCTTATTCAATATTGGTTAAAAGGGGGCAACAATCGTCGGATCTACTGAGGTGAATTTACGGAATAATATATGTTATATAGTTTTCTTAATCTGTTCTCTCGCTTAAAACTATCGGTCCATTTCGTTATCCATTCATCAAGTAGATCTGAAAGTCTTTAAGAAGAATGTTTATCAAGAATATTAAATTCGGAATTCAATTCAAAACTTAAAATTTTTCACTAACAAATTCGGATGCCTTCCTAATGCTATTGAAGCATTATGACGACCCGACAATAAGCACAGATTTAATTTTTTTTTTCGACGAAGTTGAAGAAGAAGTGTTGTGTGTTTGTTGTAGTGTTCGCTAGACTTACTTTTAGTTTGACTTACTTATGAAACTACGAATGGATACTAGGCTTGGGAACAGAGTATCTCTTTGCAGGCACTTTGGATTAGAGAATTCTGGCATTTTTTTCTTCTCACAATGCTGTATCCATTAAACGTCAAGTGCAAAGTGCAACAAAAGTGCTTCAGAAATGACGGTGTGCGTGTGTGTGTGTATATATAATAAAAAGGCAAGTTTATAGCAAGAGCTTTATACAGAGAAAGAAGGAGAGCAAGGGAGAGAAACTTTTGAGGGAGGGAAACTCTAGAGATCTGGAGGGCTTTTGGTATAAGGCTTAAGGCGCTGCAGCTGCTGCTATTGACAATTGTAAAGAAATTTATGTTCGAGTGAACTTAACAAAAAGATGTGTAACTGCACACACTCACACAGATATATACCCACGCCCACGTGGTGCACCCAGAAGGATGAGTACTTGGCTGTTGCTTTAGCTGACCTGATTGCTGTTTAGCTGATAAGCTCCCACATCCTCGCGCCCAGCTCGCACATGTGGCACAGACAGCCTGGCAGCCTTGGGGAAGCGGAGGCGTCACTTATCAAGTGATTTATGCTTGTAATTTACTAGTGCACTTTACACACACACACACACACATACAACAAGAGCGAGCTAGACAGACAGAGAGAGAGTGAAAGAGAGACACAGTGGGAGCGAGATAGAGAGAGAGAGAGCGAGTAGGAGAAAGTCCCAAAAGTCTGCTATGGCAAATTGTCAAACAATGCAAAGCTTTTATTTAGAAAAGTCAAAGCACCGAACTACTACAGCCAGTGACCAGCGAGTCCCCATTCCAACCCCAATCCCAGCCTCAGTTCGCATCCCAACTCCCAGTTCCAGTCCCTAGGCAGGCCACATTACTATTACTGTCAAGTGACTCGCCGACGCTGCCCTTCGCCCTGGAAATGTTATTAACTGGCTCACGGATTCGGCTAAGGCTACCAACTTAATTAGCAGCAGAAGCCAAGCACATCCAAGTTGTAATCGCTGTGCTCCAAACAGACAACAGAAGCAGGTTAACTAAAGTCACCGACATTAGAAAAACATGAGAGAAAGATAGCTGTAATTGGAAAGTTGTATTTATAATTTTAAGCGCTTAACGAACAACGTCAATTGTTGGCTAATAATATAGTTATATATATAGATAATGTCACTATTTTTTTGTATACCATGAAAGATTGTGTAAAGAAGTTGTGCAAAAGTGCCAAGCACTGCTAAGAAGTATTTCCCACGCCATAAGGTCAGCATTAACAATGGAGTCCACTTTTTTATATCGTATAAAATAGCATGTAGTATCATATATAGACAGTGAAAATGATACTGCCAGAAAAATGCTCGATGAACGAATTAATTGTAGGTCGCGCATGATTGATAATATTGTTAACTAAAACTGAAGACAGGTTTCGTGAAAGTCGACGATTTCAGCTTCTTTTTGCTAGCTCTTAAATGTGTGAAAATAATTTTGGCAATAAATTTAGATATTTGTTTTAGTGGACTTCATAAATTTAACCGCAGGTTTCATCGTAACTACAAACTCCTAACTTTACGGAAACAAGAACTTCATTCAAACGGCTGACTTGGTTATATTTCGGCATATCCGAATCTTAAGTTATTCACTATAATTCAAAGAAGATTCTGAAAATCTAGCCGAGCTTAATTTTTGGTTTTCACTCCTAGGACTTAAGGAATACTTTGCTGATTTTAATTGGGGCTTAATTGCAATTTTTTCTTTTCGTTAATTTGGCAGACTTCTTGTTACTAGATATCGGCTGCTCTTATTTTTAACGGTTTTGCTTAGTTATCTGCTGACTGGCATATCTCCAGGTGCTTCTCTCCCTTTTGCTCTGGCCTTCATTCAAATCACAAGTACCTGCATCTCCCCGCTCTACACCTTTCTCTCCCCTGCACCAACTGCACTCGACACTCATCGTTCAACGTTCGCTTTGTGATCAAAAACTGTTTGCAAACTGTGGTGAGTGGGGGTCGGGATGTGGGTGGGGGTGCGGGTGCGGGTGTGAGTAGTTGTGTGCGGGCAGCGGCCCTTTTAATTAGCGCACTTCGCCACTCACTTTATCGGCTGCAGTGTGCACAGCACCATGCGCATCAGGATTGAGTCGATGGGGTGAAGGGGGAGAGATGAGGGGCAGCTGCAATATTTGCCTGTCAGTTGCCTTTTATCTCAATTTCGTTTCACCAAATTACAGTCGCTTTGTCACTATGTATACTCGCCTTCTCCAGTTGCGGTTATTCAAATATTTTATTTGTCCTCAGACCTACAAATGTATATACAGAAATTGGGTGCATTTGTTTCTTAAAAGTAATCCTCTTCGTTGGCATGTTAAATGTCATGTGATCACATTTTATGATTTATATGACATATGTAATCGAAAAACTCTTTAAATACTGACTTTTTATGACATTAACTTTGGTTATTCATATTTGTTTGCCTTATGCAACGACAAGTTTGGCCAAGAGCTTAAAACTTGCCTTTGCCGCTTGTTATGATTGAACTTGTCATGAAAGTTGTAAAATGAAAACCGCCGTGAAAACTAGAAACTTTTCATTATTTTTGAAAATAATTTTTAAATACACGAAAACAAACTCTTAAAATAAGAAACGCTTCTTTGTTTTTATCGAAAATATTTTTAAAAACTATATTGATGTAAAATCTGATTTTTTTTTAAATTAAACTATATTAATTTATTAGCTGTATAACGTATTTGTATATCGAAAACCTAAAATACTAATGTTTAATAAAACAATAATATTTAATAAAACAGAATTGAAAGTGTTTTTTTATACATTTTTAAAACCGAACATTTTGTCTATTTTATTTTTTCTTAAATCTTTCTGGACTTCACAAAAAAACCCCGGTTCTTGAGATAATAACGTAAGTTACTTTTGGCGATTTTTAAAAATTCAGCGTGATTTTTTTCTGAGTGTAAGTACATATATACAAACTTACCAACAGGCTTTTGAATGTGTGTATTTATTTTATTTATGTGTCATCATTATAAGCCTATTATTTCTACTTGAATTTGGACATTACAATTGACTTCAATAAGCATACACAATAAGAACACCAGCTGCAGACTAAAGCTGGCTGAAATTTGAGCATAAGTCTGCATTTTTTTTTGCCATGCAATGAGAATTAGATTTTGTTGTGAAATGCTTAATTGCAGATACGATTTGGTAAACTAGGCTAAAACAAATAATTTTGCATAAATGGAAAATTGTCTTATTTAAAATTCATATTTCGTTTGAGTTATTGCTTTCTGAGCAGACTGCCGCTCCATTTATGGTATCCGTTTCGCTTTACTGGAATGCCATCAAGTGGAACGATTTGCAGCTCATTCATATGCTCTAAAACACAAATCGTCATTGTTTCTCAACTCTTGACTCAAGCATATAAAGTATGAGTTTGTAAATTGGACAATTTTTGCTTCGCAAGTGTGCGCACTTGTAACGCCTCCGTTTGCCTGCCCCTTCTGCTTTCGCGACATCACCCTCCAGCAGCTGTTGATGCTGTGCTGCTGCATAATCTTCGACAGAAGCAACTTGGCACTTTTGGCTAATGGCCATAATCTGCACTCATGGCATAATTTTCTGTTGTCTTGCACGCGTCGCTGGAATATTTTAGGTTGTGTATTTTGAAATTTGGCATCCCTGGCGCATAATGTCGTTCCTCGGCATTGCCGGCGAAAATCACATAAATACGCACGCAAACACTAAAGCACAAACACACTCACATACGAACACGAATTGGGTCACTAAGTCACTACTCGAAGTTGGTGCTGTGCCATCATTTGCCAAATGGCTGCCGACCGTCAGCTGAGCTCAGCTTTTAGTCTTAAATGGTACCAATCCACACACAACAAAACATGCCTAAGTTCGTGTTGCCAATACTAATATGAATCAAGGAAGAGAGTCCTTGCTCATCCATATTCTCTACACTCTGAAAAATAGTGCTGAGGCCAAAAGGTAACTCAATCTTTATTTAGAAGTATATTTTTGATATAAGTATATTTTATATTAAAAAACAGGGTTTTTCTTTTCTTAATTATATGGTAAATATTTCTAAAGTTAAAAATAAATATGTCACATTTTCAGGTTGTTTTTTTTTACTTGATGACTTGACAAACATAGCAGTCGAAAAAGCAAATGCTTTTTCTGGGTTTGGATTTCTACTTTCTAGAAAAATTTGATTTGATTAAAAATTGTTTATGGAAAATATAGAAAGGCCCTTCTAAGCTTAAGCTTCTTCCTGCGTATATTTGGACTTTATTTTCAGAAAGAAAAACTTCTTAGTTTTCAATGCGATTTTCTGAATTGCGGGCCGAATTTGTTTTTCTTAGTGCACACAGGGATGATTTGCCGTTACTATTTTATGATTTCAAATCAAAAAATACATATCGTAAATATCAGATAACCAGCTTCTTAAGATTACAGTGCTGAAAAAAAAACATTTGTTACATATTCAATTCAAATCACACAAAATACAGTAACAGTCTACGAAATGAATATTTAAAGGCAAAAAACGTTATCCAACTCTATCTGTACATTATTGCAGAATAAGGAGTATTTTGATGAAAGCTTATAAATTTTACAATAATTTAATAACTTGTACATATATATTATATTTTTTGTGAGATTGAAAAATTGCAGATTGCCTGAGCAGCTAAATACTTTGTGGTAAAATTCAGAAAGACACTTAAGGGACTCACCACATCGATGATTTGCATTAGTGTTAAACCAAAACTCAGTTGCAATGGATCGGATTCGTTGACCACGGGTCGCTCCAAGCTGTTGTAGTTGTCCAGCAGGGCGTGCAGTAAACGCTTCTCGTGCGGTCCAGCTGAACAGGCTGTAAGAACAAAAATAAAATATATATATATAACTTTATTTATTTTTGAAATACTCTCCTGTAAGGATTTGTGTGCATGCCACAAATACATAAGTCGCTGCCTAAAGCCAGCATGCAACAATGTTATGAGCCCAATAAGAAGCTTGAACTCAACCTCGAACTGTAACTCGCAACTCAATTCCATTTAATGAAAGTGTGGTGTGCTTTTGCTGTGTGTATGGGTGTGTGGGTGTGTGGGTGTGTGAGTGTGTGAGTGTGTCGGAGTACAACGTTACAATGACTTTTCTGGGCTTAGAGTCAGGCAACCATGGCGGCAGTTAACCAGCATTAACGTATCGTTGTCATTGTTGCTGTCACTGTTGCTGCTTGCCCCTGCCACCTGCCACCTGGCTGCTGCTGCCAATTAAATTTGTTCAACCAATAAGTGGCATTGGTTTGGTTTGACGTTGCCAACAGTATTAGCCTGTGGCTGGGGCAGCCCAACAGCTTAAGCCACAGCCACAGCCACATCAGAAGCACATGCTTCTGCTTCTGCTTCTGCTTCTGCTTCTGTTTCTGTGTCTGCCTCTTCAGCTTTTAAGGGACGGCTACAGCTCCATGCCATGGCAGGGATTTGGTTGTCTTGTTTCCTCTTTAATTTTAAGTTTGTATTTTTTTTGTTTTGTTGACCCAACCTCATGGCAGCAAGCAAGCATTTTCTGTATACACGTGCACAGATACGTTCGAGCTCAATTTATATTGTCATTTGTATCGCTATTGTGCTGTATTTATGTATTATCACTCAACAATCGCAATTTTCACAGAAGGGAGACAATGAAGAGCAGCGGTTTCGCATGGATTTAATTCCCGGTCAGAGGACAGTTATGGAAAATTATTTGTCGACATTTTAAATTTTCTTTCCATCTATATGCTCCTTGTGCAATGTCTGTCCGCCCGAATTAGCAAAACTCTTGACGACTTGCTTATAGGCATGACAACGTCACATGAAATGCTATAGTATAGCTTGCTATAATTAATAATATTCTTAGAAGAGTTTGCTTTATATATGTTTGGACCCTGCAATCAATTGGTTAAGCTGATAAGAAGAACAAGTTACAGATACTTTTGAGTCTATATCAATTTAGAATTTTAAGGACCTTTTGCAAATAAATGCGGAAAGAACACGCCAAGAATAACATTTATTTAAATTTTCTTTTCGCTGACTGCATGCAAATTGTTTTTTTATATTTATTTCTTATACTCTGATATATTTCGAATCTCGTCTCCCTAAACGAATACCGATGGGACTCGAAATATATCAAAATATATCGCTAGAGCAAACGAAAAAACATTTTTAAATTATAAACAGAGGCCACCAAAAAATAAACGATTATATCAATTCAAATTGCCGAACAATTGATCCTATGGGCGCTATAGAATATAATCGTTCAATATTGATTTTTAGATTTTTACTTTAACTGCCAACGCCAACGTTCTAATGTCAGCCGTCGTCCTAAGAATTGTCTAAACCACAAATTTGTGCAAACAGTGTGGGCACTTTTGAGTTAAATCGAGAGCCTTGAGTGGCAATTTGGAACAGCCACTGCATCAGGTCAGTTTGGACAATTAGGACAATTACTTCTGGTTTAAAATGCAAACGTAGCCAACTTCACCGTCTTGCGGTGCACATTAAAGCACAATCAAGGAGTCGGCCAGTGCGGAACGTGCTCTCAACTGACCAAAGTTTGTACTGCAATAGCTAACAAAAGGAATCGAATCAAATCGATTGGAATGGAGTGGAGTGGAAGGTAAGGCCAGTGCTAAATAATTCATGGCGTGCTTAAGGCACATTTCCAACTGTTGGAGCCCCATACACCAAACAACTTTGTTTATTGATGTGCCAAAAACTTTGCATCATCCTCAAGCATGTGGAACTTGAGCTGCAACAGCTGCCTGAGACAGGGAAAAGATCGAACTACTTCACAACTGCTCACGCCTACCAATAATAACAGTCGCAGTAGTAGTAGAAGCAGTAGAAATAACAGGTGTGTCAGCAAGTACACCCTTTTTTTGCTTGGGCCAACAACCACAAGCTAGAAGTTTCCCCACTGCCTGTGTGTTAAGTTAGAAATTAACATAAATAAATACATTGGTGTTGCCCAAATATTGATCGATTTTGAATGGTTGCTGTCCTACATACGAGTATATGCACCAGAGGCAAGCAATTTTATAGTTGCAGCTCCAGTGGCTCCAGACTTGAATGCTCATTGCACTAGCTTAGTGATAGATTGATATTTATTGGAGATCATGGTGTCCATGGTATCCTAAGGTTAGTCTGAATATGATAGGTTTATTCTTAAAAATAAATATTTAAATAAAAATCTAGTAGTTATACAAGGCACGTATTTTATTATTATATAATCATACAAAAATCACCCCAAAATGAAAATTTCCCTGAAAAAGAGAGATCATAAGCGACTAGTTGGCCTTGAATAGAAAACTTGGGAGAAACATGTCAATGAATATTATATATAACGCTTACTTTCTATCATATAACAGTCCTGGCTAACACACACTCATACACACATACATAACTGCGCAATCTGTTGGATTACAATTTGGGGGGCAATAAACTGGGAAAATCACATCACGTCGACCACGTTTTAATGTAGATTCTCGCTCATATGTCTACATGCAGAATATGGGATTGGGTTGTTTGACTATTGCTCCTCGAGGGGGAGGACGAGGAGGAAAGGGAGAAGCTCTTACTAACCCAATCTAAGCAGGACTGAATACCCACTCCATTGTTGTTGGCTGCTCGTGAAATACATCAGCGATGGTCTCAGGGCCTTATTAATGAATGCATTAACGGGCTACGTGCGGCTTTGTCCTTTCAACTGACTGGGAGACACTCGAAGCCAGCTCGTTGGCCATTACAGCCACTAAAGTGTCGGCCATTAACGATTGCATGTCAGATGGGTGGTACAAGAGTGCCAAGAGCCTGAAGCCTGAAGTAATTATGAGCAAAACAATTCCAACTACTGCGTTGACTTGCATGGGTGCATGGCAGCTGATGAAAAGGCAATGGGCAACAGGCAACAAGAAAGTGCGCATTAACTTATAATGGCTAATTGCAATTAATTGCTCAATTAAGTGCCAACACTTGAGGTAGGCTCAAGGGTTGGGCTGGGTTGGGCTGGGTTGGGTTTGGGTTGTGGCACTTGCGTCTGCATGTCAAAAATTGACATGAAACAAATCTACGCGCATCTGCTGTGCATTTGTTTGGCCTAAACGTGGGTGGCCAAAAGGGGCTGGCTTATACACTGGCCAAAGCAGAGTGCCCTAGAGCTTGCGGCTGTTTGCCATAAATTATGCATGCGACACACTCTGCGGCTACTTGGCCCCACTTGACAGTGGCAGTGGTAGTGGCAGTGGCAGTGACAGTGGCAGTGGCAATGGCAGCAGCAGTGGCAAGAGTGGCACTGGTACTGGCACTGGTCGTGGCAAGTGGCGTGTAGCGAGAAGCAAATGGCAAGTGGCAAAGGCAAATTAGTGCATTATCATGCAGGATTTGTTGCAATCGCAATACATTTGATTACCTATGAAATACGTTGAGTGCGTTTATTGTCTGTAACCAAAAAGCAAAACAAACAGCTGCAGTTATTTGGCGCTAAAATAAAATCTGCATTGCCCAGCTAATTATGCGTTTAATATACAAACTGTAAATGTAACTGCAGCTGCAGCAGTTGGCGTGGCCAAAAATTTGATTGCAAAGTTGCCCAAAGTTGGTTTGCGGGCAGAGCATTAAAATTGTGCGCGTTAATGGCCAAATTATACGAAATCATTTTCGGAATGCTATAAATGGGGCCGCAAGTTAATTCGACGGCGCTGCGAAAATAAAATGTAATGTCTTTTGGATGGCGCTTTAAATGAGCATCGAGCAGACACACACACGCACACACACACCACTTCATACACCCCACTGAGTGCCCCTTCCTCCTCCCACGACACACACTTCCATGCTGCTAGTCATGCCCGATAAGCTGCGGCCGTGCCACAAATTTAATCGAAATTGCTCTATGACTACATACACGCCCCCAGAATGCGCTCAGTCTGTGTGTGTTTGTATGCGTATGGATGCATGTGTGTGTGTGTGTGTGTGTTTATCTTTTACGAGTATTTGGCCAGTCGTCGGCAAACATCGCCAAAGCATTGCGCAACTCCCCAAGAGGCCCCACATAATAATGTATGATGTACAGGTATATATGTATGTGTGTTTGCAATTGTGTATGTACGTATATGTCTAAATAATTGTTATTATGTGTGGAAAATTACTTGCATGATGGAACAAGGATATGAGCCAGAAAAGGCCCAATTACGTCTTTGATCGAATATGTTAAGAAAAATTAAATAACAATACGATTATCATAAGTAAAACAAAACATAATTCATTAATTCAATACTTTAATTTATTTGCCAAGTCAATCAATTGACATAAGGTTTCTGATACTCTTCGTTCCTTGTCGAACCTTTCAATACATTGATCAATGTTCAAAATAAAAATAATGTATGTGAAAAAAATAATAATAAGTGTAAGATATGTGAAACAATTATAATTCTATAATATATAATAATAATATATATATATATATATACATATATATATACTCTGTTAAATTGGTGCAAAGGCACTTGATTTTTTTTATAAAATTGAAAATAAAATGTTTAATTTTTTTTATCGTTCAACAATAGTTAGCTATTCGAAATACATGTCAAATAAAAAAGGAATTAAGTTGGTAACATTAACAGAAAATTGCTTATTCAATGTTTATTTATAATAAGTGAGCGAAATTCGATTAAAGGCATTGCTATTAAGCTTAAATTTGTTTCCAGCCTGCCGATTTGTTATAAGTTAAAAAATGGGATTTGGCATCGATTTAACTTTATGGACTATGGACTATTATGACTTTGTGAAAGTCAGGCAGTGGGATATTAGTGGGATCATTCTTTAGCGATAGCCTTTCGCTGTTGCTTAACTGTATCAAACTGTCGATTACCTTCATAAGCTCGACTGCACAGGTTTCCCCACATGTCTCCTATGGGATTTAGGTCGCGTGATCTTACTCCCCATACCGAAACCACTTACAACAGACCCACGACACATGTATTGGAGCATTATTCTAATGGATTAAGGCATTTGGGCCTGGTTGATGCTCCATAAAGTTCACCAAAACTGCGCCCAACAGGTTTGTATAGACCCCCAAGTTCATACGGCCTGAAATTTTACAAATCAGGGTCCTGCTGTGATTACTGAATGCAGCCCAGATCATGAGTGAAGCACCACCATAGTTTCGAATAGGGAAAATCTCTCTGACTTCTTTAAGTCATGTAAGAAATACTTTAAGCCGTTTAGACCGTGGAAATTAACATTTTGCCACTCGTGGCTCCAGGACATGTGGCTATGCGGTGCGCCTTCGGTTATTCAGTCGTTCACCTCATTTTCATCCAAACCAATCGATCACAATCTAATAAAATTTGTTGAACACCATGTTGCGATATTTGTTACCTTAAATAAAATAGAATTTTAGATATCGCAGCATTTTTATCCAGCCCAGCCCGTAAGATTGCAGACTTTTGCCTGTGTGATAATTTTTTGATGTTGGTTTTTTTTTTGCATTGTTTTTATTGTTTTTTTTTTTAATTTTAACACATTATCAATCGATCGACTTAATTGAATTGATATTTGCCTTTTGTTCCAGTCCAGTCTCATTGTAAGCAAGGATCGTAGGTATCTCCTCAGGCTAGACTGCTTTTTCCTTTCCCATTCCAAATTTTTGTATACAACTAATCTGCTTCTACTTATAAAATATTATATGTCTGCTTAATTATCCCATTCAAAGAAAATCCATACAACGCCCTACTTACTTTTTCAAAGGCTTGAAAGTGGCTGCCTTTAATTGAATTTCACACCCAAACCAGCCATAAAAAGGAAAAATCCCAAGAATCTTGGAAAAAACTAACAGAAATTTCATTCCATTTATGCATCATAACGGAGTAAGGGTTGGTACAGTTTTTAGCAACATAAATACGACTACATTCAATAGACCTTCGCTGACATATATATATATATATATATATATGTATATATAATATGTTGATATAATTTAAAAATTGGACTGTCGATTTGATTGGAATTGCAGTTGTGTCACAAAGTTTTAAAGTACAATTAAGGTTGCATCCCCTACTGAGCACACAATGAGGTTGGGGAAGGATAGATTTTCAGTGTATATTGCAGCTACTGCTAGCTTTTCAATCAATTTTCAGCTATGATTGACTATAATCCTGTGTACCACGGCATTCCTACATAATACTGAGCATTTGTTTTTCTTAATATTGGTAATATTTGACGAGTTTAGTTTGTAGAAGTGCTACGAGTTCTAAGTAATCGTTTATAGTTGATGTTTTAAATTGTTAAAATACAGGAAATGACAATAATATATAGGAAGAGTCACCTGTCTATCTGTTATAAATTGTCTCAGATTGCTTATTTGAAAATTGAAGTCCATTGTGAGCCTAGGCGTTCCTAACTCCTGCTCAAGTAGAAGGCTCTCATTATTTATTTTATGTAACCGCCAACTGTGCCAAAGCGCTTATTGGCCATTGTCGCTAAACTTAACCAACAACTGGCAAGCAGCAGGCGAATATAAATTACACCACAATACGCAGCAGCATCAAGCAACAGCAGCAACAACAACAATAACAGCAACAACAACAATAAACACTAAATAGTTTCTCTAGGCAACTTTGTGTCCTCTGCCGGCCGCCTCCTCAATTTCCAATTGCTGTAGCTGTGTAGCTGTGTAGCTCTGCACGACTTGGCCGTAGTTTATTGCAGCCACTGTGTCTGTCTGCGACTGCAACTGATTTAATTTTAGATACGCATAATAATTGCTTCACGCAAACGTGGCAGTTCGGCGTCTGCTATGGATAGGCGGTTGGGGCTTGGGCAGTGGGGGTTGTGGGTTGTGGGCGTGGCATATATATTTAAGGCATGCATTTGCATTTTGCATTGCGACACCCAAGCGATTTGAATGGGGCGCAACCAGATTAAGTAGAATCGAGGCGCAAGACTTAAACATATGGCAGCTTGATGCACAGCATTTAATAATGACAGCAGCCGGTGAAGGGAGCGCTGGGGTAGGTTGACCTCATTGTGGGGGCAGTTGGCAGCACGGTGTAACGGTGTAACGGTGTAACGGTGTAACGGTCACTTCCGTCACATCCGTCAGAATAACATTCAAGCAAGCATTTCACCAACTTCCGCTTTGACAGGCGTCGCTGTTTCTGTTGCTGGTTTTGCTGTTGCTGCTCTTGCTGCTGCTGCTGTTGCTGTTGCTGTTGCTGCTGATGACAACTCGTTAGTGTTGGCCATTTGGCCAGTGGCAAGCACCCAAATACTGATGCATACATACAGGTGAGCGTTGGGGCATATAGCAATTACCTGACGCCGGAAACTGTTGCGTCCAAATTAATGTTAACGAGCCAAGTTAAATGGTTAAATTGTTTCTTGCCGCATTGCCACACACACGACAGCAACAGCAACAGCAACAGCAAACAGCAACAGCAGCAGTAGCAGTAGCAACAGCTGACAGAGTCGCAATGCGGGCCAAGGGTTAAGTAGCAGCCACATACATAGCATCTTGGCACCACAATGTTCTCAACACGCTGTCAGCTTGCCCACCGTATCAGCTGCAAAAGTTTTGCTTACTCTCTGCACCTCATTGTTTCACCTGTTTGCGTCCGTACGCTCTCCACTCTCCACTCCTCTGCTCTCCTCCCCGCGCCCCTCCTATACACTCCCACGTTTCTGCTCTTGTCGCTTTCTTTGCACTGTTTGTCTGCGTGCGTGTGCGTGTGCGCTTATCGCTTACAGCCTTCAATTTAACAATTTCACTTTGTCACGTGCCCGGGCTCAGATTGCGCACCTGCCACACCCACTTCCACCCCCGCCTTCGCCCACACTCACGCTCAACCCCCACCAGACAGTTGTCTCCTACAGCCAAATGTTAATTTTCTTGTTCCCTTTTATCGGGTTTTGGTTTGTTACTCTCGTGCTGCTAGGCCACGGATTTCAAATGGCATCTTTCCAGATGGTCATTGTATCACTTCGATGGTCCACGTATCTTCGGCTCTCGGGTCCTCTGTCTGCGAGTCTCAATTTCATCTTTATGAACTTCTTGCAAACAATTTCAATCACTGCAGTGGATCTGCCGTCAGACTGCTAAATTTATTTTGTTAATTGAAAATTTGCGGAAGCCTTTGATTGAAATGTTCAACAAGAAAGATTCTTATCAAACAATTACTTGGCTTAATCCGAGCTTTTCATACAATTTCCATTCCAGTTTTTGGTGACAGTTTAATTTACATTTGTTCTCAAATTTTTCGACTAAATACTAATAGTAAGTGTGAAGAAGAGAGAACGTTGCAGTCGGGCGTAACCGACTGTGAAATACTTCAATACCATAAGTAATACCAGTGGAGAAAAATCAGCAAAGAAAAAATATTGGAAGAGTTTCCTATTATTTCCAATAAAATACATATCAAATTTGATGGCTCTAGCTTAAAAACTGCGGAGGACAAGCAATTTAAATTTGTGGGGACCTGTGAGCAGCGGGGGTGGGCGTGACATATGAAATATGATTTTTGAAGGACATCGCGAACAACCTACCAACCAAATTTGGTAACTGTAGCCCTAAAATTATGGGAGTAATGTGCCATTATCGATTTGCAATTATCGATTTTATCGATTTCAAAGCCCCTTAGTGAACGTAGCACTCAAATTTTTACTTTGTTTGACGTCGGCACAGACCAGTAAATGTTCCAAGTTTCAAGTCTCTATCTATAAGGGTGTCGAAAAAAGGTGCGTTCATATAAACGGACAGGCACTGTGATACCTTCGGTATCAAATTTTCAATAAATTTGGCTTACAAGCTCTCGAAACACCAATCTACAGTCTACAATCTACAGCAAAATATATACTCGTACACCCGACCGAAATTGACATCGGATTATGGAATGTGAATTTATGTAAGCAATACTTAAATAATACCGACAAATCAGAGAAAGTTGGTGTCCTCAATCCGTGGAATAAAGTAAACAATTCATATATATGTGAAAATCTACATATGACGTAAAAGTATATACATATTTTTATCTAAATGGCATACAACTGAATTTATAAATTGGCTCAATTACTGGTTTTCCGTATTATAGAACAACGGCAATTTAAAGACGTTGTTTGTGTCATAAAGCAAAGTGTTGACAGACATCAAAGTTCAAGAAACTTATTAAACGTCTTAGAGCACACACATACACACACACACACGCACACACATACATACATACACACATACACACACAACTGCTTTTAGCCACTTAGCGTTTGACATGAATGTGCCACTAACGAGCAGAGTGTTGCGAGTGACGAGTGTGGCAAAAACCAGCGAGACGAGAAAATCCCAAGCACATTCACACTTGCATGCATATGTATTTCTGTGTCTATGCCTGTGTATGTGTGTGTGTGTGTGTGTCGCTTGAATTTGAGACGACTGAAGAATGTCGTTAGCTTGTTTATGCAAAGGCAATTTGGTTGTACCTATAAGCAGTCCCCATCAGGTACCCATCAATTTGGTGACTCCGACTGGGAAGATCACAGTGACTGCGAGTGTGATTGTGACTGATTAAGAGTGATTGTTGGTGTATCAACTAGGGTCTCATTAATAGTGGCAAATAATGTGACGAGGGATAGTCTGAGAAAAGAGCAACTTGCGCTTAGAACTAGAGAAGGAGTAATATAGAGCGAGAGAGAGAGAGAGAGAGAGAGAGAGTGAGAGAGCAATACAATCAACTAGACGGAGAGCGACTGATAATTTAAATGCCAGAACAGACAGGTATGTGTACTGATAAGCGGATGTGTGTATGTATATAGATATACATCAGCATGTATTTATAAATATATGTAAGTATTTATGTGCATGTGTGTGTGTGTGTGTGTGTGTGTGTGTGTGTGGGAGGTGCATAGTTATAGAATGTGTGTTAAGGGAAGGGGAAGTTGACATGACAACTATGCAATTGCAGGCAATGAGCAGAGCAATGTGCAACTGTTTGGCAGACAAGCAACACACAACATGTAACATACACAAATGCTAATACGCTTAGGGAAAGCCAGCTTAAAGCTCGCAGATACTGCGATGCGTGTGTGTGTGTGCGTGTGTATTGCATAATGGCACACTCTTCAAAATGCGTTGACGTTGACTCTTTTTGTTCTTAAGTGCCCAGTCTCATTCTCGTTCTCATTCTCCTGCTCGGTCTCAGTCGCAGTCGCAGTCGCAGTCTCTGTCTCAGTGGCAGCCTCAGTTTGCCACGTTCTTTTTTCCTATTTAACTTCGTTTTGGCGCTGACTATCTCCCTCTGTCTTGCTCTCTTCTATTGTGTATCTTCTCTGTCTGCTGCTCTCGGGAAAGGCATAAACTTTAAAGCCCGTGCCAGAGAAGTTTATTATGCATGCAACTGCCAATGTTTTTTTTTTGTTTTTTTTTTTGCATTGTGGTACAGCATTTTGTTTTTGTTGCTGTTATATTATTTTTTTTGTTTTGTTCTAAGTTGGCTTCCAAACGGCGCTTCACATACCTCTCCAGCTCCTGCTTGAGTCTTGTCTGCGGTTTTTGTACCAGCTGCCATTCAAGTGCGGAAGTTGTTTAGTGGCTGCCATTCAGCCATTCAGGCGCAATATTAAGTGGCATACCACCGTACATTCCATTTTGCCCACCCATCTAAGCTCATCCCTCCCTCCCCGCCCTAGCTCGGCTGCCTATCTAAGCTTTATAAACAAAAATATATGTGGTTTCGATTTAGTCCATGATCCCGATTCGCTGATCCTGCACTGCGCGCCAATGAACTTGAAAATTAAGCTGACTTTCTTGCGTTTTGTTTTTGTTTGTTGTTAGTTAGTTAGTCAGTTCGTCTTCTTACTCACGGTTGGCTGGTCAATTTACCACAGTTAAACTTCTGCTTTAAATAACATTTTGCTTGGTTGTTGTATACATACATTCAATTCCAACAAACGTATTCAATTCAGATTGCACACCTCAATGCGAACATCTTTAAATAATGCCTACGTCCATTGGCAATACTTTAAAAAGTAGTTGACGAAAGCAAATAAATTACATCAAAAGCAGTATCCAACTTTGTTGTTTCTCTTCTTTTTTTTGCATTATGCGAAAGGTAAATCGAAAATAGAATAGAATAAGTAACGTTTGTGTAATTTTATGTAGTGATTATTTACATTCGAAAAAATGCTACTTTTTTGTTTTAAAAAAACATTTTCGTTTTCCATCTCATTATATTTGAAATATTTTTCATTATCTAAATGGGAATTACTTAAATAAAAATAAAGCAAAAATGTCGCTTTTTTTTGCAGAATGTTCACCACGCAATCAACGCATGCCAGAAAA